>CM034309.1:5423480-5886338 GCA_019925795.1 Dendrobium chrysotoxum
TACGGGGAACCTTCCGGCTTCAGTCACCATCAGTAAGTGTTAGAACTGATCGTATGCTACACTACACATGTTTGCAAGAAATTCTATTGTGTCTATTGCGTATTGCTAGCTATCACTCGTAGGTGGACTGCCGTGTAAATGAGGAATCCCCTACAGTGGACCGTGGGAGCTCGCATGTATTTGCTAGATGCTCGATTTATATTGACTATGAGAACGTCTTTGCAATCATTGCATATCCACTATTATCATTTGAAGGAGTTTGGGGTGTTTTCCTGTAAGCCAACATTGACTAGCTGGATATATTATATTCATTGCTCGTCTCTCTATACGTGTTAATTGGCGAATTGCCATCTTTATTGCACATCAACCAGTGTTCGTTGCATGTCAAAACATCTGCTTGAAGGGGATAGATGCATCAGCTTGCATGACTAATTATAGGTGAGTTATGTTCACTACAACTCATTCATTCATGGTTGTTGGTGATTCATTGAATTCATTGCACATGAACCTCAATAACTCACAAGAGATCGATGTGTTTAGTAGCTGATTATTGTTGATTGTTGGGTCGACTACATTTGTTGCTAATTTCCCCACATACATTCGTTAGCAACCTACTACGCTCGTTGTATGCTTCCTTTCGATGTCATAGGGGACTACTGCATTTATCTACCAGTTGGCTAATATTGAACAAGCTAGCTGATGCTGAACATAGGATACTACATTCACAGCTCACTCATTGTCATTGTTGCTTGTTCATGCTTGTAGGATGATCGTCGCACTTGTTTGCAGTGGCCGAATGTACTTGCTTATGTTGATGTTTGCTCGTAAGCAAGTGGAGTTTGTTGCGTGCTTTCTATGCTTCACTCGTGAGGATATCACTACATATTCCAACTATCATTCATGGATAGTTCATTGTGTGCATTGGAGCTCCTCTATTGCTTGATGTATTTGCTTGCAAGATTGATAAAAGTGTGACACATTGATCACTATCACTTGATGTATTTGGAATTCCTTCTTATGGAAAAGTAAGTGATTTAGTTTGAGGTTATATACTTTCATTTCTCGTTTCTTTCATTGAAGAAATAATAAGAAATATATTTTTTATTTTTATGTTGAAAGAATACAAGTGATATAAACTTTAGTTCGACGAAGGATGAAGGAAGAATTTCAAGGAAGGAAGGAAAGTTTTGGTCAGGTAATCATTTGATTTAATAGGAATTTTGGAATGAATTAGAGCCATTTAATGTTATGGTAAAGATGTATTCAAAATTTTCCTAAGATGTTAGTCAGATCAATTTAATGATTTGTTTTGGATTTGTTGTGAAATTATTAAGTTGTCAAGTGCTAAATGATGAACTTAATGTCAACAAGTGGAAGATGTCATAATTAGGAGAGAGGAGCACATGAAGTATTGAGAATTAAAGATTGAAAAGATACTGAACAACCGTAAAACAAATAAAGTGGATAATTACAATTGTGTATAGACATTTTATTGTTGAACTTTTATTTAAATTCTAAAGGTAATGTTTAAATAATTATTTTACTTATATTTTGATGTTTTTATGTATAAGATGATTCACATGCATATAGGATGATGAACTTTTGACATTAACTGAATATGACAGAAGAAATGTGTATCAAATACATGATATTATGGATACAAATGCATATATAAAGGAAAAAGAAAGTGAACTTGGAATATATATATATATATATATATATATATATATATATATATATATATATATATATGATACTTATATACATAAGAATGCAAGTAAAGAATAAAGAAAGAAATGATATAACATATAAATTATAAATAAAGCATAAATGAACAAATGAAAAAGGGAAAATGATATGCATACAAATTACAGGAGTTCACCCCCATATGGTACTGACTGGGGAAGCAATGTACTCGTGCACATTAAATGGAAATAAAAAAAGAAATGGAAATGGTTGTTAAATTGGAAAAGGAAATAATGTTAAATTGTTATGATAAAAAGTATATGATATGAAAATATATATAAAAGATATAAAAGAATGAATAAATAGAAGGAAGAATGATATGAAGTGTACTAAATGTTATATGAATGTTTACATAAATTTTTATATTTTATAAGAAATGAGGAAAAGAATCCACATTGTATTTTATACATGTTTAAATATTGTATATGTAGAAGTTATAAATATAAAAAGGTTACCCACTGAGTTGATCATGTAAACTTAATTTATTAAATTAAATTTTAGATAAGTTTCTAGAAAAATAAAAATGGCTGAAAGAGAAGAGGAATATGTCTACAGAAGATGACGCACAAATGCAAGTAGGTAATCTATGGTTTATGTCAATGTTAATTATATGAAAGATTTTATTAGTAGTTTGATGAAAAATTTTATTAGTGGCTTTTCAATGTTTGTGGATTGTTAAAAATTACTGTGAGTAAGAGTAGTATTTGTCTTAACTATCCAACTATTTGTTCCCACCTCGTTAGTACGAGTATCCGGGCCGGGTCGTGACAATTTGTATTTTCAAATTGATAGTGCATTTATTAGTTTAGAGTTTGGTTCCCTGTGGTACAGTTCAAGTTCTCTGCTGTTCATACACGTCCCTTGTGGTTCATTTTCTGTTCAAATTAGTCGTTGTTTGTTCAATATCAAGTCCCCTGTTTATTGAAAAATCCAGCCCCCTCCAGACGTCTCCCCCGTTTAGGGGAAATTCCAGAAGTCGTTGCCTTCCCCCTCACGCTACAAGAGCTCTTCAGGAAGGTGTCGGGCGACATCGCTGCCGCATTTCTTCAATCCCCACTACGCTATGAGAGCGTTTAAGGGTCATCGAGGTACCTGTTTGAAAATGCGCAATTTTCTTTCCCCCACCACACTATGATAGCACTTAAGGATACTTAAAAGTGTTCCTATCACACTAGTGAGAGCGTGTACAGGCCTTACCCACCTCACCGTAAGCGTCGCGTCGAGCTCCCTTGCACCGTGCTACGGCCCGCCGCAAACGCCGAGAGCGGGATTTTTAAGTTTAGGGAATTATACATGCATAACGACGGTGGGTGTCGGCGAAGTGCATAAGAAAATTTTCTTTTCCCCCTTTCTTTTTTTTCATTTTCCTCTCCCCTTTTTTTAACCATTCTTTTCTCTTATATATATATATATATATATATATATATATATACATACATATATACACACACATTCATATTTTGAAATTAATAATAATAGTGCTAACATGGGTAATCAATAATATCAGCTAATTTAAACACACACTAGTCAACAATAATGACTAATGCTAATAATGAAAAATGAGCAAGGAAGACATTATTTGGGTTTAGGTTGAGAGAGTTTGAGGGGTAAGGGGTTGTTTGAAATGATTGGGTGAGCTTATTGAGTGGTTTTAATTAGGCCTTGGAAATGGGCTTTGGGTTAAGTATTGTAAGTTGTTTGAGGCTGAATTGAATAGAAGGGAGGCCCACTAGGTGATCGGGTGAGAGATCTCAGACGAACGGGATATCCAGGCATTCGATTAAGGGGCTTCAACTATTGTGGAGGTTAGGTAGAGAAGAAATTAGCTCGATAATGTTGGCATCGGGCAAGGAGTTCGGGTGAGGGGATCAGATAAGCGGGGTGAGGAAGTTGATCGGTTGGATCGTGGGCCTTGGGTGTTCGGTTCAGTGGGCTTACGGGAGCTGTGAGGTCGAAGGAGGCTTGCGGGCTTGGAGGTCTGAAGGATTCGGCCATAGATCGGCAGGGTTTGCGGCCAACTGCGTGGGAGTTCGACAATGGGAACGGGAGGAAGGTCGTATGGTGAAGGTGAACAACTCGTTGAGGAATCGGATGGTCCGAGCAGGTTTGAAGGTCAGGCATAGTTGTGAGGAGTAGATCAGCACAGAGGCAAGTGGCTTTAGTGTAAAACCCGAAAAATATCGATCGTAAATGTTGCAAGCATTTCGATGCGCCGCAACAAAATTTAGGAGAATTTTCAAAGTCGTCGGATTTCGACAAGAATAATTTCATAAAATAGTACTTTTAATTTCGAGCATTTTGGAATAAAGAACCTATGGTAAATTATGTACGGTTTGAGGCATAAAAAATTTTTGAAGTTTATTAGGGTATCAATTACTTAATAACCCTTTATGGTTATGAAGACATACTTAGGGGGCAAGGGCACATGCGTAAAATAACTTAACCTTTTCCCATAAGACCTCTTAAGCCTAAGGAACCGAATTTCATTCGGTCCCTCTTGTTCGTTTCAGCCGCACGCGAGAGAGAGGGGGAGAAGGGCGACGAGCGGCGTACAGGCAGCGGCGTTCGGGCCGTTTCCAGTGGCGACTTTTGGAGGAAATCGAAGGGAGAGCCTTGGAAAGGAAGAAGGTGAGTTTCTAAATGAATATCTCCTTGATTTCCGTTAGATTTTTCATGGTGAAAGATTCTAGGGTTTTCCAAAACTTAGAAATTTCTTTGGGAAATTGTTAGGAGATGTTTAGGAAAGGATTTTAGCAAAGATATTACAAGTTATCCCAAAAATTTTTGAGTTTGAAAAGTTAGGCTTTTTCATGTTGTTGGGTTTCAAGAAAATTTCTTTAATGATTATTGTTTCAAATAATCTTAGAAAGGTTTTTAATGCCAGAAATTAGGGTTTTTCGCAAAAATTTTATTTTCATAATTTCTAAATTAAAATAATCCGAAAATAGAAATCCCTAAATATTAATTTGATAATTGAAATTTCTTGACATGAAAATATAATGAAAATGATACAAATCATGTTTCCAAAATTTGAGGTTTTGAATAAATCCGAAAATTAAATAAATTTTAAATAGAATTAGGAATTGATAAGAGTTCAAATTTAATAAATTATGGATTTAAATAAATTAGGAATGTGTAAAAATGAAGAATTTATTTAAATCCGAAAATAAAAAGTTAATTATTTATTTAATGAAAAATGTAGAAGGTATCCTGATTAAGAAATTTGTATTAATGCTTTGTTGCTATACTTAAACTTAGGTGTCGATTATAAAGGGACCTCTCGAGCATAAGCGGCGTCGTTGAGGTTTACTATGCTTTTGAGGTAGGTATTCATACCTCTTTTAAGTTCATAAGTTTCTCTTTAAATGTTAAAATTTTTATATGCTTTAATATTTTATTTTAGTTAAAACTTTTATGTTAATTATTTAGAATTTGTACTGCAGCACGCATGTATTCTATTTTAGAATCATTTAGTTGTTAACATGTAAAATTTTAGGAGAACATTTGAGCATGAAATCATATTAGACAAGCACATATGAATTCATGAATAATTTAATTCCTACGATAAGTCTTGAATGATTGAATGTGCATAATGATCCGAAGTACCAAATAGTAAAGGGCTCTTCGAAGCAAAATGGTAAAGGGCTCCTCGGAGTAATTGGTAAAGAACTCTTCGGAGTAAATGAAATGAATTGTTTGGCCAAATTTGAATGTGTATCTTATCAGTACAAAATATTGATACTTCCGGGACGGGTGTATACAACTAAGACTATGTATTCTATATTTCTATGCATATAAGAATAAGAAATGAAAAGTTAAGTAAAAATTTGAAGAATGAAAAAGTTATGGTTGCATGTTATGATTAAAGAAAAACGGACATTCAAAATGATATATGGAATATGCATATTTAAGACAAATTCTTGACATTATAATACTTTTCTTCAAAGTTATTTCAGTTTGGTCATATGAAGATTTCATGGCATAATGTTTCTTCTTTCCTTGCCTTATGAATTTAATTGAGAAATTTATTACCTACTGAGCGTTAGCTCACCCCTGTTTATGGGAATGATTCTCAGAAGAACCTGTTAAAGACTGATGATTGATAGACCTGTTACGTACCAACGTAGAGCAGTGCAAGGAAATAGATTTCTATGGTTATGTTATGTCTTATGTTAGTTGATGTGTCGTGGACTACTGTAGTAGTTTTATTTTATGTTTTGAGGGATTGTTTGATTTGATGTAATAGTGATGGTTGAACTGGATGTTCAGTGGCTCTTTCCTACTTTTGTATTTGGATGATTATAATTTATTTATGTTATTAGTGGAATGAAAGTTACAAGTGTTCTCCGTACGACCGTCTGTTTCCGCCCCGTTAAATCGGGTTTATCGGGTCTAGTCATGACATTCAGTCAAGACTAGGGAGAAGAACCAGGATGTGGATTGGAAGGTCGAAGGCAGCGGCGGGCTTGCGGAGATTCATGTTTGTAGAAGAAGACCGGAAGCAGGGCTATCGTTCGCATTTTAACAGCGAGAGTGGCTTCAGCACAGATAATGATTTGAGCCCCTCTTTTTTTTTGTTTGTTCTTGTTTGGAGGTCAACAGCCATCCAATTGACCAGCAAAAAAAGACAAAGTTCCCTAGCATGAATACCAGTGCAGTCACTTTTTGGAGCCCACACTCATAAAAATTATAAGTGTGACACATGTTATTTAGATAGGTGTACTTATTCTTTTAATGACTTAACAAAATATATATGCTTAAACTACCAATGTTTGCTTTAATATTTTAGGAAATTTATGAGTCAGCGATCATTAGTTAAGGTAAAAAAAGAATCCTCCCTTAGGAGAAAATTCTTGTTTCTCATATCTGAGCAGTACCTCAAGGTGCTTTCTGCAATATATTAAAACCGAGGATGAATCATACAAGCATGAAGATGTTAATAATATGGAACTAAAAAAAAGTAAATACAAGGTTATAGATGATGCATAGGGCTTATGGCGGACACACTAAAACTTTCAGAAGTCAGCCAAGGCACCAAATTAGTAAATTTAAGTACAAGAGCTTCAACAAAGATTAAGAGAGAACAATCTTCAAAATTATCTAGTACCTTCCCCCCCATATTCCATGTTTTCAAACGTGGCAAAAGATATTTCTGGTATTCCACAAGTTGCCTGCAGGATACAGTAGAAATTTAGTTAAGAGCTGCAGAGACATCCAACCAACTTCCACTGTAACGTCATTATCAAATTTATTCTATCTCCCTCCTTACATAGAGTTCTCTAAAGAAAGATTATAAACGTTCTATATATTCGCTTAGACCTACAAGGAAGTCAGAAATGTAGTGATCAATTAATACCAATGGACAATGGAACATCCCCGAAAAAGTTGGATGTTGAGCCTTTCTCTCAATTATCATAAAGTAAAAGTTTTTTAATCAGCAGTATTTTCGTACAAGGACAATGAAGCATGTAACACAAGGAAAGCAACATGATGATGATGAGTGCGAATAAATAAACACAAATATTGCACAATCAATGTGAAGTATTGCTTGAGGCCACCGGCATATAAGCTGCATTCACATGCATGCTATCCAAACGCATATCAACTTGAAATATATATATATATATATATATATATATATATATATATACGAGTTCCTCATATGAAATTTGATTTGGAGTAAAAGACACATTTCTCAAGAACAACAAGAGAGTTCTACATAAACAGCAATAAATATTATCTTAATGAAAAATAAATATTTGAGTGTTAGTCTTACAGCACAAGGATTGTCATTTTGTTTTTACCGAACCGTTTTGTAGTTAATATAGAACTATGTTGTACTTTATAGATAGAACAAAAAATTATCATCCAACTTTTTCTATAAATGTCCTGTAGTTTATATACTCTTGTTATTTTAAAAAAAAATTCTTGCCCTGCAGATCAATTTTATTAGGATTTCTTGATCTAATGTTTTGTCTATGCAAAAAAGAACACGTCAATCTTGAAATTATTCGTTTTCATATATATCCTATTTCTTTATGAACATCTGTGTTGGGGTTGAAATAACCTCTAAAGCACAGATACAGATCATCCCAAACTAGGCTAATTAATGCTCAATTAGATGAATAGCTAGGGTTGGAGCAGATAGATTAAGGGTCAACCAAAAGATTGCTAGGTTGCACTAATAACTAGCACATAGCCACATTAAAGTGATTAGAGCCTACTCAAAGGTGTATTAAACAAGGGTCGACGTATTGATAGATCAAAACGCACCTAATAGCTGGACCAGGTCAATTAAAAGACCTGTAACCAACTAATCATAACACCTTATTTACACAACAAGAAGACACCTATGATTAATAACTGAAGATTAAAATAGACTTAATTGTGGTTCTAACCAACACAACTTCAACTAGAAAGATAACTTGACAGCCCACAAACCCATGTAAGGTTAATGAATAAAAAAAAGACTCAATGAGATGAATTTGTCCAATGATCCATTATTGAATTTCTCCTGATAAGGAAAGTAGATACAACCAAAGTTGATTTCCATGAATTCCGGTGACACCCAACAGCTGGATTGGGCATCATGTTAACCTGATGATTTAATTAAGCATAAGCTAAGCGAGATTACTCTATTAACCTGATAGCCTCTATGCCCTTACTCCCAATAAGAAAAGCAACCAATCTGCTGCACGACCCCGTGCTCATAAGGAAATCAACCTGGAAATTATAAAATAGATCCCCAGCTTTACAAGCATAGCCATACAAGGGCCTTCATAGTCTTTTCTTTCCTTGGCCAACCCCTCCCTTTTTGTACAATACTAAAAAGGGACAGCAGCTCACTCAAATAGCCGAAGAAAAAAGGCAATAATTTCTGTATCCTCACATTGATTGCCTTCGACAAGCAGCAGAGACGTTCCTTCTCCGATGAACCCACATTAGCTATTTTGTCCATCTTCCAGCACCTTTAAGGCCATTCCAAGGAACCAGTGAGGCAACTAATGGTGGCCTATGATGCGTCGATACAACATGCTGACACGAGACATGCCTAATAATAAAAATAGAGGACACGAGAATGCATTAAGCACGACATTATAATAATAAATCTTAAAATTTTAAAATTTATTTATAGTAATTTAATAAATTAAATAAATATGAAATGAATAAATATAATTAAAAAAATTTCAATTGTCGTTGCCAAGTCCCAAGCCCTGGATAAGAAAATGAAAGGTTGCGTTAGGTAGTCAACAACAAGCGTAAAACTTGTCGAACAATCATGAAATGAATCTTGTAACACATTGTGTTAATGATAGGACATTCCCTGGAAGCGATACGTTATATGACCTAAATACATGGAGATATGTGCAAGGGCCGCTGCACCAGCATCCAGGTGCAGTGTTAAATAAGCCAGAGTTCCCCACATCATGGATGAATGTGGGCAAAGAAGTAAGTCCATGAAACTAGAATTAGACTAGGAACTTGGAATATAGTTTCTCTTATAGGTCAATTAATGAAATTAATAATTATTATGATTCATAGGAACATAAATATTTATGCATTTGAAAAACTAAATGGGTTAGGGAGAAGACTAAGGAGATTGATAATTTAGGATTTAAACTATAGTGTTCAGATAAGAGTCGTACAAGAAAAGGTGTGCTGTGATTATAGATAAAATTTTGAAAGATAATGTTGTAGAAAATTAATAGAATTCGATATAGAATTATAATTTTAATATTATTGTTGATGCTAAGATTATTAATAATGTTTCTCAAGTAGATTTGAATATATATTCAATATTAAAGTTATAGAATGAATTAGAAAAATTAATATAAATGATACCTCTTGAAGGAGAAGTTTTTATTAGAGGAGATTTAAATAGACATGTTGGTAGAGTGGTAAAAGATTTTAATAACACTCACGATGGTTATGGAGTTAGAGAAACTAATAAAGGTAGTAGGACTATATAAGATTATGCTCTAGCTTATGATTTTGTAACTATTAATACCTTATTTAAAAAAAGAGAGGAGCATCTCAACATTTATAAGAAAATAGTACACGTTTTAGATATCTTGAGTCTATTATTCAAAATAATGGTAAAATAGATGAGGATATTATTAGTAGAATTCAAGTTGAATGATGGTTAAAATAGAGGAATGCATCAGGCCTATTATGTGATAGAAAAGTAACCCTCAAACTTAAGGAAAAATTCTATAAGATGGTGGTGAGACATGCAATGCTTTATGGTGCAGAATGTTGGCCATTAAAAGAGAATCATAAAAACAAGTGAAGTGTTGTAGAGATGAGGATACTCAGGTAGATGAGTAGCTTTACTCTCAGAAACAGAATGTGAAACAAGTATATACGTGAAAAGATTGAAGAAGTTCTAGTGACAGATAAGATTAGAGAGAGTCGCCTTAGATGGTTTTCTCACATAAAACATTGGGCTTCCGATGACCTGGTTAGAAGAGTTAATGTATTAGATCTGACCTCTATTAAAAAAGGTAGAGATAGATATAAAAAGACTTGGTTAGAAAGTATTAAAAATAATCTTTATTTATTGGAATTAAATGAGAATTTAACTCATAATAAGACACAATGGAGAAAAAAGTTTCATGTAGTTAACCCCAAAAAGTGGGATAAAGGCTCGATGTTGTTGTTGTAATTATAAAATAAGAAATTTTACATAATTTTATTAAATACCTTTAACTTAATTGAAGAAAAAAATCAGATAATATTATAAATTGTTAGATTGAAATTGAGAAAAATAATTAATTTGTAGGAGAATTAAAAATAAGCATTATAAAATATCATACGAAAATAGAGCAATAAAATTAATGTTGAATAGTTATTAAGTTATTTAAATAATATACTTTCAAAATAAAGGAGAAAGATAACTTAAATTATTTATATAATATACTTTTAAAGTTAAACTTTATTATTCATGACACGTGTTAGATACATATGTCAATTAATTTATTCTAATGTTTTTAAATTGACATGCAGAGGGTTGTGTAGGTCTCAAGTCCTGGATGAGAAAAGTGAAGGGCTGCATTATGTAGTCGAAAGTCAGCGTAAAATTTGTCGAATAATGAATCCTTTAATACATTATGTTAATGCTAGGGTGTTCTCTGAAAACGACGTTCTGTATGGCCTGAATACATTGAGAAATATGCAAGGGTCGCTGCATCGGCGCCCGAATGCAGTGTTAAATAGGCAAGGGTTCCCACATCATGGATGAATATGGGCAAAGAAGCTAGTCCATGAAACTAAAATTAGGTTAGGATCGTGGAATGTAGGTTCCCTTACAGGCAAATTAATAGAATTAATTGATATTATAATTCATAGGAAGATAAATATTCTATGCATTCAGGAAACTAAATGAGTGTGAGAGAAGGCTAATGAGATTGATAGTTTAGGATTTAAACTTTAGTATTCTAGTAGGAGTCGTACTAAAAATGATGTAGGTGTGATTATAGATAAGAGTTTGAAAGATAATGTTGTAAAAATTGATAGAATTGGATATAGAATTATAGCTTTGAAGATTATTGTTGATGATAAGAACATTAATATTATAAGTGCTTATGCTTCTCAAGTAGGTTTGGATATATGTTCAAAATTAAAATTTTGGAATGATTTAAAAAACTAAATACAAATGTTACCTCTTCAAGAAAAAGTTTTTTATTGGAGGAGATTTAAATTGGCATGTTGGTAAAGAGGTAGAGGATTTTAAAAGCATTCATGGTGGCTATAGGTTTGGAGCGATAAATGAAGGTGACAAGACTATATTAGATTTTGCTCTAGCTTATGATTTTATTATTTCTAATACATTATTAAAGAAAAGAGATGAGCATCTCATCACTTATAAGAATGGATATATTAAAACTCAAATTGATTATTTTCTTGTAAGAAAAATAAATCGTTTAGATTGCAGATATTGTAAAATTATTCTAAGTAAAAGTCTATATACCAACACTGCTTATTAGTTTTGGACTTTAAGATGAAGGGATAGAGTATGAAAAATATAGTATATCATTATTTTAGGATTAGATTGTGGCATTTAAAGAACTCTAACATAAATATTTTTGAGAGTAAGATTCACGATCTTAAGATTTTGTAGGTGCATGAGAAAGCTAATGTTATGTGGGAAATAGTAGTTTGTAATACTAAGAATGTTGCAAATGATGTGCTTGGAGTATCAAAAGAAAAAAAAATTTAATAGTAAAAAAAGTTGGTGGTGGAATCAAAATGTGCAAAAAAAGATCAAAAATAAGAAGCTTTGTTATAAAAATTATTTTAGATATAAAAATTCTGAAGAATTAGAAAAGATATAAAGTTGCCCGTAAGGAGTCTAAGAAAGCATTCTGCGATGCAAAGACTTTAGCTTTTAATGATTTATATAATAGATTAGATACGAAAGAGGGCGAAAGATATATGTATAAGCTAGCCAAACAAAGAGATAGTAGTAATGATTTAATTCAAGTGAAGTGCATTAAGCATGAAGATCAAAAGTATTTTTTTAGAAGAGGATATTCAATAAAGGTGGATGAGATATTTTGCTAAGCTTTTCAATGAAATTGTGAAAATACAATTAACTTTAGTGACCTTAATACTTTAAATGAAAATAGAGATTTTTTTATTATCAGTGTATTACTAAAACTGAAGTTATAGAGGCTTTAAAGAAAATGAAGTATAGGAAAACTGTTGGACTTAATGATTAGAGGCGTGGAAATGCTTAGGAGATGAAGGAATTTCTTGGCTTACTAAACTTTTTAATATTATTTTGAAGACTAAAAAGATGTCAGATATGTGGAGAATGAGTGTGTTGATTCCTATCTTTAAGAATAAAGGTGATGCACAAGATTGTGTAAATTATAGAGGAATTAAGTTGATGTATCATACTTTAAAACTATGGGAGACAGTTATGGAGCATAGGTTACGACATAATACTAATGTTTCTCAAAATCAATTTGGAATCATGCCGGGTAGGTCTACTATGGAAGCCATACATTTATTGAGAGGTTTGATGGAGAAGTATAGAGAGAAAAGGAAGATCTTCATATGATATTTATTTATTTAGAGAAAGCCTATGATAAAGTTCCAAGAGAAGTGCTATGGAGAGTTCGAAAAAAGAAAGGGATTAATAATGCTTATATTCAAGTCATTAGGGATAAGTATGCTGGAGTTGTTACTTGTGTTCAAACACAAGGTGGTTTGACCAAGTGCTTTCCTATTTCAGTTGGATTACATCAAGGATCTGCCTTAAGCCCATATCTATTTGCTTTAGTCATGGATGTTCTTACAATAGATTTGCAAGAGGAAGTTACCTGTTGTATGCTTTTTGCTGACGATATTCTTCTTGTTGATAAAACTAAAGAGGGAGTTGAAGGTAAACTTGAATTATGAAGGTCAACCTTAGATTCTAAAGGTTTTTCGTTTGAGTAGATCTAAAACCAAATACATGGAGTGTAATTTTAGTAGTAATAGATCTAGTGGGGGGTTTGTGACTTTGAGCGATTAAGTCATTAATAAGAGTACACGTTTTAGATATCTTAGGTCTATTGTTCAGAGTGATGGTGAAATAGATATTATTAGTAGAATTCAAGTTGGATGGATGAAGTGGAGGAATGCATCGGGCTTGTTGTGTGATAGAAAAGTACCACTCAAACTTAAGGGAAAATTCTATAAAATGGTGGTTAGACTTGCAATGCTTTATGGCGCAAAATGTTGGCCATTAAAAGAGAAGCATAATATTAAGTTAAGTGTTGCAAAGATGACGATGCTCAGGTGGATGAGTGGCTTTACCCTTGATGTTGCTGTTGTTGTTGTGTTTTTAAATTGACATATAGATAGTGTGTCTAATATGTGTCAAGCATGTCCAGCAAGTGCATGTGTCCACAAAAACATGTCTCATTATTATGAAGTGTTAGCACATCTTAGGTGATGCCTCTATGATTTTTAGTAGCTTCCTGCACATGCCAAGGACTTCCTCTCCTCTATAAAAGCTAGGAGCAAACCTCCTAGAGATAGGCTTGTAACTGGGTAACTAAAGAGTGTCAGTGCAGGGTGCATTTACTCTTTATATCTCCTCTTTCAGCGTTGCTAGTTTTCTAAAGGTATTGCATATCATTCTGGAAGCCTCACCTTCTATCGAGGTAGTCAATTCAAAAGAGCTGCATATGAAAGGGCACCTATGTTATTTAGGGATCAAATCATAAAGTGAGGTCAATAAGCTCATCAACGTCGAAAAAAAAAAAAAGAACAAACTTCCCCCAAAATTTGAGCATCAAATCGTTAAGTGCTTAGAAGATCAATTCAAGTGATTATAAACCATCCAAATTCTTAATCGAGATTGCCCACACAATATTGAGATTGAAGAAGAAATCCCCAAAAGTCCGCATGTAAAAACAGCTAGTCATTTGAAATCTCTCTAATCAATGTTGAAAGGCATGAAGACAGATCCATTAGATTGAAAACCATATTAAAGTAGGATAACCATGGTTGTCCAACCCAATTGGCCTTATTTAGCTGGCCGACCGTAAAATAAGGTTTATTATGAGTTAAAGTTGTACTTTGAGTTCTTAATTCAAGATAAGATTGTTCTCTTATATTGTTGAATCAATGCAGAATAAATAAGAACTTTTAGATTTATCTCCAGGAGTAGCTAGTTTTCTGAAATAAAATTTAATGTCCTTTCTTTCAAAATTCTCCTCTCTCCTCCGGTTGTCAACTCCCAAAGGCCTCTAAAATTGCTCAGTCATTGATCTTACTACTGTACATAATGTCGATAATCATTTCTTGTTTCAGCCACCTTCTATAGGCATCGAAACTCACCAACCCTGCCATCAATTGCCCTGTAATTGTTGTTGCCATCAATGCCCTTGTTGTTCAGCATATAGAAATAGTCCTTATGTGCCATTTTAAACAAAAACAGCAAGCATAAATAACAAAATAACTGCTGTTTGTTGGAAGGGAAGTTATAATGAAGGGGATTTGTCGCAATCCAACAAAGAGGATCCAAAACAGATAGTCTTTTTTTATCGCTTGCCATCAAAACACTTACGCAACGAGTTACAAAGTTGTTAGAGAGTGGATTTATCAATCCTAGCAACTTGTCATATGGATCACTCATTTTGATGGTCCCTAAGAATGGCACATGAAGAATATTTGTCAACTAGCACACTCTCAACAAAATAATGATAAAGAACCAGTATTTATTATCCTGCATCAATCACCTACTGGGCCAACTAAAGCCTACAAACTATCTTCACCAAGCTGACTATCATCATAAGCACATCAAGAGACAGACATATGAAATATTGCTTCGAATACAATGCAAGGTTTATATGAGTGGTAGGCATGCCATTCAGGCTGCGTAATGTCCCAAACAATATTCAAAAGGTTGATGAACAATGTTCTAAAATCATATTTGTATGATTTGTTATTGTTTGTCTATATAATATCTTACTCTTCCACTGATCATGGGAAGAGCACATGGAGCATATGAGGAAAGTGGTCCATTGACTGCAATAGCACCAGCTCAATCTCTATAAAAATAAGTGTGAATTTGCCAAGAAGTCCCTCCTTATCTAAGATTCTCAGTGGGTAATGGAGAAATTAAGATTGATCCTACAAAGGTTAAGGCAATTAAGAAGTGGAAAATACTACGAATGGTGGTAATGTAAGTAATTTTATTAATGCTTATCAATAAATCGATAAGTTTATTCGCCTAGCTTTAGTACTGACCACTCCTTTACATGCTATGTCAAGGCTAATGCCAAGTTCAAATGGGACTAGAGGCAAGAAGATAAGCTCCTTAGTTGAAAAAGAAGATTAATTGCTTTGAGATAACCAAATTTGTAGAGATCATTCAACTAGAAGTAGATGTTAGAGGATATGCAATGGGTGTCATCATAATGTAGGATTGGAGCCTCCTTGCCACTTTGGGATGTTTTAGGGAACCAATGAGTTGTTAGAACTAAATCAAGTAAAGCATTTGTATGCCTACTTTCCAGGAAAGTTATGGTGCATACGGACCACTTCATTATTTGCACACTCGGACTAAGTTACAAATAGCTTAGCATATAAGGTGGACCGCATACTTCCAACAGTTCAACACAGTAATCAAGAAAAAAAAATGGTGTTCGCTTACATGCTCTCTTGGCCACCAACACTTTTTTGTTTAAGTGTTATCATGCATGCTGCATCTTATGCATAGAAAGACTACCAAGTGCGGTAAGAGAAAATTCCTTCTTTAAAGGGTTATCGGAGGACTTGAGGAGAGCATCATCATCAGAATTTACTCCATACTATGGCATTCTCTATAAAGGAGGGCAGTTGAGCAAACCATACTTAGAAACCAAGTTCAATGGATGGGGTAGGAACATTAATCCTAGGTGGCTGGACTCTTTGAAATTGGGAAGACATAACGAAACATGCATAACTATGTTTACTAGCACAAAATGCGATAGTGCGAATACATATATCAGATGATGCATACTCTACAACACCTTCAAATTGGCAAATAAGAAGCTTAGATTATACACACTGCCGCTCATACTAAGTCATTAGTGGGAGAGCATCTCTATGGATTTACTGAGAGGCTTACCAGAGGGAAAAAAAAAGAAGCCACGACTAAGTAGTGGTAAATAAATTCTCTAAAACAGTTATGCTAAACCCTTGCAGAAAAGGATCACTAGTGAGGAGGTGATGCAACTCTTCGTCCACAGCATATATGGGCAAATTTTGGACTCCTTACGTGCCTCTTTATATTTTTCCCAATTTCCAGAGTTTTTACATCTAAACCAATTTTATAACAAAGCTTCTTATTTTTAATCTTTTATTACATAATTTGATTCCGCCGTCAACTACTTTTATTATTATGAGCTTTTCCTTTTGATACTCCAAACACATCATTTACAACATTTTTAATATAACTGGCTCCTTTACCCACATAACATTAGCTTCCTCATGCATAGATAAATATTAAGATCTCGAATTTTACTATCAAAAATATTTTTGTTAGTATCTTTTAAAAGCCTCTATCTAATCCTAGAACAATCTTTTACTTTATTTTTTGAATCAAGATCAAGGGCATAAAGTTTTAACCATCAAATCAAAATTCAGATTATAATAGAATAAGCATGGTCAGTCAGCCAAGCAAAAGCGAATATAGGGTTTACTTTCCATTCTGAATTTGGATAAGTTGTATTTTGAGTTTTAAATTTAAGATATAATTATTTCCTTATATTATGGAGTCAGTTTAGGATGGATTAACTATTTTTAGATCTCTCCTATTTTAATTGCCTATAAATAAGTTTTACAGTAATATAATTTAACTTCTCCCACAATTCTATTTTCACTCTCTCCTCTAACAACCAGCAGCCCCCAAGACCACCCACCCGTTGATCGTGTTATCATCCAAAGAATGTCAACTACCATATGGGCTGCTAAGCCTACAGCAAGTACTATAACTCACCCAACAGCCAACATCCAAGTTGTTTTTGGTTCCATCAACACCTTTATTGTCCACACCAAGAAACAATCTCTTATACTATTTACAGCAAAAAACAGGAGTCCCTCAACACCTTTCTTCTTGTCAAGTTGTTTATAGCATGAAACAAGGAAATTAGAGAGGTGGAGTCATCTACAACAAGAAACCTAAACTTAAGGTACATTTTATTTGATTGGTAGAAAATAAGGATTCCTCACAAAAGAACTTATAAAATGTTCAAAACAATTCTAACCCCTCTTTGTGAACTTACACGAAAATATTAAGAGATTAGTCACAAATCATAATAATCGTGCCCAAGCCACCCAACACCATTGCAATGGCCACCAAAAACCCTTGACAAATTTTCAATGAAAAAGACAGCCTACTTTCAAACCTCTTTCCACATTTTCAAATGTTCATCGAAGCTCTACAAGATGCCTACACAGTTGACCCTTGAACAATGAGCACATCACCACCTCCAATCCCCCGCATCGTTGCCAGGATTCATCATAGTAGATGACACAAAAATGGGATATTTACCATGCATTATCCTGTGAAAACCCCTTCCTGATGTTAGGATGATCATAATTGGCAAGGGAATTGAAATCTCCACACTTCAATGAATTGCCACACATAATTTAATTAAAGCACGTCTCACCCTACCACATGGACCAAGACCCTTGGGATAGGACAATAGATGCTTGTCATGCAATGTAATAGCCACACCAAAGGTCAATAAACATGTAAACTTGGTCCCACACTGCTGCCTAATCAACTTTTTCCATTTGTAAAGTTGCCCTGCAACTTAAATAAAATAAATAATTAATTAATGCTAAATAGAATGAGTTGAATCAAAAAGTTGGTGTGATGTATGTCCCACCCGAAATGCATGGAACCATTGCCACCCTCCTAGCTAATTGTTGTGCTATCTTAGGAGCCAGCAACTTTAATCAGTCATCAATAAAATTAAAAAAGCCATGCAACCTATTCCTTTGACCTGTCAAAAAAGACTCTAAGACCACTATGAATATTATAAAATCAACTATACAAACTTTTCATATTTATAGCACAAACATCTAATGCAATTTTTATATTTCAAAAAAAAACCCTCAAAAAAATTTACATTATGGAAATAGCTTTAACAGAAATTCAAGATTTACAAATTTATCCAAGCTAATAAAAATTAAAATAAAATTGCTTTAATTACAAAACATGTATAAACCTTTAATAAATTACAACAAAATGTATAAACTATATATATATATAAAGCCATTTGGCCATGGTTAAAACATAAAAGGATATTTTAAGGAAAAATTGCAAAAATATGAAGAACTCAAAAATAAAATTAACAAAAATTATATGAAAATCAAATAAATTTTCAATAGGTCAAAGATATGTTGCTTAACCTCTAGATAGTTACATTAAATCTAGTCAATCCTAAATTGATGCGGGTGTGCTGCCTCAAAAAAGATATCAGAACATAATATTGGTCAGGGGCAATCACCCATTGTTTAGTGGGTATGATGCTAACAGCAAGATTAAAAGAGCCAAACCATCTGGTAGCTCCAATATTTACAATGCCAATCGAGAAATGGATGAAAGACCTACCACTCGATTGTACAATGAATGCTGTGCTTGGGAAGTCTATTATAATTTCTATTTTTATCTATAAAGGACATCGTCGCCACCATGTGGACATAAACATTTGTATGAACAAGCAAACAATATAAAATAGCTATGATGTTGTGGAATGAATGCTCAAAAGCAGTAAAGCAACACTCGATGCCTATAAGCAGAAGTGTAAAAACCTATGAAATATGCAAAAAGATACTACATAACATTTTGATAAAACTGATACCATGCAAGAAATTTTAAAGGACCTAGCTAGCCTAAGAACAAAAGAGAAGCTCTCCACAGGAATGTCGTAAGAAATAGGTTTTTAAGTGAAGTCTACAATTAAGTGGAATCCATATGATGCCCTCATCAAACGGATTCGACTCATAGAAGGACGTTTTATGCTACTTGAGCACACTCAACATCCAGTAGAGCTAAGATAATTACCAAGAGATAGAAAGAGAAATATTCTCCAACACAATTGCCAAAAATCTAAGGTCTCTAAAAATTCTCTACATCTACCAGTTGTTAATCAAGATCATTTATTTAGAAGCTAGATTGGATAGTAGATAAAGTATTAACCAAAATTTTTATCAACATAAAAGGCTTGCTTTTCTTGATTCGAGATTTGCCAAGGGGTCAATGGTTAATTATCTCTCTCAATCGTAAGAGAGAACTTTTGATCTAGTTTTGTTTATAGGCTTTGTGATGATTTGTTGTGATAATTTCATACATGGAATGACCAATAGCAATTTGAATGAAGGAGAGAAAGAATGTTGCTAGTAGCTTAAGAACGGATGGTGGGAGAATGAAGACAAAGTTGTTCGTCATTTTATGGTTCCTTCAATCTACTTCTACATGAATCCTAATCCATAGTCATGGGTTGTGTTGTCCAAGGGGATCTAGGAAACCTAAGGAAAAAGTAAGGTCAAGGCCAAACTTGGTGTATTCAAAACTCTTCTACGGAAGTAGACTATATCTAAAATGATTTTATAAAAAAAAAAGATGTAACTTTATACAGCTCAAAACAACCCATGCATAAAATATTAAAATACACCAACAGATCAAAACAAAAGATATGTCTCACTTCGTATTGCAATGAAGTCAGCAGGTTAATTTAGCTCACTAAAGATATTTTAGTGAAAAATTATCAAACAAAGATATCGCAACCATGATCTTACTTGTACACTAAGAAGACAATTAAAATGGAAGGTGGTTGCCATTCTTCCAGCAGCCTCCATCTCATATGCAATGGTCAAAGCATTTGAATGGTCCCCAGCCTTGCAGTTTTCTTCAATTAATAAATCATAGAGTTCATCAGTAGCTCTTAATCCTCCATTTGCTCCCTTCAAAAATACAGCATTTGCATCATCCAAATAAAGGTTCTTGACCAACTCCTCTGCTTTTAAAGAATGTTTCAATTACCTTGAAGCAAATTAAAGGTTCGAAATTGACTGATATAAAGCCACATACCAACTAGAACTAGCCAAGCATTGCGAATATCAAAATTTAATTTTTCCATAGCTAAAAGCAACTCTAAGCCCCTGGTTGCAAGACCTTGAGAGCCAAATAAACGAACCATAGCAACAAATGTTTCATGTAGAGGACGTAGCCCAGAACTCAGCTCCCTTCTCAGTGACTGCATCTGAGTTATGTAAATTAATAAAGCATCAGAGCACACCTTTTGAATATAGAAGAGAAATATATTGAAACTCAGAAATTGAGAGAATGAAAATTTTACAACCATCGAATTTTAGGAAGTAAAAGGCATAATATCAGAAAACTAAGGGGCTATTTGAGATCACTTTTTTATTTCTATTTTTTTAAAGTATGTTTGATTTGTGTTTTTAGTTGTTTTAATTTTTGTTTTTAAAACAAATCAAACTATTTTTGAAAAATCTCAAAACAAATTTTAGGTGTTTTTAGATGTTTAATTTTTTTTTAAAATGAAAACAACCTGACCACTGCCTACAGCCTGCCACTGGTTACCATGCCTATAGCATACTAAATGATTTCATTCTATATATTAAAGAGTACCGCATAAAAATATTAAATGTGCAAGCATAATTTGCATTGTAAAATAATTCATTTTTATTGAACACCGTATTCAATTGCACCAACAGAATTCTAGTGAACTAAACGTCAAATTGAACTCAATTCAATGTAGAAACATAAACAAAACTGTTAACTAAAGCAAAAGGTCCACAAATCAAAGAATTGGGCATATAGAAAGATGTCAATATGCCTGAGACTGTTCAATAATAATCAAACTGTGTTGTCTAAATAGCAACATTAGCTAAGAGTCTATGAACATATAATTGTTGTTTTATTCAATACTATTGTCGTTACAGAATAAAGTGTATCTAAAATGATCAAGGTGTTACTAAACCTTTTCTTTCATTCTTTCTTTCTTATAGCCATCAAGATTGATGCATTCTGGACATCACCCAATTCAAACTCTATTTGGAATATACCTTTATCTAAACTCCTAAAGTTATTGAGATTACCTCAACCTTCAAGATAGCATCAAACCAAAAACTTAAAGTAGTTATTCAGATGGCATAATAGTGGAGATAGCAAAAGAATCAAACAACACTACATGATGATTGAATTTGGGGATGAAGTTAGCCTATAACACCAGATAGACCTAACCATTACAACAAGGTTTATAGGTTTTAGCAAAATTTAGTTCACTTGCAACATGCTAAAAACATTGGCATTTCAAAAGGGTTGCATGTCCGTGACTGAAACATGTTAGATGAGTACTCTAACATGGCAGAATAGTGTGTTTTACATTCCACCATTGATATGACCATTTTTCCTTTTCTAGAAAAAGATTCCAATATTTCTTGTAGCATTGAATAAGAATGAGTCAAAAGGGATTCATAAAGGCAAAAGCCAAAATAAAAAATAAAAAAAATTGAAAACGCCAATGATTATGATGAAAAAAGATCTAAGCATGCACAAGTCACCACTTGCACAAAACATACAAATTTTGGACACAAATCTGTCACTCTTCTTAATTATACCTCAACATTTAGTGTTTAAAGTCTTAATTTCTACCACTTTAATTCACCCTTTTTATCAACTTTTATTGGTTGCTTAATTGAGTGCATTCTAAACTTTTAACTTTTTCCTTTCTATAGTTAGAAGGCTACATAAGCAGCTTGAATCAACAATCCAATTCAATGGTGACCAATTCAGTATGGAAGAATTGGACCAACAGATGGCAGTATATCGTTACATACATGCAGCATATATGGCACAGCCTACTTCGAACATACATGTAGCATCTTCATTTGCATAACATTGCTAATTCATCATGATCCATTAATCATTTGATGACTACGACAAATTTTTTTGGTCTCATGAATAAATGGGTTAAGTAGCATAACCGGAGATCATAACAATTTGGCCAATTTTCATCTGTCAAACTAAGTGATTCCTGTCAATTAGGGGCAACCCTTCACTTTTAGTACTATACTTAAAGCCAGAAATCAAAAGTCATAAAATTTAATATTGAATCAATTGTTGATTGATTTAGTTTTATCCATATTTACATGATTCTTAAAACATATTCATTGAGATGTACGTGTCCAAATGCTAAGTTTCAAGTGAAGTATCTTGTAAACACCTTGCCTAGCCATTCATTTCAGAATGAAGTGTGTGTTGGTAGCTCCTTAATCACATCTTTAGTGAGTAATTTTGAGCTGGTGAATAACTGAGAAAATTTATGCAATCATTTAAACATGCTTTGACACATACATCATTTTGTGTAATACTGCATTGATTCTAATTCTTGTTAATTAAAACCCGAGCTAGTTTGATAAGATAAAAGAAAGGTTCAATTCAAGTTTAATTCAATCAAAACTTGACTAATTGGTTGGCTCATAGATTTCAATTAATCTTGAACCCATTAGAAAGGATTGGCGTCGATATCCTTCGAAGTTATCTTGTGTCCATGAGTGTTGAAGTTGTGTATGGGAGTAACACTTGCTTACCATTTATTGGTGATGAGGGATTAAGGATTCACAAATCACCTACCCAAAGCATATTAGACCACAAAAGGAGTCCCATAATTTTTTGGGTATCCTGCCAAGTGGTCTATTATGGTTTGGAAAAGATTGCTTAAGGCAATAGATTTAGGGTTTCACACAGCTATGTAGGGACAATCACTACACCCGCAAGGGCCCCGACGAGCGTGTTATTGGTACACACATGACGTCTAGGGATGCTTTGCGAGTCAATAAATTTGAACCCGATCCTCCTAAGCAGGTAAATAGGAGTTGACAAGGTTCTATCAATAATCATATAATGCCCCCAAACACCAGCATGGGCCCCCGGCGAGCGTGTTATTGGTACACACGTGACGTCTAGGGATACTGCGTGGGTCGATGAGTGAATTCAAGTTCGAACCCGATCCCTCTATTCATGTAGATAGGAGTTGACATAGTTCGAACTATTAAATAAATATACAGCCGCAGGGTCGACTGAGATATTTATTTTATACGTTCATATTAGGCCTTCAAGGCCTATAATCAAGAGAATTCACTAATAAAGGCATAAAACCTACGAAATCTAATCCTCTATCGACCACTTGAAAGAGTCGATAAGGTTCAATCTACAAAATAAAAGTACCCCCATTCACCCCGATGATGGCCGTGTTGAATGCAAATCTCAACCGGAGAGGTCCACACAAATCATTTCAAATTCCATCCAAACGCCCATGAAATCCAAAACTTTCAGAAAAATCCCATTTCCAAAACTTCAAAAATTTAAAATTGAAATCCAATCGTCAAACACTCAAAGCAAAATTATCCACTCTCCACAACAGTTTGCCGAGGTGGACAAATATGAAAATAATCTCAGCTCACAAAGAGTTGATGCCTAGTCGAAAATATCACTAGGATCCATTCTCAAATAATCTCCTGCCAGTAAGGACGTGGTACGTATCCTCTAACCGGCAGTTTCGCCGCCAAATGGCACTGCAGGATATGACCTGGGGCCCTCTGAACCGAGTGGTTTTGCCGCCAAATGGCACCATGTGATACTGGTTATGGCCAGAGCCAATACGTTCCTTATTGACATCAAATCCTTGAGATATGAATCAATAGGATATGATCGATAGGGCACAAAGCCCTCTATTAGCTAAGGTGGATCCAAATTTGTTCCATTAGGCAAATACTCACCCCAGGTCTATAAGATACCCTTGGACGAAGCAACCCATGGCTGCCGACAAGGATCCTTCTGTCAGGTTGGGTCGACTACCTCCTTTGACTAAGTAGACAAGGGACCAAGATGGCCCGGGATGACGGAACCATGGGATCTTGATCGGGTCCATCATCCATTCCCCCACCATCCGCTCTAAGTGCAGGATGGTGAAATTTCTGATTTTAAATATCAAATCTTCAAATTTTCAAACATTCAACCCATGCTGCTACTATATGCCAGATGTACGTATCTCTACGTATCTAATTGACGACTAGCCTTAATCCAAAGTTCTCTCTCGTGACTGGGAGGGGTAATTAACTATAGGGGCTTGCGCCTATAGGAAACCAGAACTCAGATCATAAAGTCCTCGCAAAATGAGGGCGAAATCTCTGGGTAGTGTCTTATCTACAAATCTCATCTGCCTTCCAAAATTTACCACGGAACTTAATTCTGTTAAAACTCCCCCCGAAGAAAGCATAAGCGGATTGAGGCCGGGGCCGAATTTTCGGAGCCCACAGATTTCTGGTGACTCCGCTGGGGATTGGTTTCTCTTTTCATTTTTGGCTAGTCGCCTCAGTGCTACAGTAGCAGCTATTTCAATCTGCATTTAAAATTTTGAATCTTTCAAGATGATCATTTATCGAATTAAAATTTTGAATATTCTAAAAGTGATCATTCAATAAATTTATTAAGATAACGTATTTAGCAATATTTTAAATTTGTATTATTTGAATTTGCTCGCTAATGTTATATGTTTTTATTTTTTGTTCTGTGTAAGTCTCTGCACTTTGAAATGTGGGGTGATGTATCAGATTCTGATTACTAACCCTTACCTTTCATTCGTGCAGATCGATCTATAGAATGCACCAATGAGTGTCCAGCTAGGACAATGAGCCAGGATCCAACTGGCAAATACTATCATCGAAACAGGGAAGACTGGAGCTACCATTCAATTTGGTAGTCTCGATTTCCCTGTAGTTACTGCAAGGACTGCCGTCGTTCCTACGTACGGCACGAATGTTGAAGGGCCTGCCAGGAGGCCCCGTTCTACTGAAATTGCCACACGTCGTGCTTGTCTGCCAGCGCCATGACCTACTGCTAAAAATCCTCATGGGAGGATTTCTGTCTTTGAACGGCTGTCACAGCCAGAAGCCCGGGCCACTAAGAGGATTGTAGCTGACGGAAGGATTTCTGTGGTGGCTGCAAACCCCACATTTCTGCCAACCGGGTTATTTGCACCCAAAAAGAACAATGCTGAAGCTTCCTCATCTGGAGGAAAACTGACGAGAAGGCAGAGAAGGAAACTGAATGCCGAGCTCCGAGCTCAGCAATAATTCTCAACCCATCCCTCCAACCTGCCGGCCCAAGAGCCTGAAGTAACCATTCCTACGCGGAACGGGTTTGCGAACCTGAGATGGGTCAAGAAAAACAGCTCTACCGGAGAGCTGAAGAAGTCTTTCTGGGATCAGCAGACTAATGTCCCAGCTCCTCAGAAGAAGAAGGAGCTTGAAACTCTCTCGACCCGGGTCTACAGGGTCTTGAAGACTGTGAAAGAGAGAGGACTGAAGAAGAGAAGGTATCAGCGACCGCTGATGGTCAAAACCAGAAGAACTCCACCAAGAGAACATCTACCTCTTGCTGTGGAGAGAAATGAAAGAAGATATGTCCCGCACGGTGAGCATCGGGGCGTGACACCTAAACCGCGAGTTCAGAGATCCGCCGCCGAAAGGTCTCGGCGGAAAGGAAAAGAAATCTGGAGGCCAAGGCCTCGCAGAGAAGAAGAAGATAAAAGAAAAAGAACTGATCCGGACGTGACATCCGGTGTAGCTTCCCGGAGATCCGCCCCCAGCTACAAACAACGTCAAAAGTGGGTCCAAAAGAAAACCCACGATGACGTCCCTCCCGACGGTCGACACCCTGGAGAGTCCTCCAGGGTATCCAGTCGCTCACCGACCCCTTTAAAGGAAGAATCCAATTTCGATTGCAGCCCGCGGATCGAAGAAATCTTCTTACCAAACCAGGAACCGGAGATCCAGTGGCGCCGCCGCTCGGAGATTTGAATACAAGAAGAGGAAAGAGAAGAAGTATGGAAGATGAAGAATATATAGTAGATATGGGAGAAGAAAATATAGAAGAATATATTGATGAAAACTTAGAAGAACAGATGGAAGATATAAACAACACCTTGGACATGAAAGTAGTCTACAAGGTGAGACACATCAATGTCGATGATGAGGCTTACTACGACGAAGGTGAAGACGATGATGGCCGTTGGCAACCTCCACCTAGGCGAGAATATCGTCGTCACAATGAAGCTGGGTCCACCGCTGGTAGAGGTGGCCATTCTCAAGGAGAAGATGAGGCGAAAGAAATTGAGGGGAATCCCCTTGATGATGAAAACGCCACACTCGACGATATGAGAAGATAGATGAGGCGAAATATAAGAGCCAAGTATAGAGAAATTTCTCAATTGAATGAGAAGATGACTGAGATGATGGCTCAAATGGCAATGATGATGCAGAGAAATGCTGCCGTCGGTCCTATGCCTAATCCTCCTGCTAACCCTCCAAACTTCCAAGTACCGCAAGTTTCGAGAGTACGGGACACTCCTGAAGATGGTCGTGAAGCCCATAATACCGTCCGCCAGCCCACTCCACAGAATATCACAAGTACCTCTAAGCCTGTGACTGCTGCACAGCTGGAAGGAATCATTACAAAGAAGATCAAGGCTATTATAGCCGTTGATCAGGCAGAGAAACTGGTGGGTAAAGGTCGCCTGTACCCGGCAGAGTATGATCAAGCGCCGTATCCTAAGGGATATTCTGTACCAAAGTTCAACACTTTTGATGGCAATAAAAATCCTAGACAGCACCTGGCACAGTTCAGGGCTACATGCGGGAATACTGGGGGCATTGATGCATTGCTCTTCTGGAAATTCGTTAGTAGTTTGACAGCAGCTGCTTTCGAATGGTATGCTGAGCTACCAAACAACTCTGTAAAGACATTTGCGGAGTTAGAAACTATGTTCGTGAAGAGGTTCGCCAGCGCGACCGAGAAGATAACGATTGCTGACCTCGCCCTGGAAAAGAGGAGAAGGGATGAGTCAGTAACAAAATATATCACCAGTTGGAGAAACTTGAGCATGAAATGTGAGCAGCAGCTTTAAGAAGAGCATGTCGTACAGTTGTTAATGGGAAACATTGATGCAGCTGCTTTCGAATACTGGGGGCATTGATGCATTGCTCTTCCAGTAATTCGTTAGCAGTTTGACAGCAGTTTGACAGCAGCTGTTTTCGAATGGTATGTTGAGCTACCAAACGACTCTGTAAAGACATTTGCGGAGTTAGAAACTATGTTCGTGAAGAGGTTCGCCAGCACGACCGAGAACATAACGATTGCTGACCTCGCCCTGGAAAAGAGAAGTGATGAGTCAGTAACAAAATACATCACCCGTTGGCAAAACTTGAGCATGAAATGTGAGCAGCAGCTTTAAGAAGAGCATGCCGTATAGTTGTTAATGGGAAACATTGATAATAAAATGCAATCATTCCTGTGTATGGCTACTATCATCACATTTCAAGATCTACTGGATAGAGTGGCCAAGTTTGAGAAATTGAACTTGTCAAAATCAGAGAACTATTCTGATAAGCTTAAGAAGACTAAAACCTCAGGTGCAAGAAGAGATGAGGCTGACTCCATATTTTTCTCTAGAGCTGATAAGGAGAAACAGGTGGCGTATAATATAGACAAAGGCAAGCAGCCGATGCAATATCAAGAAAAGCCTAAACTGACCTACAACCCTAACCCCCAGTCGAAGCTGATACTCGTGGGTAATGACAAACCACGGACTTATCAAGGTGGTGGAGAACGTCCGCGGCAAACAACGGGAACTGGTGATCGAACGTTCCCCTCCCTCAAAGACAAAATGAACAAAGAGTATTCATTTAAGAGGGAAAGTGTCGCCAAGTTATTTCGACAGGCACTAAAAGCGGGCTTAAAACTGCCTGAATGCAAGAGGCCCAAGGAGTCAAAGCACAATGGCAACCCAAACTACTGCCCATATCATCGGGTAATTAGTCATCCAATTGAAGATTGCTATGTCTTCAAAGATTGGCTGGAGAAGAAATATCGAAGAGGAGAGCTCACATTGTCCAACAATGTGTTGACTCATCCTTGGAAAGAATCAACTCGGGTAGTTACGACTTCCTCCGTACCCCCGGTTGAGGAAAAGGAAAAGAAACCAACCCAAGAAGAACAGTGGGAGCCTGCAGTCTCCAAGAAAACTGTGAAAATGCTAAAACAGCTTGAAGGGGTTCCGGGTGTGAAGTGGAAGTCTCCTACGGAACCAGTGTTAGATCCCAAGGCTCTGCCCGTGGTACGAGCTTCTACTTCTAGACAATTTTTCAACCAAGTTAGTACTTCAAAGTCTGGAAGGGTGAAATCTTCAAAGAGGAAGACCAAACTGAAGAAGCCCAAGGAGAAGAAAACAGCAACCCAAAAGGTTATCGATAGTTTGGATGAATATTACCAGACTGCGAAGCACCCTGTTAAGCTCGCTGATTTCATATCAAAGCTTAAAATAGAGGAAGTTGAGGAAGATGATGAAGACCCTCTTCTAATAGAGGTATGTCGGGTCATCTCGGTGGCGCCAGATACACTGATAAAAGAAGAATGTATTGAGGAGATAACATCTGAATCATGTATGATGGTGTCACCAATGGACTACAGTTCAGAGAAGGATCTGTATTTTCCAAAGACAGATGAATCAGACCCCGACATAGCGTCGCAGATGGGACATATAAATCTGGGAGGTGACTCTGAATCAACAGATGAATCCCTAGACGCAACAATGGCCGACTCTGAGGAAAATGCATCATCAAATGAGTCTGAATCAGAAGAGATCGCCAAGGTGCAGTTGAGGAGTGGCAAGATATTGCCGTCTCTGCCAAAGAAGAAGATCTTCAGTAAAGATAAAGAGAAGGAGATAATTGTCAACGAAGACATTATCATTAAGGACCCTAAGAAGAAAGATACTCCAGTCAAAGGGATAGATTATAATATCTTATCCCATCTGAGAAAGATCCCAACCCAGCTCAGCATATATGATGCTCTGGTGATGTCTAAGGACTTTCAGGAGACCTTGATTCAGGCTCTCAAAGATCCCGAAAGATACGAAGCTTATTTCGTTGAGCGCAACCTGACCGAGATCCTGCAAGCTCGCAACGAACCGTTCATCACCTTCTCCGAAGAAGACATGATGCTTGGAACGGCGGATCATAATCGTCCTCTGTATGTTACTGCACAGAGCGACGAAATGATAATCAGTCGAATTTTGATCGATCCCGGGTCTTCTATCAACCTTATAAGCCTGAAGGCGCTGAGATCGTTGTGCCTCAACATAGAACACCTCAGGCCAGATAAGCTGATGGTACATGATTTTAACAAAAAGGGGCAAAAAATATTGGGATCATTTATGCTCTCCCTCACATTTGGAGAACTGCATACAGAAGTCAAATTTCATGTGATTGATGTGGATGCCTCATTCAAGGCACTCTTGGGTCGCCCCTGGTTACATGAGTATGGCATTGTCCCGTCAACACTACACCAGTGCATAAAATACTTTAAAGATGGGGAGGAATTCAGAATTTCTAGTGATATCCAGTCCTTTGTAGTCCATGAAGCAACAGTCTATGAAGATGCGCAGTATTTCATGCCAAAAAAGCTGAGGCCATCGAGCTCTCTAGAGGCTCAAACATCAAATCCAGAGAGTGCAAAGTGACCTAAACAAGAAGGTGAGAAGAAGCAGGTGGGGAGAAAGAAGGCGTCGCCGACTCCTCCCAAGGAAGCTGCCACTTCTAAAGCAAGAAAACACATACCTCACCTAGGGAGCGACACAGATGAAGATGATGTCACCCCTATAAAATCCTAGAGGGTATGCCATTCGATGGACAAATGGAGTAGGGAGGTCGAATATTCAAATGATGATTATGACTACGACTCTATCTACATGAACACAGTGCATAATGTATTCTCTAGAAGAATAGATAGCCTGTCAATCTTAGACAGCGTACTCGTAGTCACACGCATTCCCCTACAATACTTCAAAGAAATCACCCCGCGTGAGGTGCATAAGGTTGAAGAACTCACAACCCGTTATCTGCCTCCGATTGAAAAGTGGACTGAGTTAGGGAACATATTCTATTCCGTGGGAAAGCTTGAAAAAGTGAATCGTGACTGGTGCGATGTGCTCATCGATTCTGAAGAATTACTACCTACGAGGCTACCTAAGTTTAATATCAAAGATATTCAAAGAATGTTACGAAAACAGATCAATATTCCTACCTCCAAGCGACAGCTTCGTACATGCCTTTGCCTCTTGTATGGAAGGAAACCGCATCCCTTACGAAGGAAGGATATGGATGTATATAAGGGTATCGGATTCATCAGGCGAAAATACCTCCGAAAAGAAACTTGCCGAGCAATCACATGCAGGGAAATCGAATCCGACTACAGCGCCAATGAGGAGACATATGAAGTTGACGCTCATGAGGATCAGCCTGTAGAAGCCAAACCTGCACTAGAAGAACTTGAAGATGGTGGACAGGCGGCTACTATGGATGAACTAAAAGAAATTAACTTGGGGACTGAGAAGGACCCTCGCCCGACATTCATTAGTTCTCTCCTTCCTGAGGAGCAGGCAGAAGAAATAAAAAAACTTCTCTGTGAATTCAGGGACTGTTTTGCTTGGACATACGCTGAGATGCCTGGCTTATCCCCTGATGTAGCAGTTCACAGATTGGCCATCAAACCAGATACAGCACCAGTCAAACAAGCTCCAAGGAGAATGAGACTGGAGATTAAAGAATAGGTGATTGCTGAAACGAAGAAACTTATAGAAGCGGGCTTCATCTGCGAAGAGAAATACGCCGATTGGATCGCCAATATCGTCCCTGTGAAGAAGAACGGTCAAATCCGTATCTGTATTAACTTTTGGGACCTCAACAAGGCGTGTCCAAAAGACGATTTCCCGCTGTATATATCAGAACTTCTGGTCGACAACACATCAAACTATGACATGTTCTCGTTTATGGATGGATCGTCAGGATACAATTAAATTAAGATGGCGCTTGATGATGAAAAGCATACATCATTCAGAACGCCCATCGGCATTTTCTGCTATACGGTCATGCCCTTCGGCCTGAAGAATGCAGGTGCGACTTATCAACGGGCAATGACGCACATCTTTGATGAGTTAATACATCAAAAGGTCGAGTGCTATGTAGATGACCTCGTCGTCAAGAGCATATAGACCGGAAAGATCATTTAAATGACTTGAGAATTGCATTCGAGAGAATCAGAGAGTTTGATCTAAAGATGAATCCTCTTAAATGTGCTTTTGAGGTCTCCTCAGACAAATTTCTTGGGTATGTCGTTCGTCACCGAGGTATAGAAGTTGATCCCAATAAGATCAAGGCGATTATAGAAATGCCGCCACCAAGAAGCCTCCATCAACTCCGCTCCCTACAAGGGAAACTGGCTTTCATTCGGCGATTCATATCAAATCTATCGGGTATGTGCCAGCCATTTTCAAAACTGATGAAGAAGGATGTCCACTTCAAATGGGATATAGAATGCCAGGAAGTGTTTGACAGCATCAAAAGATATCTGTTAAATCTACCCATTCTCGCAGCGCCAATTCCGGGGCAGCCTCTTATACTGTATACAGAGCACTAGAAGAGTCCCTCAAAACGTTATTGGCCTAGCACAACGAAGAAGGCAAAGAGAATGTACTCTATTATATCAGGTGGAGATTAATCAGAGCTGAAGCGCGATATTCTCTAATTGAGAAGTATTGTCTGGCATTGATTTTCGCAGTTCAGAAACTCTGTCACTACATACTCTCGCACAAAATCATCTTGATATCAAAGATCGATCCGCTGAAATTCTTGATGACAAGACCAGCGTTGAAAGGTCATTTAGCAAGGTGGGCAGTAATATTACTGCAATTTGATATTGTATACATGCCACAGAAGGCGAGAAAGGGACAAGCTTTGGCAGATTTCCTCGCCGCACATCCAATTCCAGCAGACTCTCCGCTCAATGATAATTTGCCCGATAAACAAATCATGCAGGTCGAGGAAGAGGAGAAACTATAATTCTGGGAGATGTATTTTGATGGGGCATCATCTATCAGATCTCCCAAACCTCCAAATCTTACAAAGGCCCAAGCTGGCATCGGTCTCGTTTTTATAGAACCAGAGGGAGGTATCATGAGATTCTCATTTAGTCTGACTGAACCTCGGACCAATAACGAAGCCGAATACGAAGCTCTAATAATGGGACTGAAGATTGCGATTGGTGTCTAAATCACATATCTCCAAATTTTTGGCGTTTCTCAACTTGTGATAAATCAAGTCCTAGGTATTTACAAGATTTGCAAACTTGAATTAGCCCACAATCACCGACGAGCTCTCGAGCTTCTAAAATAAGTGTCGAATGTCAAGATAACTCGAGTTCCTCGAGGGCAGAATGTAAAAGCAGATTGTCTAGCCAAACTGGCCAAGGAGCTTGCAAATGAAGATAAGAAGCCACCTATATTCATTACGATTGAAAATCGCAGAATCTTAGAGCCAGCAATCTTACAATTCCCGCAGGTAGAGGGAATACTAGATTCAAGCCAGCAGGATACAACCCCAGTTGATCCTCAACCTCCCCAACAGATCACCACTAAAAATCAACTGGGAGAACGCCGTGTAGTCAAGAGACGAAGAACCAGCAGATGCTCAGAGTCGTGGTTATATTGCTTAGATGTTGAAGTCGAAGATGATTGGAGGCAACCATTTGTCGACTACTTCAAAGAAAGCAAACTCCCGACAGACAAATCTCTGGCTATACAAATCCGAAAAAGAGCATTACGATATGCGTTTGTCAACGATACGCTATATCGACGAGCCTTTGATCAAATGTGGCTAAGGTGCCTAGGGACCAAGGAAGCTGATAAAGTGGTGACAGAAGTCCACGAAGGACTCTATGGAGCATACCAGTCAGGTCTCAAGATGGCCGCTAAAATCAAGAGGATGGGTTATTACTAGCCTACGATGGTGAGGGACTGTATTGACCACGCCAAGAGGTGCCACGAGTGTCAGATTCACGGTGATGTCATTCCTCAACCACCAAATCCACTACACCCAACAATAGCGTCATGGCTATTTGAATGTTGGGGCACTGATATAATTGGGCCAATAGATCCACCATCATCAGCAGGACACTGCTTTATACTAGTAGCCACAGACTACTTCTCCAAGTGGGCAGAAGCAGCACCATTCAGGGAAGTCACGTCTGAGCACGTGATTAACTTCTTCACCCACAACATTGTCTACAGATTTGGTGTGCCACGCCGCGTGATCTCAGACAACGGCACGACGTTCAAGAGCACCAAAATTTATAAATTTGTTGATCGTCATAAGATTGATTGGAGGTACTCATCAATATATAACCCGAGAGCAAATTGCTTGGCAGAGGCCTTCAACAAGACGATTAAGCTATTGAAGAAGATCCTCACCAAGAACAAAAGAGAGTGGCATACGAAGATGGCAGAAGCACAGTGGGCGTATCGTACAACTTACAAAACACCAACCAAGACCACTCTTTACTCATTAGTATACGGGGTTGAAGCAGTATTGCCACTAGAAGTTGAACTACCATCTCTTCGAGTAGCAATTCAACATGATCTCACTCAAGAACAAAATGATCGACTGAGAATGGAGGAGCTCGATGCACTCGAGGAAGTCAGGTTGCAAGCCCAACAAAATCTAGAGATCTACCGAGAAAGAATGGCGAAATCATTTGATCGGATGGTGCATCCTCGGGCATTTCAAGAAGGGGAATTGGTTCTGGTGCTTAGAAGACCAATCATCCCACACCAAAAAATCGGTGACAAATTCGTATCCAATTGGGAGGGCCCCTTCGTCATTGAGAATGTGTACTAAGGAGGAGCCTACCAGCTCATTGATCTGCACAGTCAGAGACCCATGCTGCCCATCAACGGCTGACACCTGAAGAAGTACCATGCATAAAATTATCCAAAGAAATGTTATGTTTAATGTACTATATATTTCGTACACGTTTATTAACATATGTATTTATATTTTGAAATTCTCTTGTGTTGCAAGAATGCATTTCAAAATCTCCCTGTAAGGCAGGGGGCATTTTAAATATTTATTTGGGTCGACATCGTGCTACACGCCCAGATCCCCAAATAAATATTTAATATCTCAAAACTCCATATTTATCTATTTTAAAACCTCCTTGCGAGACAGAGGGTATTTTAAATATTTATTCGGGTCGACATCACGCTGCGTGCCAAGATCCCTAAATAAATATTTAAAATTATCAACACAAATATTCTTTCATAAAGAATACAATGAATTCTTTTCAAAATATATGCAGGTGAATTTCAAAAGTTCGGGACACCACTTTCTCCAACATACCAAGATTCAAAGGTCAGAAAGAGACTTTTGTGACTGCGCACTCCAACAAATTGAGCCGAAACAGCTTGAAGTTTTCCGACAGCCTGAAGCTTAAGGTTCGAGTGGGTATAAGAGGTCGGATCCAACACGCCCAAATATGGCCGGATCGCTGGCAGCTCCGTCTACTCAACACACCATAAGAAAGGTTGTAGTAGAGGAACCCCCACTTTGTCAACCCATCAGTAGGGACTATAGGAACTACGAAAGCAAATTTGACTCGACAAGTTCAAGTGATTGTAGTCTACCAAATTCTCCTAATTGACCGGAGAATCAAAATTTCAGTGGGAAGGAGGAATCTCGAGCAACTATTGAATGTGCGTAGACTCCAAATCTTCAACCACGAAGGAGAAATCTAAATCTACCAACTTAGTAGAATTAGCATTGGGAAGCGCATTTCCCCTAGCTCAAGTCTGAAGCCTGAATGGGTGTAAGAGGTCGGATCCAACAAGACCAAATATGGCCGGATCGCTGGCAGCTCCGTCTACTCAACACGCCATAAGAAAGGCCGTAGTAGAGGAACCCCATCTCAGCAACCAGAGGACAAAGAGCTGTCAAATCTAAGCTCGCCCGATCTGATGAACTCAAGTGACTCAGATTAAAGTCTCCTCAAGTGGTAAAGGATCAGGATACTACTTAAATTTGGTACTATCAACTGAATCCAAAACTTGCAAATCCTTCAACAAATCCATAAAGCACAGAGCTAGGATCGAAGGAATTTTTCTTCAACAAGTCCACCAAAGCACAAAGCAAAGGACTGAACAAATTATCCCAAAATTCATGAGAAGCTTAGGGCTGAACTTTGAGGATTTTATCATCAACAAGTCCGTTACGCACAAAGCTCTAGACCGATGACTTTTCGCCATTAACCTAGTACGAACCTAAAAGGTTTAGGTCACCGGCATCTACTCCTTCATCAAGCCCGCCAAAGCAAGAAACATAGGGTCAAAGGTACAAAAATCACCTGACAAGTCGATAAAGACAAATCAGGTAATCCTCCATCAATGTCCGCAGCACAAAGCATAGGACAGGACAAATCAAAATCTCAAGACTCAAGTTAAAGCTACGAAAAGAAGCATCCTGAATGACATCTATAAATGCCCATAAAGACTGGGGGCATTCTAAATATTTATTTGGGTCGACATTGCACCGCGTGCCGAGATCCCCAAATAAATATTTTTTTTTTTGCTAAAATGCAAGTAAATAATGGGAGAATGGAAGGTCCTCCGTAAACCAAATGTATTATCATCATAAAGTACAATCTGAGCAAGATACAACCAGCAAAAGTGACCAAAATATTACATCTACACATGATGGTGGCAAACAAAAAAAAACGGCCATGATATCTACAAGTGTCAGGAGAAAGTGTTATATCACTCTCATATAGATCTCTATTTGACAAAGGCCAACATGTCAATCATGTTATAGATTACAAGTGCATCTAAAGATCCATGAAGGCATAGAGATAAACTCTTAGAGATCTACAAAGGAAAAATCTTAGTGTGACACCCAAGCAAATTCTTGAAGATCCACTAAATGGAAGCTCTAGTGTGACATCTAGAACAAATATCTAGAGATCCACAGGGTCAATCAGCATACAATAAACGTGATTCGCTCTAGACGCGAATCACATTTGTTGGGGGGCATTTGTTGACCTATACTCTACAGCCAAAAGAAGCAACAAAAATGAAATAAAAAAAGGGAAAATCATACCTCTGCCACAAATCCCACAAGTCAGCGCCGTTTGCGTCACTTCTCCGCGATTCCTGCTTAAATCCCGCTCTCGATCGCTGTTCTCCAACGTCTTTAAAAGCCAGCATCCCGACTCCTCAAGCCTTCGCAACTCCCTCCTCTCCTATCCGCAAACATCCCGAAACTCCTGCTCTCTTCCCGCAGCAATCGCGATCGACCTCCCCTCACCCGACTCCTTCCTCTCTACCGAAGCCTCCTCCAGCCGAACCCTAGCCGGCCTACCTGTTCCGCCAATCGAGAGAGAGAGAGAGAGATAAGCTTCCCCTACCTATCCGGCCTCCTCTCCAGCCGTCTGACTTCGCCTCTCTCGACGACGTTCCTTTCCTGTCGGATAGGAAGTTACGACATTTCGATTGGAGGCAAAGAGGGGAGCTCGCTTGCTTTAAAGGTAACTTTCTCCCCATCGTGCACTACTTCGGCCATATCCTGTAAATCCGATTGCCAAACAGCCTCTTATGGCAAGCAAAAAGAGGGAAACAGAGGATTATTCCACCGTGAGATTTAGGAGGCAATAAATCCTGATTAAATCCTGCATAATTTTTTTTTAATTATTATTAATTGTAAATTAATTTTAATTTATTATAATTAATTAATAGTAAATACAATTAATCATAATTAATTATTAATAATAATGCCTAATTATTTTTAATTAATTATAATTAATTTTATTAATAATTAATTATTTATTTTTAATTTTAATTAATTATTTTTTATTTTAATTAATTATAATTAATTTCTATTAATTATAATTAATTATAATTAATTTCTATTAATATCAATTAATTATTTTAATTAATTGTAATTAGTCTCTATTGATAATAATTAATTACTTTTAATTATTTTTAATTATTATTAATTAAAGTGAATTTTTATTAATTAATTTTTAAAAAATGCTCTTCTCTCTTCCCTTGTGCCACGAGCCTCCACCGCCGGTCCACTTGTTAAGGTATAACCCCTAAACCCTAAGACTCCGAGAACTTGCTTTCGTCGTTGGCAGCAGACCGGAAAACTACCTATGCACGCGCTTTATTGCACGTGGTAGAATGGGACCCGGTGCGGCGCCTACGACGAGGCGGGTAATCACCTAAAATCCTATCCTCGGTGTTCGTGTCAAGCCGGCAAACCGCTTATACACGCGTTTATTCGCGTGGTGGGAAGGGAACCCGGTGTGGTACCTACAGCGAGGCGGGTAGACCCTATACACGCTTTTATTAGCGTGGTGGGGACAATTTTAAGTACCCGTACGCGGCTTTGTATCTACGGGGAAACAACTGCTCTTCTTTTAAAACAGGTACCGTCGAAGACCCCATACACGCTTTTATTAGCGTGGTGGGAATGAAGACACGGCTGAGGTGTCTAAGGACACCTACCATGCACGCGCTTTATTGCGCGTGGTGGGAAGGCCCAGACTCCTGTAATTTTTCCCTTAAACGGGGGAGATGCCGGGAGGCTGCCGAAATTTCAGGTGGACTCGAGATCGTACTTGGACCTGATTGAATCCAAAGGGGAACAAGACTTGTGAACTCGAACTCAAATAAACTAAGTAAAGAACAAATGCAAAGAACTTTGACTCGAATTGAACTCGGACTTCATTAAACTCAAAAGAAGAGGACTTGTGGATTCATACTCAAATGAACTAAGTAGAGAACTTGAACTCGAACTAAATTCAAACTTGAACTTGATTTAAAAATCAAGTGGACAGAACTTGTGGACTTGGACTTGAATGAGCAAACTATGGAGAACTGAACTCATAACAACATGGAGCTTAAACTTGCAAATTTGAACATGGACTTGGATTTGAAACAAATGACAATAATACTCAGACTTGAACTCTACAAGACAACAAGGGATTCTTGGAGGAAGATATCGGAATATAATCAATATGTAAACAATAATATCTCCTATATGTATATAAAAGAAAAGTATAGTGACGACATGCTCAATACATCCAACAATACATTCAACTCACAAGCAAATGCACCAATTCTTGTCAAGCAAGACATGAAGGTGATGATTGAAATAGAGCAAGGATGAAATCGGAGACTTATCATGATATTATCCACCATCCTTCTAATATATGCAAAAGGATGGCGAGGGATGCAATGGCACAAATAGAGATAGAAGATATACAACAAATAAAATAACTCCTCTACTACATTGAGTTGCAAACTGGTGTATCATTCTCCTACGAATACAAAGTCAGTGTGCGATGAACATACAAATTACGATCAATATGCATAAAGAAGCCAGCAACGAACATAATTCACTAGCAATCTACATCGGCACATAGAGGAACGTGTTGAATGTGCCTGCAAATGGTGGCGACCCCAGTAAATACACATAATGATGCGTATGATGATTGCGAGCATCCACAAGCTGCTGTAGAAAACACGTTATGCATTCAATATGTTGTCCACAAGAAAATACATCAAATAACAAAGAAGTTCTAACAACAAGCTACTCGTTAGTGGTAGTGGGGGACATGTAGCAATACACCTGTGAGCAGTGCATGGTAGAAGACCAACTATACACTATATGAAAGTTCCTACGAGCAATGGTAGAAATTCCGTCATACACATAACATGCCATCTACAAGAAGGATACAAGGAGCCTACGACAAGCATTGAGACACTTATACAACCTACAATAAGGCAAACACACCGTCCTCTACCAGCAAAATGCAGAGTAACTACGGCAAATACAAGTGTCTATGGCCGGTGCTAGAAGATTTATATGCGAAGAAACTCAGCCAAGAACAAAAGTATCATGCATGTGGAAGATGCAATCGTCTACAACCGAAAGCAGGAGATTTGTTAGTATACTACGATCCACCTGCAGAAAGCGAGTAGTGCACGACAGTCTACCTGTACAAGGCAGCAAATAGTTCAATCCCCAAGCTGCTGTAAAACGCCACCGGATCTGCAATATCCGTGAAAGCAGACAGAAGGCGTTTACAAATGTTCTAAAAATGCCCCCCGCACGTGCACCTTAATTTGTATACACATAGGAACACGAAAAAGGGGGGTATGCAATCACTACACCCGCATGGGCCCCGACGAGCGTGTTATTAGTACACACGTGACGTCTAGGGATGCTGTGCGGGTCAATAAATTTGAACCCGATCCTCCTAAGCAGGTAAATAGGAGTTGACAAGGTTCTATCAATAATTATATAATGCCCCCAAACACCCGCATGGGCCCCCGGCGAGCGTGTTATTGGTACACATGTGACGTCTAGGGATGCTACGCGAGTCGATGAGTGAATTCAAGTTCGAACCCGATTCCTCTATTCAGGTAGATAGGAGTTGACACGGTTCGAACTATTAAACAAATATACAGCCGCAGGGTCGACTGAGATATTTGTTTTATACATTCATATTAGGCCTTTAAGGCCTATAATCAAGAAAATTCACTAATAAAGGCATAAAATCTACGAAACTCGATCCTCTATCGACCACTCGAAAGAGTCGACAAGGTTCAATCTACAAAATGAAAGTACCCCAATTCACCCCGATGATGGCCGTGTTGAATGCAAATTTCAACCGGAGGGGTCCACACAAATCATTTCAAATTCCATCCAAACGCCCATGAAATCCAAAACTTTCAGAAAAATCCCATTTCCAAAACTTTAAAAATTTAAAATTGAAATCCAATCGTCAAACATTCAAAGCAAAATCATCCACTCTCCACAACAGTTTGTCGAGGTGGACAAATATGAAAATAATCTCAGCTCACAAAGAGTTGATGCCTAGTCGAAAATATCACTAGGATCCATTCTCAAATAATCTCCTACCAGTAAGGACGTGGAACGTATCCTCTAACCGACAGTTTCGCCGTCAAATGGCACTGCAGGATAAACGGTTATGACCCAGGGCCCTCTGAACTGAGTGGTTTTGCCGTCAAATGGCAACACGTGATACCGGTTATGGCCAGAGCCAATACGTTCCTTATTGACATCAAATCCTTGAAATATGAATCAATATGATATGATCGATAGGGCACAAAGCCTTCAGTTAGCTAAGATGGATCCAAATTTGTTCCCTTAGGCAAATACTCACCCCAGGTCTATAAGGTACCCTTGGATGAAGCAACTCATGGCTACCGACAAGAATCCTTCTATCAGGTTGGGTCGACTACCTCCTCTGACTAAGTAGACAAGGGACCACGATGGCCCGGGATGACGGAACCATGAGATCTTAATTGGGTCCATCATCCATTCCCCCACCATCCGCTCTAAGTGTAGGATGGTGAAATTTCTGATTTTAAATATCAAATCTTCAAATTTTCAAACATTCAACCCATGCTGCTACTATATGCCAGATGTACGTATCTTTACGTATCTGATTGACGACTAGCCTTAATCGAAAGTTCTCTCTCGTGACTGGGAGGGGTAATTAACTATAAGGGCTTCCGCCTATAGGAAACGAGAACTCAGATCATAAAGTCCTCGCAAAATGAGGGCGAAATCTCTGGGTAGTGTCTTATCTACAAATCTCATCTGCCTTCCAAAATTTATCCCGGAACTTAATTCTGTTAAAACTCCCCCCCCCCCCCGAAGAAAGCATAAGCGGGTGGAGGCCGGGGCCGAATTTTCGGAGCCCACAACATTTTATGTGACCAAACCATCTAAGGCGACCCTATCTAATCTTATCTTCCACGAGAGCTACTCCAACTTTTTCACCTATATACTCGCTTCTCATTCTGTCTCCATATGTAAAACCACTAATCCAGCTGAGCATCCTTATATCTACAACAACAAAAACAACATTAAACCTTTATCCCACTATGTGGGATCAACTACATGGATCCTCTTTCTTCATTGTGTCATATTAAAATATGACACATTAACTTAATTTCCCTATAATTCGCACAATCTTGTGCATCACCTTTATTCTTAAAAATAGGAATCAACACACTCATCCTCATCTCTACAACACTTCACTTAATGTTAAGCTTTTTTTTAATGGCCAACATTTTGAGCCATAAAACATTGCAGGTCTCACCACAATCTTATATTATTTTCCCTTAAAGAGGGGTCCTTTTCTATCACACAACAGGCCCAATGCATTCCTCCATTTCAACCATCCATCTTGAATTCTACTAATGATATCCCATCTATTTCACCATCTCTTTGAACAATAGACCCAAGATATCTAAAATATGAACTCTTTTTAAAGACTTGATCATCCAATATCACAATCTCACTACTAGATTTATTACTACTAAAATTACACTCCATATATTTAATTTTAGATCTACTCAAACAAAAACTTTGACTCTACAACTGACCTCCATAATTCAAGTTTTCTTTCAACTCCCTCTCTTGTCTTATCAACATAAAGAATATCATCAGAAAAAAGCATACATCAGGGTAGATCCTCTTGCAAATGTCTAGTAGGAACATCCATACCTAAAGCAAAAAAGATAGACTTAAAACTGATCAATGACATTATCCACATAAAATAGGAAAATACTTGGTCAAACTATCTTGTGTTTGGACACAAGTAACAACTTATATATACATATCTTTATTGACTTGAATATAAACATTATTAACTCCTTTTTTTTCTAGAACTCTTCAAAGCACTTCTCTTAAAACTTTATCATATGTTTTCTCTAAATCAAAAAATATCATATGTAGATACTCCTTACTCTCTCTATACTTCTCCATCAAACCTCTCAACAAGTATATATCTTCAATAGTAGACTACCCGGCATGAATCCAAATTGTTTTTGAGAAATAGTAGCATCACGTCGTAACTTATGCTCAATTACTCTCTCTTATAATTTAATGTAAATTCCTTTATAATTTATACACTCTTGTGCATCATCTTTATTTTCTTAAAAATAGGAGTCAACACACTCCACTCATATGGCATTCTTTTTAGTCTTCAAAATAATATTAAAAAATTCAGTACCAAGAAATTTCTTGATCTCCTAAGCATTTCCACACCTCTATTCAAATATCATTATCTCACTGCTTGTCTTCACTTCATTTTTTTTTAAAAAACTCTCTAACTTCGATTTTTACTAATACAGCAATAAAAATAAAAATCTTTATTTTTCATTTAGGGTGCTAAGGTCACTAAAGTCAATCGTATGCTCATAAATTTCATTGAAAAGCTTATCGAAATATCTCATCCACCTATGTTGAATATACTCTTCTAATAAAAGCATTTTTTTATAATTATCTTGAATGCACTTCACTTGAACTAGGCTCTTACTTCACATATATTATTACTTAGCTAACTTATACATACATCTTTAGCCCTTCTTGGTATATAATCTTCTTAGACTCTCTATGAGCCCCTCAATATCTTTCCAAACTTTTGAGTTTTTAAATCTAAACTAATTTTTATAAAAAATCTTCTTATTTTTTATCTTATTTGCATATTTTAATTCTACCACCAACTATTTTAGTTATTATAAGTTTTTCCTTTTGATTCTCGAAACACATACTTTGCAACATTCTCAATATTACTAGCTATTTTTCCCATATAATATTAACATCCTCGTGAACAATCCAAATTTTAAGATATTGAATCTTACTCCCTAAAATATTTTTATTAGTGTTCCTTAAATATCCATCTAATTCTATGACAATATTTTATTTTATTTTTCATATTTCACCTCTTCATCTTGAAGTCCAAAACTAATAAGTAATATTGTGCATATAAACTTTCACTCAAAATGACTTTACAATATTTGCAATATAGATGATCTATTTTTTTTATAAAAAATAATCAATTTGAGTTTTACTATATTTATTATTATAAGTGATGAGATGCTCCTCTTTTTTCTTAAATAAGGTATTAACAATTACAAAATTATAAACTAGAGCAAAATCTAAAATATTTGACTGCTACATTAGTTACTCCAAACTCATAGTCACCATAAATATTTTTAAAATCTTATATCTCTCTACCAACATGTTAAATATCCTCCAATAAAAATTCTTTCTTTAAGAGATTTCATTTATATTAATTCTTCTATATCATTTCAAAATTTTATTTTTGAACACATATCCAAATCTACTTGAGGAGCATATGCACTTATAATATTAATAATCATAGCATCAACAATAATCTTTAAAGATATAATTTTATCTCCAATTCTATTAATTTCTACAATATTATTCTTCAAACTTTTATTTATAATTATGCCTATATCAATTCTAATATAACTCCTACCCAAATATCATAGTTTAAATCCTAAACTATCAATCTCCTTTGCTTTTTCTCCAACTTATTTAATTTCCTAAATACATATAATATTTATCTTCCTATAAATCATAATATCTATCAATTTTATTAATTTTCTTATAAGAGAAACTATATTCTAAATTTCTATTATATTTTTAATTTCATGGACTAGCTTTTTTGCCCACATTTGTCCATGATGTGTGAACCTTTGCTTATTTAGCATTACACCGAGGCATCGGTGCAGCAACCCTTACACACTTATTGTTGGATTCAAGTTATGCAGTGTGTCGTTTTCAAGGAACACCCTAGCATTAACTCAATAAATTAAAGGATTAACGTCATGATTATTCAACAAGTTTTATACTGACTATCGACAACCTGACGTAATCTTTCACTTTTCTCATCCAAGGCTTAAGACCTGATAATGATAATTTTCTTAGACTAAAAAAACTACTTCAACAAAATCTGGATATATGCTAAGGATTCAAATAAATCTCTTATAATACTCCTATGCTTGGGGATAGGGTTCGATGAGATATATTTTGCTTGATTCACTACATGAGCAACTTTTGTAGCAACATTTAGATCCCATTGCTTTAGGAACAGGCAACCCCCTTCACTGAGCTTGTTTGGAATATCCTGTAGTTGCTAGGAGACTTGCAAATAACATGGTAACCTTGTAAAGGACTTTAGATCATCCTAAATCACCAATCTGAGCCAAAAATTCAAACAACAAAAAATAAACAATGTGATTTTCAAATAATCTTCATTTTTTAGTCCAACTCACAAACTAAATTTCTATGATCTTATGCTTCTTCATCAAATAGGACAAGAAGTCACTCCCTACTTCAAATGCTTCTCTTCATCTAATTCCAGAGCTCATTGATTTTGAAATGCACCATATTCTATTAAAACAACGATTTGAAATAAACAAGTGAATTTGAAGGAATACAACATCAACAAAGATAAAAACTGTCTCTCAGGAAGTCAGGCAGGAGATTACCGCGCCCTCTACGTCACCATTGAGGGTATGGGAAACGATGAGGCCATGGAAGGACCTGGGCCCGGGGCTAAGCCCGGCAGCGATCATGTCATAGATGACGTCCGCAACGCCGGCGGAGTCGCGCCTCCGCGCATGATCCATCAACTCCTCCATAAAAGTGAATCTCATACCCTTCTCCACAGTGGAGGAGGAAGAAGGATCTTCCTGTCTTGGCTGCCTTCCCCTTCTACGTCCCTTCCTCTCAGCAACTGCAGAGGTGGAGGTGATGGCGGTTGGCCGTTGAACATAGAAGAAGGGAGGAGACAAAGAAGGGACTCGCACCAGCGAGGATAAGGACAGCGCCATAAGACCCGAGTTCTCGTTGAGGGACTGTATAAAGGGAAACAGGGTTTGGATGCTTGGTTAAATCATGCCCAAAAAAACGTCTGCTTAAATTTCATGATAAGTTAAATTCTAATTAATTATAATATTAGTAAATAAGAATTATGATTTAATTAATCTAATTAAAAATATCATATAATTAGTAAATAAATATTTAATTATTTTAATTTATAATTAATAATTATAATAATTATAATTGCTAGTTATTGATAGCTATTAAATTTAGAATTAATAATTAACTTATAAATAACTAAAAGTATAATCAAGGCTAATAAAATTTTTTATAAGATTTAATTTTAAACTTTAAATTTTAGTTGCTTTAGTTAGGGTACTTGAGCATGTTATAATTAAACAAAAAATTAGACCACATGAACAAAAACAAAATACGAAAAGTAAATACTTCAGCCTGTTATAGTTAAAAATATAAACTAGATTTATGTTTTTAGGGAATTAGCCATCTTAAATTCTAAGTTGTGTTGTCAAATAATTTCATAAGATCTATCCAGATTTAACATCTTTCTTGTAAAATAATTTTCAGGATATAACACACTCATGTTTTAGTAAATACGGATTTATAGGATTTTAATTAAATCCTACTTGCATCCAAATAGCCCCTTAGGGTTTAAGAATTAGGTGGAGCGGGCTATATCGAATACATGATTAAATGCACGATCAACCAGAAGAATTAGGCTTCGTTTGGGACAACTATCTTCCTGGTTTCTAAAGCAGCTTTCTAGTAAAAAATTTTTAGTTCAACAAATTTTTGAAATAAAAAATTATTTTATAAAGCAGTAAGAAAACCATTCCAAATGAAGCCTTAGTAAGGAATTCATTGTAACTTGTAACTTAAGCCATAAATTTAACTATTCAATTAATTGAGCTTTATTTCCAAATATAAATATATTGAGCTTAAGCTCAAACTGAAGTTTCTCCAATTACAAATGGTGCACTAGGGCTCTTTCAGCTAAAGTTTGTGTTCATTATGGTTTGCAATATAGTATGCGTGGCTGCCATATGTCAAAACAAGAAGTTTACAATTCTAAGGAGCATTAACATTATCTTCATGGATAATATTGTGGGCTCCGGGACATTCTTTTGTCAAATTTTAAAAGGTATATTAGATTATAGATAAGACACTACTTGGTAATTTTGCACTCATTTATGAGGACTTTAAGATGTGATTTCAAATTTCCCAAAGGCGTAAACCTTATGGTTAACCCCTCTCGATGATGAGATATAAATTTTAATTAAAGGTAGACGATTTGCATTAAATGCATAGCTTATAGTAGTAATGATTTAATTTTAGAATAAGAAAATTTGGTGTCGTTAGTTTAGAATGGATGGCTGTACGAATTATTATTAACCAAATAATGTCATCATGATTTTTGTTGTTTCATGTTGTCATGGACCATAGTATACTTATTCAGTAGAGGTAATTGACACAACTTGATTGAAGCATCATTATTAGTAGCCATGAATTCCATCATTTAAGGGGATCCTATAAACTTTGGATGAATGTTTGTCTAAAGGGACATAAGTCATTCTTAGTTAATATAGATCTTTTTGTATTATGAAGTGTACCATATGATTCACAACCTAAGTGATTGAATTAATTGAGAACATCAAGGCTTTGGCCTTAAAAATAATTTAACTGTGTCATTTTATAGTTAAATCACCATGTCAAAAAGCCTTAGTCATAATTCTTATCTAACGGATCCATTTGGTGGCAAAATTGCATAATTAGATGATACATTGCTCATTCTTACTAGTATGTGATCTTTTTGAGAGTGATGATAGCAATATGCTTGATATGACATTAGTCCTTTGTGAGATAATATTATCTTAAATTTGTCACCCTAGTCAAACTAATACGAAAGTAGATAGATATTTGTTTTAATCTTTAAGAAATCATTTATTGCTTAATTTTTTATGCTTTTATGGGAATTCATACCCAAAATGATTTAATTTGAGATTTGAGACATTTTGATGATAGCATGCCTTCTGATTGAGATTTTATCTCAACATAACTATCATTAGATTAATGATATTTTAAGCATTTTTATTTCAATTTGAAGTTTGATTTTTGAAAATAAATCCTTTCAGCTACGATCTCTAGTAGATATGCCCATCCTAGGAGTAATATTGAAGTCACTTTGAGTATTTATATTTTCAAATAAAAAACTTAGTTTTGTGAATACATCCCTCATATTATGATGCATGGTAATCACACCCATTATAGGGGTCTATTGTTTTGTTGAACTTTGTTTCTTGAAACTTGTTAACTCTACCTACTTGCTTGCAAAATATCGAGTTCATGCCTATATATGATTTGAGTTTGTTAAGAGATTTACTGCATTATAGATCTACTACGTTAAATATGCTCAGTATAGAAAAGATTGGTACGTCTGAGAGTTCAACTTATATCATGCTATATAGCCAAGGTGGCTCTGAGAGTTTACTTTTTTTTTTAATTCTTTATGTATGGCTTTGGAGGCCTTAAGCAAACATGAAATAAAATACCTTGTCATTTTGAGCCTGATGTGTAAATATTTGTAATGAGGCTTAAGGCTTATCAACTCCATTATCATGGGCTTGGAGGATTAAACTTGAAATGTGAGACTTAAACCCTTCCTTTAAGTACTGTGTCTTACTCAATAACATCATGCAAATAAGAATTTAAACCTATACTTAAAAGAAAATTTGTGAATGTTCAAAATAATCATGCTTTTAAAAGGGGTTATATGATTCTCGGAGTAAAGAAATTTGTGTTCATCTTTCTTTTTTTCTATATACATTCTTATATTTGGTTTAGACATTTACATTTATCAAAGCACATGTGGGCATTTAAAATTGCTCACATAATTTGTAAGGTGTTATGAGTAAGTTCAAAGTTGTCTTGTAATGCGCATGCAAGGATTATTAAAATTCACTATGTTGAGTTGTTTGTGCTTGTTTTATCATTTAAGTGCATGTAAGCTTTTTATTTTGAGCTTTAAAAATTACATTCTATCCTCTTGCATAAAAATGCTACAAATTTGATTAGCAAATTTAATGATATAGGTTCTAGAAGAGTTCTAGAAATATACCAAAGATATTTTTTTATTGCTCGTGAATGAGTTATCAAGTCCCCAATAAGTTCTTACAGTTCCTTGTAATTATTTTATTAATTATGGCTCTTGCAATTCATTTGGTGTGACATGCATTCATTTTGAGTATTCTTTAAAGTTTAATTTTATAATTTTATATTTATATGTTTATTTTGGTCACATTCTTTGAGTCTAGAAAACCCTTTTAATTGTCCCCTTTGAGTTCTTTACACTAATATGGTTCATTGAAAAATATAGTAGCCTCCTAACATCTCCCTCAAATCTATAGGAGGCATCTATAAGTCGTGTTATGCCTTCTTATTATGCTTAAACAAGCATACATGGTCAATGCATAGGACATCGCAGAAGGATTCTCATACCCAACATGCTTAAAAAAGCAAACATTAGCTTTGAATACACGCATAAAGATATACACAATGGTTTCCTCACCATATAGGAATAATTCACACATATACTTATTATTTCATTTTCCTCATATCATTGGAAACACACGCATGGATACATAAATTTATGGATGTATGGCCTCCATCGACTACACGAGAAAATATTTATGATTTCCTTGCTACATTAAAATATAGACAGTTTCTCTCTCTTTTTTATCTCTTCTTTTTTTTATTATTTTTTTCTCTGCTTTTTTTAAAGAAAGAGAGAAAGGGTGGAGGGACTCCGGAGGGTAAGTGAGACAGTGAAAGAGAGAAAGAAGTAAAGAGTATGAGAGAAACAATAGTCGATGATGATGTTATAACTCAAAATTTTGAAAACTGCATTTTTACCTACAACAGTCAAGAATTTATTCAGAATTCATTATAAGCCCAAATCATAAACTATATTATCCATAACATCTCTATTATTGTGCTTTATTTTTTCTAATTTTTCATAATTTTTAGGCACCGGTAAAATTCCTTAAGAAATTGGCACCTATCAGTATAAGTAGAGGTTTTGGGACCGTTAGGTGTCAGTTTTACAAATTGATTTCACTAAAATTTTCTAAATAAAATGGACTATTTTAAATATATTTTTCTATAATTTTTGGAATCTCCAAAAGAATTTTTATGAATTTTAAACTAAAAATTCATTAAAATATTATTATTATAATATTATTTTATATAAAAATCTAATTCCACTTTCATTATTTATTAAATCCATTTATTTTCTTCTCATTCCCATTAATAGAGAAGATTTTGGGAGTTTAGAGAAAAGAGAGGAGAGAGAAGGGAGAAAAGCTTGGGTTTGGCAACCATAGAGTGGTTTTCATCCATCGACCTAGCTGGAAAATTTGCTCGTCTTGAGGTAGGTTATGTTTTAAATATTTTAGATTTCAATAATTTTATATTTTTGATATTTTTTCAATCAAATTTATATTTTTATTTCATAAAAATGAGGATAAATTTATTTTGATAAAATTTTCACCGTGTAACTTTTTATATATTATAAAGATTGTGATTATGAACATTTTAACTATATTCTTAAAATTTTTTGTCAGGTGATTTTGAAAAGCAATAATTTTTTCCTACTCAAAAAATTTATTTTGACATATAAAAATAGTACTTCAATTCAATTAAAACTTCAGAATGATATTTTATACAATCTTTGCTAATTTCGTTATGTTTGAAAATTATGAATTTTAGCTCAGTAGTATTTTATTGTCTACCATTATGGCATTTTGACAATTTTTGAAATCAATCCAATTATACTTTAATTAAAGAAATGCATTGAAAATATGCAAGAAATATGATGTGAGGTATTGCGATGTGACATGAAGTGTAGTGATGTAATGTTGGCGCCACTAAGGGACCGAGATGGAATTTCATTATGTCGACACCATTGGGCGACCAAGGTGAGATTCTATTATGTCGGTGTCAGTGAGCGACTGAGGTGAGATTCTGTTATGTCAACGCCAATGGGCAACCGAGGTGGGATTCTATTATTGAAGTGTTGTGATGTCAATGTCATTAGACCACTAAGGTGAGATTTTGTTATGTCGGTGCCAATGGGTGCCAAGGTGGGATTATAGTAATGAAAATATATGAAATTTTGGGCTTAAGAGCTATTTTGATGAAGTGTTTGTTTATAATTCTATTAATTTTATATTTATTTAATTATAGTCAATTTCATTATATGATTCAAATTAGTTTTCAAATATTTTAGTTTTGGTTATTAATTTCTATTTTAGGCTATGATAGCCTACTGAGCAGTGTTAGCTCATCCCTCCTTTTGTTTTTATTTTCAGGCCAGGAGAAGGGTAAGGAGCGAGTTGAGTAGTTTAGATAGCAGGCTCCCATTTATGTTTTAGGTATGTTTTTGTTAGTTTTGATTTTTTTTTGCAAGCTTGGCTTTTATTTTTGTTATGCTCTCTATTATTAAGCGATGTTGTAGATAGTCTTTAGATTATATATTTTTGAATGATATATAGAAAATCATGTTGATATTCAATAGTCTTTCGCTTTATATTGCATTCCATAGTAACTCTGTGTAGTATATAAATTGGAAGTTTTATTTCAATACTGCTCTAACCAGATATTGGGGTCAGTCTTGCCGCAATCTGACATGGTATGACCTGTATAATTTTGGGTCATATTGGGTCGAGTTTTGAGAAATTTTTTGTTATCATAGCAAGGTTGGTGAAGTAAATTGTAACAGAGCTATAAATTTTAATTTGGAGAAGAGTGAGATGCTTCTAGGTAGTTTTTGGTGCTCATTTTATTTATTTTTCATATGCATATGTTGCATTCAAATATGTGTTTTGAGATGGCTGATCCACCAAAGCCACATCCAGATATAACCAATGGTCAGAGTTCTAGTTAGGAAGCTCAGGTTCAGGGTACAACTCAAGTGATGAGTTTTGAGATGATTTCTCAGATTCTAGTATAGTAGCACAGCTAGTTGGTAAGCCTCATACACTGGTCGTTGGTACCTGATATGATGACATAGACAAATATTTATAGATTTTTATGAAATTACAGTCTCCTATTCCTTCATGTGTTATTGAGCCTAGAGCAGTTAAGGATTAGCTTGAAAGTCTGAATAGGTTGTTAAACTTATTATAATATGCCCAAGGCTAACCAAGAGGGGAGTGAATTGGTAATTTTAAAAATTATCTCTTGGAAATGAAAACCTTTTATGTAGAAAATTTAATTTAAAATAATATTTGAGCAAAATTAAATTTTTAATAAAAAATTAATTTTCAACCACAGTAAATAAAATTTGCGGAAAGTAAATGTGGTAAAAATAAAAGTGGAAGACACCAAATTTTATAGTGGTTCGATCCAACAAGATCTACGTCCACTCCCCGGAGACTCCTTCTCCAGGTATTGCACTAAACACAAGTGACTCTCCTTTTGCCCCCACAGCAAGGCGGAGAAGCCTTTACAACCTCTCTTCCACCAACCCGGTGCGGAAGAGAACCATCGTCCTTTCACACTCTCCTGGTGTCAGTAGAGTACCACTTCGTCTTTCTCACCCTCCTAGTGATGGCAGAGAACCAAGCATCCTTTTTCACCTTCCCTAGTGACGGTAAAGTACTGGACCTTCTTTGACAATCTTTTTGCAAGAGCCTTCAAGGAGATTGGGAAGAACTTTGAAGGACACATAAGAGAATCTCACCATTGGGCAACCTTGTGAATCCCCTTATAATTCCCTTATACTAGATCTCTCACATTTCACTCTCAAAACACTCTCCCAAACGCACTCCTTAAGAACACTCAAGAGAAATTCATGGAAGATTAGAAGACAGACAGTTTTTAGAACCCTTATATACAAAGGATAAGAAAAATCATCCAAAAATTAAAAATGTCAAGTTTGACAGACTTGGATCGTACAATACGATCGACCATCGTACGTACGAACAGTTCAAAAAGTCTTGTATGCTGCTGTACGAATCTCATTTTATACTCTGATCAGCGTCTGCACGAACGCTGATCATACAGTACATTCAGTTCAAAAAATGAGACTTTTATTTGTACGAAGTGGACGAACCCGATTTCATACTCTGATCGGTGTCTATACGAACTCCCTTTGTATAGTACAATCAGTTCAAAAAATTTTAGTTTCGACTATATGACCGTGTACAAACCCTATTTCATACTCTGATCGGTGTCTGTACGAACCTAGTTCATACGGGACGATCAGTTCAAATTTGATGCACTCGTACAGGACAATCTGGACAAATTTAATTCGTACTCTGATCGGCGTCCAGGACGAACCCACATCGTACCGTACGATCAGTTCAAAAATTTATATGATCGTACTGGACGATCTGGCCGAAGCTAATTTTGTACTTTGATTGGCATCCGGGATGATCCTATTTCGTACAGTATGAAATGCACTTAGGAAATTTTTTTAGTGAAGCACTAATCAACTTCATTTTGGAGGGACACAAAGAATATATAGTCCAGTACGATACAACATCGTACATTACGATTAGATTTAAAAAAATTTAATTTTTGTCTCTCCCCCAGTGTGTTTTTGCATGGTTACCCAATTTATAATCACACTCTCTCAGACTCAAGAAAAATAAAAAACACAGACTTCACTTACAATAGCCCTTAGTCTAATATGTCTTGAAGTCTTTAGCAGTCTAGAGTATGATTTTTCTAAAAAAACATGTTAATACACACAAAAATAAACTTTTCTAACATATGTTAGGAGAAACAATAATCAAATAATAAGACTTTGTTATCATCAAAAACTTACATGATTATAAAGATAAAGTCTTGAAAACTAATTTGCAATAATCTCAACATAGCTGATGAGGATAGAGAAGACTCTGAATGGGATGTATTATCCTCTTGAGAGGAGAGCTGCATTAGCTGCATTTTTATTAGATGGCGAGGCGAGTGCTAGTGGTTTGGCCAACAAAGAGAGAAGTTTCAGGGTCATACAAATACCCTGATTACTTGGAATGAGTTTGCTAAGACATTTAGGGCATGTTTTATACCTCCATCTGCTAGGAGACAGTTATAGAGCTCTTTTCTAAAATTAATTGAGGGAAGCATGTCAGTAATGCAGTACGAGGCAAAGTTTACTGCTCTCTCCATGTATGCTCCATAGTTAGTTTGCACTTCTAAGGAGAAGTGTTACCAATTTTTGGAGGGACTCCGAGATGCTTTGAGGAAGACACTGTTGGATCAGGATATTACAGACTTTGCTTAGTTGATCGAGAGGGCCAAGAGGATAGAGATCGATCGGGTGGCAGTGCAGTAGCGATGGACTACAAGCAAGAAAAGAATTGGCGGTGAGATAGCTAATAATAGCCATTCTAAGAAGAAGAGTAGGTTTGGACCTATTGAGGATTGCAATTTTTAGAGATAAGAACAATAAAGATGCTAAAAAAATAAGTAGGGACATTTACATTATTAAAGAAAACTAGAATAGCCTTGCAAAGGTCCTCTTTGATAATATTCCAACACTATTGAAAGAATTGGATTGAAAATCCATCAGGGTCAGCCATAGAGTCTTTGTTCATATCCATAAGTCTATTAAAAATCTCATCATCATCAGTGATTTCAGAAAGATTTTCATTATATTGATTAGAAATGAGACGAGGAATGGCTTAGGGATGAAAATGGGCTCAACATTCTTATCATTCCCAAGAATATCATTGAAATACTTGGTAGCAAAGACACCAAGAGCACCTTCATCATCACACCAATCACCAGAAGGTAATTTGATTTTGCTGATGTAATTCCTATTTTTATTCTTGCTAATACTAGCATTGAAATATTTAGTATTGTTTTCTCCTTCACAAAGATGTTTCAATACTGACTTTTATTTCTAATAAATTTCCTCATAATTTTGTAAAGTGATAAGATGTTGTTTAGCATTGTAATTTGATTCCAAATCTCCAAAGAAGGGTCATTAGAAAAAAGATTCTTAAGGTTAATAACATCCTGCTCAGCTTTATTAATATTTTGAAAAATATTTTCAAAATAATTTTTATTCCACCACCTCAACTTTTGTTTAAGTCTTTTTAGTTTAAGACAAAGAATAATGATATCATTGTTACCATCATAGTAAGTAAAAGAAGCTAACCAGTTGTCCTTGAGAACATTGAAAAACTCAGGATCATAAAGCCACTTATTATGAAAATTGAAAAGGATAAATGCCATTAAAGCTAATATGTTGAATTTTGGCTAAGATAGGAGTATGATCAGAGGCAATCCTGCATAAATGATACACAGAGGTCACATGAAAAGAAGAAATCCAATCATTTTTAAAAAGAATTCTATATAGTCTTTCCCAAATAGTATTATTCGATCAGGTAAATTTAGGACCAGAAAAGCCAATTTTAGTAAAATCACACTCAAGGATCATACTACTGAAATCATTCATAGCAGCAATATTAGGCGTGGAGCCACCAAATATTTTGTATCATTAGAAATAATGTTGGAATCCCCTTCAATGAACTATGGACCACTGAAAAAGTTATTAAAATCAATTAAGTTCTGCCAAATATTTCTTGTAATAGATTTAGAGCAACTTGCATAAAAAAAAAAAGAGCCAATAATAAAAACATTAAAGATAGACAAGTTATAATGAAGAACTTAATCAAAATCACCAAGAATGTTCACAAAAATGTTGTTATTCCAAAATAACCAAATTTTACCATTAATTTTGGCATAAGAAGAAGAGATGCCCAATTGCTTTTGGCAAGTATTAATTTTAGAAGCATCAATCATAGGTTCCAAGATAGCCAACAAAGAAATATTATGAATCTAATAAAGATTCCTTAGATGCAAACAGGTATCAATTTTATAAATATCTATAATGTTCCAGATTATATAACTAATCATGACAATAGGGAAGAGAAGAAGCATTGAATCTAGTAACTCTTTCATCTGAACGGTTAAATTAAAGGTTTTTTTAAATTCTTTTTATTGAAAACCAAAGAGTAATGATATTTAAAAACTTGCACAACATTAAAGTCAACATCCTTATGAAGACACTTCTCAGCAGATTGGATTTCTCCTTCCTCCCATATAGAAATAGATTTGTTGTATTGGCTCAATCTATCATTTTCTTCCTAATCCTCAAACCCCTTATCCGCATGTCATTGAGCTAATTCAACACCCTTTTGGCATAGCTGAATATCATAGATAGGAGAGGTAGAAATAAAAATAATAGGTTATAAATTTGACACATTAATATAATCACAAGAAAGAATAGGTTTACCCACGAATAACATTTGGGCACTTCTGAGTGATTGGTAAATATGTTCATTGTCACCATTAATAAGACAAAAATCTGACTTACTATTTGAACCAATTAATTGACTAGACAAAGGACCTGTGTCCAAAATATTCAAATATTATTCTCATTAACTTAAACATATAGAGGATTTGAGATAGAATTATCAACAACAGGAGCTGAGGGTTTAGATTTATTAGCTCTTGGTTGGTATACCAGTTTAGGGTTAGGATTTTAAAATTTTATTAGGTGGGGGTGAAGGATGAAGCATTCTGATTTGAGATGCCCAAGTGTTTTACAATGATCATAGAAAGAAGGAACTTCCTCAATCACCACATTTTGAACATTTCCAAAATTTTCAGGGGTGACCAGATAGTGGTAGGGTATTGTTTTGGAAATGTCCAACTCTATCAAAATCCTAGCAACTGAAGGTCGGGATCAATTAGCAGTAGCAAAATCAATTTGCAAGGGTCTACCAAAAAGAGATTTGAGACCATATAAAATTGGAGATCTGAGACCTTAAATCAGGAAACGAAACCCACACTATCACAATGGGAGATTTTGTAGTGATATCAAATATGGGAGACCATTTTATCAGCTTCATGTAGTAATTTGTAAACATACTAAAAATTAAAATAAAAAATACGACTATAATCCAAGTCATTAGAAAGTTTGATAAGAACATGTTGAGTGTCCAACGAAGTGATAAAAAATCACCTGGCTGTTTTAGTTTGAAAAATAAATTATGAATAAGATCAAGTTTTGGTCGATCAGTAGTGAAGTTACAGACTAAGAAAAATTCAAATGAGGTAGCAAGCACTTAAATTTACTCTTCTGAAATCCATAAGGCCATCAGCCTACAGTGGGTTGTTGCCTTATGATCAGGTATGAATGTATTAGAAGACGATCCTGCTAATGCATCTTTAAACAATATGGTTTTGATTTACCATTAAGGAATCTAGAATCTAGAAGCTTACTGTCCATTAAGCTAGAAAATACAACCATAAAAACCGACAAAAATAAAGATAAAACAAGACAGCCAGAACTGCTAAAAATGGAAAAAGTAAGAAAACAGCGGCTAGAAGATGCTTCCCTAAGCTCATGGTGGAAGATCGCTTGGACAAAGACAGGGTGGCTAGGGAGAAAACCTTAGTAGAGCAATGTTCACGAGTATTGTTGCTTAATCTTTATTGTTATTTAGTTAATTTACATAAACAACTAATATTATTTTAACTTCCATTAAATTTTAATACAAAATATTGAACATCAATTCCTTTTTACTCTCTAGTTTCTTTTTATAACTTGCTAATTTGCTTTAGAAGAGCTTCACATAGAAGCGATAAACTTAATTTGGAGCCTTTAAGAAAAAAACTTATTGATATAAATGTTTTTAGTAAGAAGATTTCTTAAGAAGATGGATAAAATTTTCTCTTATCGTATGCTCTGCTAAAAAAAAATGGATGAAAGAGTTTTCTTTTTTTTTTTTTTTCTTTTCTTATGAAAATGAAAACTGAAGTTTAATGAAGCATTTAGTATTTCATTATGAAGAAAGATAAACTCTCATTAAAAGAATTCTATTAAGTTTGTTTAACTAACTATGAAATTTATTTGAAAGTTGTTGAAAGTCAAAAAACACAAAGAAGATATTGAATATAAAATTATTGTTAAAAGCTAACAGATGAGGTATACAGGATAAAAATTGTATTATTGATATAATTTAACATTACAACTTCATAAACATGTAAATTTTTGTATCTTTCAAATATATATATAAAAAATTAGCATCTAGTACTAATAAATGAATCAAGTATCAATACAGAAGCACTCTCTCCTTATGGCTGTCAAGCTCAAAACCTTCATAAGATTTGTAATATCCTCAATACAAATATCCATTATGTGATCTGAGTGCTCAATCAAGCTTAAACCTGTCATAAGATTTGTGATATCATCAACACTCATATCCATACGATTGTTTACCTGATTTAACTGTTCAACCAAGTTTAAATCCACCGTGAGATTCGTGATATCATCAATACTCATATATGAATGAAGGTTTCTGCATTCGGAGTGCTCGGCTAAGTTCAAACTATTCATGAGTCTTGTTACACTATCCATAAGCATATCCTAGTGCTTCATAGGTTCCACTTCCATATAATCTAGTTCCACTTCCATATAATCTGGTTCCACTTCCATATAATCTTGTTCCACTTCCATATAATCTGGTGCTTCTTCAACCCTTCCTCCGCAGTTCTCCTCCTCACTGTTTCTACTATAGGCAGTGGTGCCATTGACATCCTTATCTACCTTCAATCCTTTAGAGCTTAGATACCCATCAAGCTCAATGTCGCAGCTTGTCGCAAGCCAACGCTTATTTTCCTGTTTCACCTCCAAAACTTTAACCTTATACATTGACTTTTTATTCTCTCCTTTTTTAGTTTAGGTTTTTCAATCCTGCCATAAAAATAGAAAAAAATAACTCAAAAATTAATAAAGACAAGTGGTAATAAATAAAAATATGTTTTAGAAGTTCAAAAGAATTTTGCATGCTTGGAATATAATCTTTTGATTACATATAATTTTATATTTTATAAATAAATAAATAAAATTATATATATATATATATATATATATATATAAAGTAATTATAGCCAATTATTATTTTGAATAAGAGATGAAACAATGTAACAGTTGCCAAAAAATAATTACCTGAGAAGAGAATCATGTTTCCTTTTGTGAACATTTTTTCCACTATTCTCCTCCAAGCGGGAATATTTTCCTTTGTATTGATCAACAGTACTAAAATGATATAGATACAACATCAATAATAAGCGCACTATAAAATTATTCAAAAATATTATAACTAAAATAAAAAAATAAACTATGATCAAATTATCATTAACATTGGAAAACTATAGTTGAAATAGAAACTTAAATTTGTTGGCTAATCTTAATGCATTTAGTTTAGGTGCAAAACTTATGCAATATATATAAATCGCTTGTTTTATTTTTATTATTTTTGGTGTGCTCAATTTATTAAGCAATTATTTCAATTGAATTGCTCAATATTGAAATTGTAATTCTCTGGGTGAGTAACAAGATTTTATAGCCTAATTAAAGCTTTGTATAATATTATTGTCTTATATGATATGTATTAATAATATATACAATTTCACGTTCTCAAATTGATACACCTTTATAAAATTATTATATCTATTTGGACATTTCTTTCCTTTTGCTGATGTTCGCATAATCCTCTTTGGATTTGGTTGGTTGGTTGTATCTTTTTCTTTTCTTGAATAAATTATCTTTTTATCAAAATATATATATATATGGACAAATGAAATATTTCTACAGTAAAATATGATTACATTCCTCGTATTTCTTAGAGAACATATTCTAAGCGAAGAAATTAGATATATTTAATTTGTTCTTTTTGTCAAGATTTCAAACATTAAAAAACAGCTTAATGAATTATATATAATTTTGATATAATTAATTTATAGTTCTTGAATAAATATACAATTTTCTCTCATTAAAATAAATAAATTTAAAACATTTTAATAAAATTCAATGAAACTTTCTCATTATTTTGAAATTTAAAGGAATGCATCTTATATTATTGTGTCTTAAATATGTATATAATTATTTGTCAAAATCTCAATGAGTTATTTAGTTGCATCACACATTCTTAACATATGGGTTTTTGTTATTTTTCGCCGAAAATATGATAGCTATATTTATATATATTTCAGTTAAAGAATACAAAAAATTGGCTGCTTTTAAGATTTTAATAATCAACAACTATTACATTATGAAAATGCTAAATTAATATCCAAAATATTAAAGAAAAATTTTTCTTGATTGTTATATGTCTATGTGATGAATTTTTCACAAATGCAAGTGTTAGTCGTTTAGTAAGCAAATATTTCAATTGAACTGCTCAACGTGACTGGAATATGTTAATAAAAAATTATAGCCTAATTAACCCTGTATATAATATTATTGTCTTATGTTGTATTGCATTAATACTTTAATAATAATAAGCACACAACCGTACTACAATGACAAGAATACATTAATAATAATAAGCACACAATAACTAAATAATTTGAAAGCATTATATATATACATACATATTGGCTGATTTTGGAGGGGAGATCTCGTTCCTTCAAAGATGTGTTGGCTGGTTCTTCTTCTGCATCTTCTAAACTGAATTTTGTTCACTCTTCCTTCAAGGGCTGCCCGGCCCTTTTGTTTGAGGATTCAGTTGTTGATCAATTGGCAGCTCCTTATGCTTTAACGTTGGTGGGTAAATTCATACTGAGGCGGCCGAATCTTGATGTTATTCGTAAATTTTTCATTAACCTGAAGCTATCCGAATCGTTTTATGTTGGTTTGTTGGATCAACGACATGTAGCTATTCAACTTTCTAATGATCTTGATTATAGTCGCATATTTGCTAGAAGAACTTACTATATACAATCTTGTCAAATGCGGTTGCTCAAATGGACCCTAGATTTTGACGTTAGGGAGGAATCCCCTGTTGCTACAATTTGAATTTCTTTTCCTAATTTACGGCTTCATTTCTTTAATCCTCAAATTCTTTTTGGTTTGGCTTCTATCTTTGGCCGACCCTTACAAACTGACCAAGCCACTGCTGCTGTGTCGAGGCCGTCTGTGGCTAGGGTTTTAGTGGAATTGGATGTTTCTAAGAAACATCCTATAGAAATCTGGATTGGGTCAGAGGTGAAGAGTTATTTTCAAAAAGTTGAGCTTGAAAATCTACCTTTATTATGCTCTTTCTGTAAGATGCACAATCATGGTTTAAATGATTATTTTCGGAAGTACCCTCATCTTCGCAAAGAGAAAGAACCCTTGAAAGAAATGAATGTGGTGGTTGGTCAGGATGTTCCTAGTTCTAAACTGATTCTTCTAGAGGGCAATACCTCTCAAACTAGTGAGGAACCATTGGTTGATATTGTTAATGGCCCTCCTTCTAATATTTCCAATGCTATCCCTTTGAATCACGAGCAGGGTGTTCAAACGATGTCTATTTTTTCTATTAATTGTGAGAAAAATAAGGAGCAAACTTTGCCTAGTATAGAAGTCCTAAATGAGGCTAATTTTATGGTTACCCATCCTTGCATTAATGTGCAAAATGTTGATGTTTCTAATGATAATAATATGCTTTCTCATTCTATTTCATTATCATTGGCTGAACATGAAGTTGATATTGGTCCTAACATTGTTATTCAATTACCTATCGAGGAAGATGAAAGGAGCTTAGAGGAAGGGGAATGCGTTGTCATAGTGCGTAACTCTTCTCCTATCAATTGCAATGAAAAACCTTATTTGGAGGATGATGGTGTGTTTATGGAGGCTGAATGTCCTCAAGAATCTGCTTCGAGGGCCCAACAAAATGATAAAGTTGAGAACAATAACTCGATTCTAGAGGATGGAGAATTTGTTTCTATGGAGAATCATATGTTACCTTCTTCCTGCATTAAGGAGTCGGTCATGAAGGGTACTGATAATTGGGAAGATGATGGTAGGTTTTTGGAGGATGATTTTCCTAATGTTCATGAGGAACAATCTAATTATGGTAAAACTCCCTCAACTTCTAATTATAATAGTGATGCACTTACTGATTCTGAGGAGATACATATTACTGCTAGGTGCTTTACCAAAGATGATCATGACACTAACTTTATTAAATTTCGTAGTAAAAGAGGGCGTAAGCCCAAGCATATTTCTTTGCAACCAGTTAGGACCACTGTTAGAAAAACTTGCTCGACTACTTCTCATTAATCTTTCTTTATGTTTAGTACTATTATTTGGAATGTTAGGGGCATTGGTTGCCCATCTTCTAGGATTCATGTTAAAAACTTATGTCGTGTTCATAATATTTCTATTCTTGTTTTACTTGAACCCCTTATCCCTGCTTCTAGGTTGCTTAATACCTCTCATTATCTTGGCTTTAACCATGCTTTTTCGAATATGTCTAACAAAATCTGGGTTTTTTGGAAAAATTCTATTAAAATTGATGTTATGGGAGATTTTATTCAAGTCATGCACAGTAAAATTAAGGCTTTTAATTTCCACTGTTGTGCTTCTTTTGTATATGCTGCCTCCTCTCTTTACATTAGAAAATTATTATGGAAATAACTGATGAATTTCCATATTATATGTCAGTTGCCTTGGTTGATTGGTGGGACTGCTCCTTCTTTTTGTTCTATGTCTGACTTTAACAATATAATATTGTCTTGTTATTTGATTGATATTGGGTTTGTTGGCAATAACTTTACCTGGAATAGGGGCCACTTATGACAAAGGCTGTATCGTGTACTTTTTAATGACTCTTGGATTAATGCTATTAATTTCACTAATGTGCAACATCTTAGTAGAACTTTGTCTGATCATTCTCCCTTGCTTATTAATATTAAGAATAATCAAATTAATGTTGTTTCTTAATTTAGATTCCAGAATATGTGGTTACTTAATAATTCCTTTTTTGATGTTGTGAATTATAATTGGCAAGCTCCTTTACATCCTGATAACTCTATTTTTGGTATGAAAAGACTTTGGTACAAGCTTAAAAGGTTGAAGCAAGTTTTGAATTGGTGGAATCACAATGTGTTCAGAAATATTTTTTTTAATATTTTACAAGCTGAACAATGTGTGGCTTTTAATGAGAATGTTTGTCAGAATGATCCTTCTGATTCTAATTTTTCCTTGCTCAAGCAATCTAAACTTGATCTTTTAATTTTCATGCTCAGGAAGAGGTTTTTTGGAAGCAGAAAACTACTGCTAAGCATTTGGTTGAGGGTGATAATATTACTAAATACTTTCATGCTTTAACTAAGAGAAAAAGGATTAAGAATAGTATCAATAATATCCAAAGGGAGGATGGTTCTTATACTGAGGACCTGCTTGAGATTGCTAACTTAGCTGTGCTCCATTTTCAAAATCATTTTAACAAAGGATTCACTCCTACTAAGGCTGTGGATCACTCTTTTATTCCCAATCTTGTATCGCCTGAGGATAATGCTTATCTCTCTAAGCTTCCCTCTATAGAGGAGGTTAAAGATACTTTGATGGACATGAATAGTGATTCTGTTGTGGGTCCGGATGGGTACACAACTTTTTTCTTTCAAAAATGCTGGAACATTAATCATAATGATATTTTCTCTGCTATTTTGGATTTTTTTGTTGGTAATCCTTTCCCTAAATTTTTTACTTCTACCTCGTTAGTTCTTATTCCTAAAAATAATTCTGTTCAAACTTGGAATGATTTTCGCCCTATTAGTCTTTGTACATTTTTTAATAAATTGGTTTCTAAAATTATTTCTAACCATCTTTCTTCGATTTTATCTAAAATTATTTCTCCTTTCCAAATGGGTTTTGTGAAAGGTAGGACTATCACTGAGAATATTCTTTTTGCTTAGGAATTGACTCATGATTTGAATGTTAGGGTGAGAGGGGGGTATGTGATTTTCAAACTTGATATTGCTAAGGCTTATGACAATATTGATTGAAAATTCATCTACTTTATGCTTAATCTTTTCGGCTTTAACTCTATTTTTATTAATCTTTTTAAGAATAGTATTGAAAATGTCTATTTTTTCATCATTCTTAATGATTCCAATCATGGTTTCTTAAAATCTTCTCATGGGGTTAGGTAGGGTGATCCTATTTCCCCTGCTCTTTTTATTATTACAACTGAATTTTTGTCTAGGGGTCTCTCTAACTTATTTGAGCATAATCCTGGCCTTTATTTTAGAACTTTGGGAGGCTTTTATATTTCCCATTTATGCTTTGCTGATGATTTTATTATTTTTACTAATGCTACTATTAATCGAATTCATAAAATTATGGAATTTTTTAATCTCTTTGAATTGGTTAGTGGCCTTTCTTTTAGTACAAATAAATGTTGTTTTATTGCTTCTAAAAGGATTTCCAACGATCAAATTTTAGCTATTAAAGAAGCTACTGGCTTTGTTCATTCTAATTTGCCTTTGAAGTACCTTGGTGTTCCTCTTTTCAAAGCTAGAAGATAGACTTTTTTGTTTGATGATCTTATTACTTTTGTTTATAATAAACTCTTATCTTGGGACTCTAACTTCCTTAATTTTGGTGGTAGACTGACTCTTATCAAAAGTGTTCTTTGTGCTTTACCTGTGTATATGTTTCAAACTATTTTTCCTACCCAGACTGCTTGTAGTAGGATTCGCAAGCTTTTCAACAAGTTCTTTTGGAAAGGTACGTCTTCTTTTTCTAAATTAATTGGGCTGCTTGGTGTTGACCTCATTTTTATATGAGGTCATTAGAGCCTAATCCAGACTTCGAATCAATCCTGAACCTAAGTCAATCTAAACCTTGATTCAGTTCAGACCTCAATCAAAACCCAGACTTCAGCCAAGTCCAGGATTCAAACTCTAGTTCAAATCTTGATCCTGCCTTTGATCTAGTTCAAATCATTTCCAAACACTTATGATCACTCCAAATGATCATGAATGATTGAGATGATTCAAATCCAGATATTCAAACCCAAAATCTATATCAAATCCGGATTTCCAAATCCAGAATTCAAGGCCAAATACTTGAGTCCTAAAAGCCTTTTTCAGGGAATTTTCAAACATTTCAAACCCCAGTCAAATGACCTCCGATTCATGATCTGTCAGTTGCATACTGATTTGATACGTCTCTAGAGGCAAACCTCCAAGTTTGAGCCCATTTTGGAGTCTCTAACCCCAGAAACTAAATTTAAATCCCAAGGCTGTAAAACCTTCAAATATTTACGGCCTGTGCCACTGGACCTATTATTTTGGGAAATTTGACCTTGGAATTTCCTCCAAACCCTCTAATCACCTCCAGACCATTGATATTGATGTGTTTAACATTAATCTACATCTTTTTGGACCCACCTCGACCCAGGATTCATCCGGGGTCAAAATGACCAAAATACCCTTTAAAGGGGTTTTTGGACTTTTGACCAAAATTTAACATCGTCCAACATTTTAAATTTTTGAAACCCCTTCCAATGAATGTTTTATGATATTTGAGACCCATTGAAATCAAACCCACTCCTTAGTTTGACTTGTTTGACCAAGTCAACTATGGTTGACCAAATCCACCTTTAACCCAACCATTGTTATTTTCAACATTTGAATCCATCTCAAACCAATTTAATGCTTCAAAAACACTTGTTTGGACACTCATGACATGTCCAAAGATTTCCAAGTCAATCCTCCCTTGGGTTGACTTGGTCAACCCATTTGGAGAGGTCAAAACCCTCTCCAATTTTATGTATTCACTCAAAGTTTCAACACCATGGCCCCATGTCCCTTGATATTGACTCCTACAGCATATTTGACTCCTCCCATGCATATCCTAGTCATCATTGACTAGTCAACAAGCCAAGGAGTCAAAAATCTTTGAGATGAGGCCCAAGTCATGGTCATTTGACCATGCCACATGGACAAATCTTTTCCATCTCCCAAAACCTGCTCTAGACTGCTCAAAAGAGGTTAATTCCCCCTCCTAATTGACTTCTAATCCAACCCCTTTAACCAAGCCATGCCTTGGTTTAGCCAAATGGAGGAAAAGAGAGGTGGTCCCCCCCCTCTTGGCTCAAGGCAATCCCTCTCAACCTCAGCCCTTTCTCCTGGTTTTGAGCTGCCCATGGGACACTTGGCAAGCATCTAAAGCACCTTTGATTAAATCCTAGCCATCCAATTCAAAAGCAATGGGTTAAGTGTAGGGATTTTGACCTAAGTGGAAAACTTACTCATTTTTCACCCTAAGTCCCAAACTCCAGCATCCCCAAGACTCTCCAGCAGCTCCCCACACTCTCCAGCACCTCCCAAGGCCATTCCAAGCCTTCCCCCACCATTTCCACCATTAAAACCCTCATTTTAGTGGAAAAGGAGAGAGAAAAGAGAGAAATACCTTCTCTCTTCGATATCTTCAAATCCAGCTGTCAAAATCTGTTGGGGTCTTCTGCAAACTTGAGCGTGGACAAACTACAAGTTCAGAGAGCCCAAGAACACAAAAATCCACCGGGTAGATTGTAAGATATCTCAACTTTTAGGTAGAATTTAAATTTGAAACTGTACAAATTTTGCAATGTATGGAGCCTCCAAACTCCAGGCATTGCAAGATCATGTTGCCCCCTAGCTACAGTTCAAATTTTGTTGAATTTCGTCGAGTATTTTGAAAGTTATGGGCGTTTAAAAATTTCAAGTTCTGGTTCAACCAGAGCCGTCCGATCGCTGAAGGCGCGATCGGACGGCCCAGAAGCGGCCACGTGGCCAGGACGGACCGCGCGTCCGCTCCAGGACTCGAGCGCGGGTCCGCCTAGGCCGCGGGAGGCCACGTGGCTCAATCTGAGTCGTCGGCTCATCCCGCGGCCGAACCAACGGTCAGATCTTCGATCCGACGTGGTTAAGTTGTCGGCCCTGGGGCCGACACGTGTCTGGGACGCGGCGCCGCGCCGCCGTACGACCCAATGATTGGTACGGCGGCGGCGGCGCCCGATTTGACCATTTTTGGTCTCAAAAAAATTTTAAAAAATGCCCAGAACTTCTAAAATTCACAGAAATTTCATTTTTCCACCAAATTTGATGTTTTTGGGCTCGTTGGAAAGGTAATTAAGTGTAGAATTTATTAAAATTAAATTTGAGTTGTTTTGATCTCTGGATTGAGAGAAAACTGCAGTTGTTTGTTTATCATTTTTCTCAATTTTCTTGCAATCCAGGGGTCAAATGGACCCCAAATTTTGGTGGAATGTTTTTAAGCATCTTAGGCATGTTCCATAATTTTTTTAGGGTCAGATGCTTAATAGTTTTCTGTGATGTGAATTTTTAAGGTTATGGGTCCAATTTGGACCCAAAACTTTGAAAATTCATAACTCCCTTCCAGTGTAGAATTAGGCTGCATGTTTTGTGCTGTGTGTGTGCATTTGGGTCAGGGTTAGTCACACCAAATTTCAAGCCCATTTGAACAATAGAAACACCTAGGGAAAATATTTAGTGAAAAGTCTAGAAAACTTAGAAATTGCCTAGGGGATTGTACACACACCCAATAGAGGTGAAATTTGAACACAGAAAACTTAGTGACATAATAAGCCTTATGTCCAAATTTCATTGAATTTGGAGGTCATTAGGTCAGAAAATTAATTACCCAAAGTTTCAGCCCATTTAAGGACCCAGAAAATTCAAAAAAATGTAATAAATCCAAATTAAGTCCAAAAATTACAAATAATATCTCAAATTGACCAGAACTTAGTCCTCTACTTAGTAAAAATAAAAGTCCCTTGACTGGACTCCTATTTTAACTTTAATTTGACTTTTAATGAAAATTAATAATTAATTATATTAATTAATTAAAAATTATTAAAAATCCAAAATAATTTCCAAACACTTGGAAACACTCCCATGGGTCATTCCTGACCTTTGGGATTGATTCCATGCAGTTTGGGATGAGTTTGGATCAAAATGATCAAAACCTTCCTAATTAAGCAATTTTAAAAATTCAATAATTAAGGAAACTTTGAAAATTCATAACTAATTACAGAAAAATCCAAATTGAGCAAACTTAGTGTCAATCAACTCCAATTAAGGTCTAGTATTTTCTAAAAATGTCAAATCTCCAAAATCTGGTCAAAGTCAAAAAGTCAACTTTTCAGTCAACCGTAGTTCAAAACTAGGCTCGAACTTCGAAAAATCATAACTTTTCATAGAAAACTCCAAATTGAGTGTACTAACAGTCTAACAACTCTTCATAAGGTCTAATATTTATTAAAAATCTGAAACTTACAAAATTAATTTTAATTTGAAAAGTCAACTTTGGACCCCTTAATTAACTAATTAAAATAATCCATAAAATTCTAAAATTCAATAAATCATTCAAAATTCCAGAAAACATCAATTTTATTTTAAAACCAGCAACCAATCAGTTTAATTAAAAATTAATTAATCTTTAAACTTTAATCAAACTCAAATCACTTAATTATATCGGGTACCACTGGGTAACCCAGGCCTACGAGGCTATTAAATTAGCCCCAAGGAAGGTGAAATAAACTTCATGGCCTCGGTGTGCAACAAAGGTGGTATTCAACAAACAATTAAAATCAATTTCAAAATTAAATTTAAATCATTAAGACTCAAACTTTAATTAAAATCTCCCTTAAGCCTTTCAACTAATCAGAACATCAAACAACTTCAATCAAATACCCAATCCTAGGATCTACCCTAGCCACACGACCTTTTACACACACTTTAGATGGTTTGCTAGGACAACCGACTCTAGATCTAGGCTAGGCCGGTGTTTACTTTTCTGCTGTGTGCCGGGTTTTCTGAGTTTTCATTGCATGTTGTGATTGAAATTGGTTGATGTGTTTGTTTACTTTTACTGCACTCTGTGGATTGATGTGATGGGCGATTAGATTACCCTTAGGTTAGGAACGATCTGAATGCTCACTAAATTTTCTGCAGGTGGCCACGCTCGTGCAGGGCAATAAAGGGGGCTAAATAAATCATAAATATAAATGCTACAGATGCTTCAGCTGCTTAGCCCCCAAATAAAAGGAGCGTGGCCAAGTGTGTTTTCTTTTCTGCACATATACATATATAACTGCTTGGGATGTATTTTAATATTTAAATGCTTAGGGTAACCTTGCAGGATCGAGTCTAGAATTTTCATTTTCATATTTATGTAATTCATCTGAGTATTGAGTTGTGAAAGTGGCACTTTGAGTTTGGGATACATAGATCCAAAGATTGGATTCCAAAGAGGAAAGGATACCCCTTTGGGGGATAGTCCTTATCCATTTGGAATTTCAAATTTGGATCAATTCATTACCCAAAGTGGAAAGAGTAATCTTCCCCTAAAGGGAAGAGTTCTCTTTTTCATTTGGGTTTCCGATCGCAAAGAATCCAAGGAGCTCGAGGAGGAGGAGATCGAGGAGTTGAAGACATAGAGTATCCCGCTCAAAGTCACTTGCGTATGTATTAGGATTAGAATCCGGGTTGTTGTCAGTGGTGCCCAGCCACTTTCAATTTATGTAAATCTGGGTTGTAATAAGCAAGGCAATTTGCCTATGGACATTTACTTAATTAATTTGATTATTTAATATGCTGTGATTTAATTTGATTGCGTATAGGATTGCCTGTTTTTCCTAGTTCTTTGGCGCTTGCATGTCATTTTTGTTTTAGCCCGGACTTCGTTAGGCTCTTTAAGGACGAAAACTATTTCTACTTATAATTAATACTTAAAATTTTAAGATTTAAATAACATAGAAACTTAACGACCTAGGGAATAGCCGGAATCGTCCGGGGTCGCATGCATATTACTGCACTTCTCTCTCCTTGCTATAAGACACTTCCCCGCACGTGGGTAGAGTCCAGATAATCCGACCTATGAGGATGAGGTGCTGGATCTGGGGAAGTCTAGTCTTTTCAAAAAATTATTTTATAAGCATTTTTTTAAATCTCATGCATATCTGATTGGGATATTTTAACCAGCATGCATCGCATTAGAAACTAATTAAATTAAAGTTTTAATTGCATTTTAGTTTAGGCATTTCACCCGACATAAGTCAAGGGGTCAATTAGGAATCTGCTCTAGATGTCGATCCCAACTTCTTAAACCAATCTTAAATAACATCCCTGATCACTCTATATCAAAAGACCGGACTCATGGTTTTAAAGCGTTTAGGTGGTTTAGTTGGCTCCCCAATCCAGGCCGGGGTAAGTCCAGGTTTTGCACTGCATTAGTTAGGTTCGGACTACTGTGTTCCAGTGTCCAAATTTAGAGTTAGGATCCGGGGCAGGTTTCTTTTTGAGCCATAAGACCCCAACCTCTGGGAATATAATCCCAAATTTCTAATAAAACACTTAACTCAAACTAAATATTCTTTCAATCCAAAATTTAAAGCCCAACACTTAGCTCAGATCGGGGCACTTCTGAATTGTTTCAGAATCCTAAAGTGTCCCCTACCCTTCCTCATTTGATTCCAAAATAAATGTTCAATCTCGCTCCAATCCCTTTTCAAAATCCAAATTCTCCTCTTTGGCATCACTCCTAGAAATCTCTAAACAAAATTTCTGCCATTATTTTAATCGAAAGTTTTTGTAGGGGACTCCGGCCTCCCACGATGTGATTAACTACGAGGGCTTGCGCTCGTAGGAGATTTAGAACCCACATCTAATTTTTAAAACTCGATTAGTTATCTTTGGGAAAAATCAAATAACTAATGATCGTTATCGTTATGTTCGAACGATTATTAACAAATGATATCTTCTCCCTTCAAGGAGATATATCTTTTGTTAAAATGAATTCGAATATAAAATTAACGATCGCTCCTCTTGATTATTGTAGCCCGATAATTGACTGAACCTTATTTTGACCCTTTAAGGGCCATATGAAGTTCTCTTTTAAATTTGGCTACGATATTCAAGATAGAATTCTTAATTCTAAATCTGAACCCTATCCTGAAATTTTATTTCCACCTCCCGAGGTGGTATAATATTTTTGATGGGATGTTTGATTTTAGAATTAAAATTTAATGTTAATTCAAAAATTCCCAAAGAAGACTAAATTTTTCAAAACCCGCTTTCAAACACCAACAAAAAATGGCGACCACGGTGGGACTGAATCTCTCTTTCCATCTTTAATAATGGCGAAACTTTGTTGCATCGGTAATTTTGATTACCTTTCCTCCTGTTGGTCCCTCTACCCATTTCTCCCTCGGATGAGTGCGGCCAACATCGAAAAGAAAAGACATGTCGAAAAGAGAGGTATAACCTCCATCAAAATATACATATATCAGACCCTGAGCTTCTGCCCCCAAGTCAATTGGTGGAGCGATAGTGTCGGGTCTATCTCTTGAGAGCCTCACTCTCAAACTCTACGAATTTTGACTATTGAGTCTTCCATCAATATGTTGAGTTTTAAAGTAAAAAAATAGCTCTCTCAACTCTCAAAACTTTTCAATCTTCCAAATTCTTAGCTTTGACCCTCTACCCCCCAAGCAGATTGGTAATGTGGGGGAGTCAAGCAATCAAAGCCTTTTTGAATTCTCCTAATGATTTTGTGAGCTTCTAGGTTGAGTGAAAACTTGACTTGTTGAGTTTCAAAGTCTAAAGGAAATTCATCAATTCCTTAAAATTCTGTTACGCTCCTAAAATTCAATCTTGAATTAACACCGGCATATGCTACTTTATGACGCAATGTTGTAGTCTGGCATGTGTAGTGGGAATTTAAATCTTTTTTTGTCATAACAAATCCTTATATTTTATTATCATACATCAGGTTATAGGTCCTATAGCTCGATATGTGATATGAAATATAGATTTTGTTATGATTCTCTCTCAAAAAATTTTTAATTTCGAGAAAATTCTAATTCCGATCCTTTTGCTTCAATTTCAGAAATTCAAACTCCACAACAATGGTTGGTAAGTTGATCTTTTCCTTCGACAAAGACCTTGTCTGTGAGCAGATTGACTTAGGAAGCAACATACTGTTTGGGGTAGGATTCAACACCCTTGAGCTGTCGATGGATGGACATAAGATACGTGATTTGGATGCTACTAAGAACAATCCCCCTGCAGTAGAGTTGATCATAGGGACAGGACCAGGTCCCCTTGTTTTCAGTGATGAGGAGAAAGAACCCAAGCTAACTGTTTACATAATCTTGCTAAGGCCTTCACTTTTAAACTTTGGTATACCTTGCGATCTAAAGAGAGTCTTTGGGCTACTTTTATGATCTCTAAATATTGTGGTGGCAGACATCCTACTAATATTCTGCCTAAAAGTGGGGACTCTAAAGTTTGGAAAAGGCTTTGCAAGGTCAAATGGGAGGTGGAACCCTTTATTTCCTAGGGGCTTGGTGAAGGTAACATCTTCTTCTGGCAAGATAAATGGTTAGGTAAAGATTCTATTGACTCTATTTTGAACACTACTTTCTCTGCCTTTGTTAAAGTTAATTATTTCTTTAATGAGAATGGTTGGGATATATGCTCTCAAACCGAACAAAATAATTTATTCTTCAAAAAAGTTCTAGCCTAAAAGTTCTTTTATTATTAGTCCTACTTTTGTTTAATAACAAATCTCCTACACTGTTGGCCCATTTTAAAAAGATAGAACCTAATAAGTATTAAAATTTTGTTATGTTTTATTTTAACTCTTCTAAAATACAGTAAATTTCAGAACTAAAAGTATTTTGTCCACGTATAAAGATAGACCATTTTATCAGTTGAGGATGATATGCTCATTAATCAACACATTGAGAAAATCTATATATAACACTATTTTAACTACAAAATTAATAAAGCCAAAGACTTGTATATATCTCAATTATCATGTTGAATATGAGATAGAACATAATAGTTATTAGTGCCGAGAAATAATTACCTCGAAAGAGAGAGATATTTTTTCTCTAACATAACCATGGGAGCATAATATCCACCACTCTTTTTTAACTGAGCAGACTGTCTTCTAAATTTATCAACCGCATTGAAATGATAAGAATACAATAAAAATGATTGTTGATATTCAAACTACTGAAATTCCAAGAAACAAAAGCACTTATAGCCAAAGCATGCATGACTTTTTTTTTGGAATTATTTTTTTTTTGAATGCATAAATGTTAAAATAATACTCTCTCAATTATTATTTTGGACAAGAGCTGAAACAAAATAATTATAGCAAAAAATAAATACCAGAGAAAAGAAGCGTCTCTCTAACGGAATCTAGTAAGCATTTTTTTTTTTACATTCTCTTCCAAGCTTAAAAATTATCTTGGGATGAGTAGATAAGTAGCACGTACGTACGTATCTTCGATCCACAATTATTTTATTATTTTTTATGATATGGCAAAGTTAAAAATTGAAGGAGCCTTTCATGCTTTCAGAATTGATATTTATTTATCCTTTTTATTTTACAATCATTACTTTTTGTGCGCTCAATTTATTAAGGAAGTATTTCAATTGAACTACTCAACATGGTTGGCATTGCTAATAATTAAAATATGTATCCACCGCTCACTGTTAATATTTAAATGACAGAGTACTAAAACAAAATGCTAATAACAGTTTTCTCCACATCTAAATATAGATTTCTTATCGGTTTGATCTCGGCAATAGCGAACTGATAGTAATTAAATTAATGTGTTCATTAAGACGCTGAAGATATTTATAATGATAGCAGTACGTACCTGGATTGAAGAATATGCGGCAATTTCGTCTTCCGGTCATTCCTCATCGGCGGCAGCTTACATGGCCATGGCCTCTGCCGGTCAAACTCCTCCGGCTCCGGCAACTCCACGCCACATTTCTCAAAAATGCTCTCCTCCACGGCAACATAGACGTACGCCATTAATGTCCATGCAAAGACGAAACAACAATTGAAATTATGCTGCATGCAAAGCGTCACCATCATCCCTACCATGATGCCGGCAGCGACAAGGTTGAAGAGGAATCGATGAAGATGCTGATGCAAGAGCAAAATTAATGTTTGAAAAATGGCCATATTGATGTGTTTATTTGATATTCTAAATCACTTACTGCCAAGCTTATATACTGTGCCTACCTCCCCTTTTTACTCCTCACAGCTCGCCGTTATATGCAAATGGCATATCCCTCTGAGGCCCGGTGTTATATTGGACCGATCCTTACTAATTCAATGACGGCTATTTAAGAGCATTCTGTTATATATATATATATATAACTTTTATATTTTTTTATGAAAAAGTTTGTGTGTTTTTAAGAAAATTGAACACAGCATGTGGGATATTTTCATTTATTTTTTCAAATAAAATTATGAAAATAAAAGGTAAATATAAATTAAAAAATTTTAATTTAATTTTAAAATAAAGTATAAATAAATAAAATAAAAATACAAACACACCCAAGCATATCCAAGCATTTTATAATTTCAAATTTCATTATTTGTATAAGAAAATATAGTTGATCAACATTTTTTATTTTTTATTTTTTATTATAAAAGTCAGTGCACTTTTAAAATTTCAAAATAGCATGTGAGAGATTTTCACTTATTTTTTAAACAAAATTATGAAAATAAAAGAGAAATATAAGTTTAAATAGATTTATTTTATATACAAGTAAAATATAAATAAATTAATAAAATAAGACACCACCAAGCATACCATAAGCATTTTCCTAAATATAAAGATAATTAAATAAAAATAAAAGTTAATTGCCATGAATATACTTTTTATAATATCAAGTGGGAAAAGGAACAATCTTAGCAAAGATTATAACGGTGTTAGGGGTCTAAATGCTAATAAACTAGGGGCTTGGAAAACTCTGGATGCTCAAAAGAGCATATCTTACATTGGATTATATATTTTAGATAATTAGTCAATTAAATCTATGTTAAATTAATTTGATAATGTATTGAGGGTCCTAAGATCATGTATTGACCTGTGCTACTCGACATAATGCTGAGCTTGGGAAAGAGTTTACTTAAAAAAAAAACAAAAAACAAAAAGCTTGACTAAGGATTCATTTGGGACAACTTTCTTACTATTTTTAAAAGCAATTTTCTAATATAAAAATTTCTAGTTCAGAAAATTTTTGTACTAAAACGTTATTTTAGAAAGCAGTAAGAAAGCCATCAAAAACAAAACCTAAATCTTATGTTGGCTAAAGTATTGGGAATTATCGACAAAGTTAGTTGAATATTAACATTCTTGATGATCAACTCAGTCTAATGTAATGTGTAGTTAAAAGATGATGTTAGATTTTGGCAATAAAGACATATTTCAAGATGAGTTAAACTAGGAAGAATGCTGATACTAAATATCAACTGATCAAGGGAGAACCTTTTCATCTTCCCCTCATGTTTGGCTCTCGCCTTTGCTCCGTCAGGGCTTTTTCCCTAGCCGTCATCCTTTGGGGTTTTGCCCTTCCTCTCTCTACTGAGGGTTTTCGTGTGTTCTGTTTTAACTTTTCTGCGTTTTTGTTCGTCTTTTGTCCCCATGAAGAATGTTTTTAAGCGTATTAATCCTGGGTTTCTCAATTATAAAAAAATCCTTTTAAATCGTTCAAAGCTTCTCTTTCTGGATCTGATGCTTCTGATGATTTTCTGGATTTCAAAGTTACTACTCTTAGGGATTGGTCAGCTTTGTGGATCTCAGAGGAAGAAGTTCTTCATCTTGCGAAGCCTTTCAATTTTTCTTTGGTAGGCAAGTTTCCTCTTCGTCGTCCTGTGCATGATTCTATTAGAATTTTTTTTTACAATTTGAAGATTTCGGGTGACTTCTACGTTACCCTGCTGGATCATAAACATGTCCTAATAATTTTTTTTTTCAATAAATAAGCTTTATTCAAATAAAGTGAAAGTATACCGATAGATTGACACAAGATAGACAATGAACCAAAACAAGAGAAAGTGACACCCAACTAGACGAACTCAAGAACTGGCTAAAAACAACAACCCCCTATCAACAAGGCAAGGACCATCCATTGGAGGTAAAGACAACGGGCCAACCCGCAAGCGACTGAAGAACACCTAACCACCAGAGGAAAACACAAAAGGAACGATACATTATTCCGCAAAGCAATGACGTCCACCCAAAAGGAACCACCAAGGTTGCCAACGAGCCCCAACCAACAGGGGAAGGCCAAATGCAGCCTCATCATTGTCCACAGGCCAAACAATCAACTCCCAAAACAAAACAAACAACAGGAAAGCAAGAGACACCAAAACAACCAAAATCTCATGCAGTCCAAAACCCCCAAATAAAATCAAACAGCAACTAACCCAAACAACGAAATCCACAGTAGCAGAGAGATTACTTCCAATTGGACTTCATCCTACCACGTTTACCCCTCCCATGCGAGAAACCTTTAGCAACATGAAGACCATCCTTCCAAGCATAATTATCATTTAAGTCAGCCTAGGTTCATCACTAACTTCCCAGACGAGGAATCAGAGTCCTCCAACCAATCAATTTGATTCAAACAGCTACCCTTCGAGTTTTCCTTCATATGAACCTTCAATTCATCATTGGAAATAAGGGAGACCAGGACTTCAATAAAAGGTTCTCCATTCGATTGCATAGGAATGGAAAATAGATTAGAATTATATGTAAGAAAACTAGATGCAACATTAGTTCCAATAGATGAAACATCCAGCAACACCTTATTGACAATGCACTGATCTTTTTCCACAACCACAGCCACATCAGCTAAAGGAGGCTCAATAAAAGAGATAGGAATAGCCTCCAAATTAACATTACCTTGAACCTCTTCCTGCTTAGTAGAATCCAAATCCACAGTAACACAATCAACCTTTTTCTGTTCAATATTCTGGGTAGGCAAGTGGATGGACAAAGCATTGTCCACAACATCATGAGAGATCACATTTCCACACACCTCCTGATCCAGAAGAGGCGCAACCACATTTACCATATCATGTAAAAATTCATTCAAAGCTTAAGGTGAGACAACAACATTAATCAAAGGTAAATCGACACCCACATTGTCATTAGGTAATTCATTCAAAATTAGAGGCACGACCTCTTCCGTCACAATAGAACCACCACAGTATTAATTGGACTAGAGTCCATAATCGACTGGACAAGGACTGCAACCTTCCTCAACTGAGGATACAATTTAGCACACTCAGAGTTTTTATGACCCATCTCTTTACAATGAGAACAAAAATTAGGCATACCTTCCACAACAACTTTTTGAATATAACCCAAGCTTTCAGGACCAAGCCAAATAGAGTCGGGGTGAGATTTATAAATGTCTATTTCCACAAGAATACGCGTCATTGAATGACGAGAACAAACAGACGTGGCATTATCAGTGTGAATAGGCTGACAAAAAATAGAACCCAAGTCGAAGAGAATGTGCGGGGAGAAGAGGTGGGGGTGAAGTTCAGGGAAAGAAAGCTACACTGGGACAATAGGGGATTCTTCCGACAAGTTAAGATAAGGGGTCCATTTTATAACCTTCATAAAAAATCCAAACACAAAGTAAGATCTACGAGCAAAAATTCTACCATAATCGAGGTCATTGGCAAGTTTGATCAAAACATTGTGTTGATTCAAAAGAGTGACCGAAAACTCACAGGAAAGTTTGAGGTTGAAATTTTTTTTTCTAATCGCATTAAGAACCAACCGACGAAGCAGAAACTTCCCAACCAAGGTCCTAATCAAATTGTCGAATGAACTGGACTATAATAGGATTTTCATGCATAGATCTTACTTTGTCAATAATTGTTTTATAAAGTTGATTAAATGGACACCTTTTCTTAATTTATCAGAGGAATCTCTAATCATTCCTGTCTGGATATCCTTCCCAGACTTTCATCCCCATCTCTTCCCCCCCGTATTCTCTACGGCTTGGATTCTTTATTTGGCCATCCGCTTCAAAAAGGCAATGCCACCTCCGTGGGTTCCAGACCTTCGGTTGCTTGGATTCTTATTGAACTGAATATTACTAAGAGCTTTCTCGATTTTGTTTGTTTGGGATTGGAGAAATTTGGTTTCATTCAGAAAGTGATTTTGGAAGACATTCCTAGTTTTTTTGTTCATTGTAAGACAATGGGTCATAAAAAATCAGAATGTCTGCATTTGTGTCCTCATTTGAGGAAGAATGTGGAATCTAAACTTGACCAACCGATTACTGATTCTGTCCCTATTCTATTTATAGACTCTAAGGCTTTTGTTTTGAATGGATCGGCTATCCCTACTGCTAATGGCCATTTAATAAACGAATCGCATTCTTCTCCTTCTCCCAATGGGATTAACCCAATTGGCTCTATCAATTCTAATGCTATAGATGTTGAGGGGAGTAAGTTGGTTAATCTGATTAGCTTGGATCTTAATATTGTTATTGCTAGTGGTAATCATACTTCTTCCTCTATTTCTAACTCTAAGGTTTTGCAAGTTGTTATTAGCAATGCAAACATGCTTCTTAATGCGGAGGAGACTAATCTCCTGTGTTTAGGAGATGATGTCTCTAATACATGTCTTGTTATTAATTTACTTATTTTTATTGACCTCATTTTTATATGAGGTCAATTTTCTTGAAATTGATCTTTAGTGCCTAGGTCTTCACAGACTAGTATAGACGTCGCCTTTAGGATTCCCCTTTAGGTGGATGCCTATTGATGTAGCATTGACTAAAAATTCAACTTAAATCATCACTACTCTGAATAAAATTGACTCGACGAGAATTCAATTTAATATCGGAGGCTTCAATTAAGCCAAATCAATTCATCTCACTCTGATTGAAATTAGATTGGTGCGAATTAGATTAAATTGATCTTAATCAAATTAAATAAATCAATTCAAGCCCTTATAACTCGAAGTTAAAATTAAACTCATTTAATTAAAATCACCAATTTTTATTAAAATTAGCTATATTCTATTTATTTATTTAAATCAATTAATTAAATATAAAACATATAAACTTGTATACAATCAAAATAAAACAATTCATCATAAAATTCAAATGCAATAGAGACAGTTTTGACTCATCTCGCGCGATCAAATAGGAGGCAGACGGTTCGAGCCGGTATACCCACGATCTCCTGCTCTCTCTATTCACACGCCTTAGGTCTGCCTCCCCCTTCTCTTCTCCCCCATTCATAAGAAATGAAAACCCCCAGCCGTTGCCTCTCAATTCGTGAAACCCCCCTTGAACAAATGCCCCCAGCCCTATCTCCCTCTCCGTCTCCCTCTCTCTTGCGTGAGAAGACCTAGGTGTAATTCCCCCGACCCTGTCGCCCCTCTTTGTTTGCAAGAAGCATGCCCCGTCTCCCTCTGCCCTAGCGAAAGTCTCCTGTCACTTCCCTTTGCTCGCATGGATAGCAGCCCTAGCCAAAGCCCTCACTTCCTCTACCCTAACCAACGCTAGCAATCCTCTTAATCTTGGGTAATCTCTTTTACATCCCCATCTATATTCTTCTTCCTCTTCTTTGATATGATTCTGATGGTGAAAAAGAATAATGGTTATATATCTTCTCTAATTATTGAAAATCTTATTAATGAGGGAAGATAGTGAGGGCTGTTAATCTGAAATAAGGAGGAGAGCCTATGTTGCATCTATATCAAAATCACTTTCCTACACAATGGATTTTGGTTTGAATGTTCTTTTGGAGCTAGTTTCCTCGAGTTTGATTTGAGACGGTAACATCTTCATAGATTCAAATTTTTATGGAATTTCATTTTGACATGAAAGATTGTAGGATGTTACTCTCTTTACATATATGTATGATAAAAGTCCTCATATAATTCAGTTAGGTTGATCAATGGTTGCATTTCTCTTTTGGTTGAAATAGAGGTTGTTATTCTTTGGAGGCAAGATAAGTAGTGTTGGTGGAATGTGGGTTTCCTTTTTGAAAGAAGCAAGTTCATTTTTGTCCACCTTATTTAATTTGTTGTGTTTGACACACGCATTAGATTGAGTCATAAATGTATGAGTATATATTAACAAAAGCTTTTAGGTGGATTTTTGTGTCCAACTTCATGTCATGGTTAGAAAAGAGAGATTGGAGTGGTCACGAATAAAAAATGACTTGTGGCGATGTGTCTTTTGTGTTTCGGCAAACTATATGGAGACTGTGCCATTCATTATTAACTACCTTTGTGATGATTGTATTAACTTTAGTGAGAAGGGTGTGTGTGAATAGTGAAGTGAAGTATATTTTGAAACATGAGGTGTATGATTTTTGGAAGGTGATGCGAATAGATTTTGAAAGGTGAGGTGTATGAATTTTGCAAAGTGCATGTATTTAAGGGTGAAATGATTTGAAAAGTAAAGTATGTGAACTTTGAATATTGAAGTGTGTGAATTTTAGAAAACATGTGCATTTTAAAGAATGTGGTGTTTTGAAAGAGATGAAATAGTTGTTTTAAAAATTGTGGTGCTTTGAAAGGTAAAGTATTTTGATAGATGTATGTCTTTGAAAGGTAAATTGTGTAATCTTTGGAAGGTGAAAGGTGTATGTTTTGAAAAGTGAATTGTAAATGTATGTGTTGAAAGTTGATGTGTGTGGTTTTGAAGGATAAAGTGTATTTGTTTTGGAAAATGAAAGGGGAAGTGTATTTTGAAAGGTAAAGTGTTTGGATGAGTGCATGTTTGAATATGTAAATGTTGGAAAGTAAATTATTTGCTTGATAAAAGAAAAATGCTTAACTCTCTCACTACAGGAAAATAATGAAATACCGGCGGATTTTATGGTGGATATAGTTACGCTGGAATCAACGATGGCATTACCGGCAGCTTTTTTTGCCGGTAACCTTACGGCGGACTTTCCGGCGAAAATAACGTCGGTAACGTTCTGGCGGCTGAACCGCCGGAATTGCGCCGGTGTTTTCAAAATACCGATGCACATTTCGCCGGTAATATTCAACGGATTTACCGCCGGGTTAATTAAAACCCGACGAAGTATTACCGACGGATAAGCCGCTGGTAATGCTGCCGGCAGATTTTTTGCCAGAAAATACGTCGGTAATTTCAATATATCAGCCCCGTGCCCTCAGCTTCAGGTCATTCTCCTCTTAGGTTTGCTGCTTCGACGACGTCCCTGCTCAGTCGACGAATTGCCTGCCCTCGAGCTCCGTCGATGATATCCCTACCCTCGCTCAATCGAGGTCCTTTGACGACGTCCCTGCCCTCGAACTCCTTCGACGACATCCCTCTTCGACCTCGCCCTTGCCGGTCGCTTGCTGTTTAGGTAACTTTCTCCCTTTCGCATTCTTCGCTCTGGTCTGTTCGCCCTCATTTGACAAAATTCTCTCCTTCGATGCAGTTCGACTTCTCTCCTTGACGCACGCTGGTCGACTTTGCTCCATTGACGTTTGGTCGGGAGCTCGCTTGCTGTTTAGGTAACTTTCTCCCTTTCGCATTCTTGATTTTTTGCTTTAGTCATGAATGCTCTCACTAGACATTTGCAAGAGGATGTACATTGGTGTATGCTTTTTGCTCATGATATTATTCTTATTATAAGACTATAGAGGGAGTTGAAGGTAAACTAGAATTGTGGAGGTCAACCTTAGAGTCTAAAGGTTTTCGCTTGAGTAGATCTAAAATGAAATATATGGAGTGTAATATTAGTAATGATAGATCAAGTGAGGGGATTGTGACTTTGGGCGATCAAGTCATTAATAAGAGTACACATTTAGATATCCAAATAGGATGGTTGAAGTGGATGAATGCATCAGGCTTATTGTGTGATAGAAAAGTACCCCTCAAACTTAAAAAATTATTCTATCCTGACAGCAGTACCGATCGGTACCGAGTGGTATTGCTGACGGTACCGAGTGGTACCGCGCTTGGTACCGAGCTTGGTACCGCGCGCCTAATGATGTGGCGCTTTTTTATTGGTCTCTAGACACATTTAGTATCCGGACACAATAATCTCTCCTCAAACTTAAGGAAAAATTTTATAAGATGGTGGTGAGACCTGTAATGCTTTATGGTGCCAAATGTTGGCCAATAAAAGAGTAGTATAATTCTAAGTTAAGCATTACAGAAATGAGGATGCTCAGGTGGATGAGTGGTTATACCCTTAGAGATAGGATACGAAATGATTCCAATAGCTCATGCTGTTCTTGGAACTTTATCATATGCTTTCTCTAAATCAATAAATATCAAATATAGATCATCCTCATTCTCTCTATATTTCTCCATCAAACCTAGATAGGAATATCTTGCTAGTGCACGGGGGGACATGTCAGAGCTATATGTTTGCATCTAACAGTGTCTGACACAAGTCATTTAGAAGTATTTATCCTTCATATCTTTTTATCAATGGTAGTATGTAACTATTTTGGCAAGTAATCATAACTTATATCCTTATTGTCAATATTATATGTAAGCTATATATTATGGATATCAGAACTCAAAGAAGTTAGATGTATAATCGATTGGCACAAGGATGAAAGATATTAACTGATGAGTTCATTAGAGGGGTGAATATTTTTATTCAAATCGCTTCTCAACTATCCAGCATTATCTCAGATGGGAAGTTTCGTTGCCCATGTTCTAAACATAAAAATCAGGTGCACCTTAGCCCATATGACGTAACTATTGATCTATATCGTCGAGGTTTCATGCTATAAGATTGGTATTGGACTTCTCATGTGCGTATGAACCACATTTTGATTCTCGATGCTGCCCATCGACAAGTGCTACTAGAGATGAGAAAGAACATATCATACCTAATCTTGAGGACTTAATTCATGATGCAAGTGGAGCATAATTTGAACAATATACAGAAGAGTCACCTAATAAAGAAGCATAAAATTTTTATGATTTATTACATGCTTTCCAATAACCAATATGGAAAGGTTGCACCACTCACTCAGAGTTATCCGTTGCTCTTAAGATGTTAAGTATCAAGGTAGAATATAATGTCCCTTGTGATTATTTTAATCAATTTATTGGACTGCTCAAAGAAACCAATCTAGCAGATAATATAATTCTCATAGATTTATCAGACTAAGAAGTTGGTTTTCAAGCTTGGTTTAACATACAAAAAGATAGATTATTGTGTCAATGGTTGCATGTTATTCTATAAAGATTTCCAATCAGATATTGCATGTCATTATTACAATGCACCGAGATTTAAACCAAAATCTATCACGAAAAGAAAGCTGAAGGATGTAGCAACCAGTAGGTTATTTTACTTACCCATAATTCATAGACTGCAATGATTATATGCATCAATGAGATCTGTTGAACATATGAGATGGCATAAAGAACATATCTCACAGGAAAGGTTTATTACACATCCATCAGAAGCAGATGCCTGAAAATATTTTGATCGTATATATCCCACATTCGCCTCAGAATCAAGAAATATAAGATTAGGTTTATGCGTAGATGGTTTCACTCCATTTAGTCAATCTGCTTCACCTTGCTCATGTTGGCCCGTCATACTCACACCATATAATCTTCCACCAGAGTTGTGCATGACTACTCCTTATATATTTCTGACGCTTATCATTTCAGGGCCATATAATCTAAAAGCAAAGATCGATGTATTCTTATAACCGTTAATTGATGATTTAAATCTATTATGAGAAGAGGGAATAAGTACATATGACATCTCTACCAAACATAACTTCATTATGAGGGCAGCATTACTTTGGACAATTGGTGATTTTCCCGCGTACGGTGTGCTCTTAGGTTGGAACACTTTTGGAAAATTAGCTTATCCACTTTGCATGGAACATACAAAGTCATTCACTTTAAAGCACGGAGGAAAGCACACTTGGTTCGACTGTCATCACATGTTCTTACCTATAAATCATCCTTTAAAGCGAAATAAGGATAGTTTTGTCAAGAATAAAATGGTTATGTCGATGCCTCCTCCTAGATTAGCTAGTGAAGAAATATTTGAAAGAGTCAGATCCAGCCCCGTAATAGTGGAATCTCTAACATTAGCTGATTACAATATACCAGGATATGGTGTCAACCACAATTGGACTAAGAAAAGTATTTTTTGGTCATTACCATATTGGAGGACAAACTTGATCAGACATAACTTAGACGTGATGTATATAGAGAAAAATATCTTTGATAATATATTCAATATAGTCATGGATATCAAAGATAAATCCAAAGACAACATAAAAGCAAGGATGGACTTAAAGAAGTTTTGTAGGAGAAAAGCATTAGAATTGAGGGATGGTGGAAGTGGAAAATATTTCAAACCAAAAAGATCCATTCACTTTAACTTTAGAGCAGAGGTGTGCTGTTTGTGAATGGGTGAAGAGTTTATGGGTACCTGATGGATATTCTTCAAATCTAAGAAGATGTGTTGACATTAGAACTGGGAGATTATTTGATATGAAGAGTCATGACTGTCATATCTTCATGCAATATCTGTTGCCAACTGCCTTTAGTAATCTGTCAGATCAAATTTTGAAACCCTTGATCGAGCTTAGTATCTTCTTAAAAAATTTGTGCTCTTCAAAATTAAATACAGAGCACCTGATTCTTATGGAGTAATATATCCCTTTTATTATGTATAAACTTGAGAAGATATTTCCTCCAGCTTTCTTTGACTCTATGGAGCATCTGCCTGTACATTTGCCATATGAAGCTAGAGTCGGTGGACCAGTTCAGTATCGGTGGATGTATCCTTTTGAGAGATACTTAAATAAACTTAAGAAGACTGCTAAGAACAAAGCGTATCCTGAAGGCTCAATATGCGAATCATATTTAATGTACGAGACAACCCAGTTCTGCCCATATTACTTTGAAACAACGTCACAATCAAGTCAGAGCACTGCACCTGAAAAAGTGGGTCAATCCTCAAATTTATCTGTATTCAATGGCTGTGGTGAACCCTTAGATGCTAGTACAATGTGCTATTTGACTGATAAAGAGATGCGAGTTGCCACTTTATATGTCTTGCTTAATTGTGATGAAGTTGAGTCATATCTCGAGTAAGTATGAATAAGCTTGCTCATAAATTTGTTACTCATACTTTCATTCAATCTAAACCTTAATGTTTACAGGAGTTTTATTGATGGATTGAATACAACAGAATAAGTAGAAGTCCAAAAGATAGTGGAAACAAATTTTCTTATTTGGTTTAAAAATATGGTACATATTTTAACTATTCATTTCAATTAATATATCTTTATTTAGTTATTAAGCATAATAATAACATACTTTATCTACTAACTAGGTCCACACTGAAGGTAGTAATTTACAATATCATGGACTATTTGATCTAGCTTGGGGACCAAATAGAGCGGTAAAGTGTTATCAAAATTTCTTAGTTAATGGTTATAAGTTCCAAATCAAATATTGGTGTGAAGATAGAAAAATAGATAATTCTGGTTTATGTGTTAGAGGGAATACCCATACAGGTGATGAGTCTGAGTATTACGAGGTATTAGAAGAAATATTACAGTTGGAATATCCTGGTGTTGAGAATAATGTGTATCTATTCAATTGTGAGTGGTTTGATCCAGTAAAGAATAGAGGTACAAGAATACATCCATTGTATGGTATAACAGAAGTTAAACGGGGTAGAAAATATTCAAAGTTTGACCCATTCATCATTGCTAGTCAGGCGCACCAAGTCTATTTTGCTAACTACCCGAGTAGAGTACGAGGCAAATAAGATTGGCTCGTAGTTATTAAGACCAAACCCAGGAGAGTTATTGAAAAGACTACTTCAATACCACCAACACATCAGAAGAGTTTATGTCAAACATACAAGATATTGCTAACGATGTGGACGATTAAATTATAACTACTGAGAGTGAGTTGCAGTTAGAGGAAGTGGATTTAAACATAGAGAATATTCATGACGAGTCTGATAGTGGAACAGAAGTTTCATCATATGAAAGTGAATCAATAAAAGGTAAATGAATTTGGACTAAAAATAAAAATTTTGTACTTATTTGTTGCATTACTTTAGATTTAAATATTTATTGTACTTGTATTTATTTAATTCTTGAGCTATTTAATATTCTTTTTTTATTATAATTTCTATTTTTAATATTTTTTAAATATTTGTACAGATGGCTTCAGGTGATGACCGTCAGAGAGGATTGATAAAGAATATATTTGGTAGGCGCAAGAAGGTTGCTGTTAGTAGGTCTGTACGTACTGAGGGCACCTCTTCATCTCAGCCTGCTACTCAGAGTCAGGCTAGCCCGCCTATACCTACTCCTACAGCCAGTAGCCCACAGTTCTACTCACCAGACCCACACTTACCTTCACCGGACCTTACACAGACTACTCCTTTCTACCCGTATTACCCACCCCCACCTTATCATGGTGCCCATACTCCATATCCATATCCGCTATATGTCCCACCACCACCTTAGCCCGCTACAGCATCACCTCAGCTCGCTACAGGCGAACCTTCCTACCCAGCTGCAGCAGAGCAGGCGACAGAGGGTCGCATGTTGATTGAACCTGACGGTGACACGTAAGTACTAATTTTATTTCAGTTATGTAAATAAAATTGAATTAGTTTTTTTGAAAACTAACATATTACTTTCAGGTTTCATCCATCAAAAGAGCCTACGCATAAAATACGAGATATAATACAGAGCAGAGACGATGCTAGTTATATTTCTTAGAAGAAAGTCCCAAAAGAAGTACGGGATATGTGGTTTAGAGAGTTTGAGATATATTATTATATAAATTTTTTTATTATATCTAATATATATAAGCTAAAAAAATTATTTATTCTTTATTGTATGTGTTTAAATGCAGAAAAATTTTTGTTGGCTTCCACAACATAATGATAAAATTAGAAAGAATTTTGAGAAGCGTGGCTCGACTCGTATGCGAGACATATTTACTGACATTAGAAAGTCAGGCCAGTGACCACTCTGGATTGGTGAGGGTGTATGGGCAGAGTTGAGCAGTGCTTGGGGTAGCCCAGATTATACTAGAAGGAGAGATCAAAATAGACATAACAGAGCTTCTGATGTTTGGGGCTTGGGTAGTTCCCTTCATACAGGAGGTTCTGTTCCTCATACTAAGCATATAAGATATTTGGTAAGAAATTTTAAAAACTTTTAATAATTTACTTTAATTAGAATACTAATATATGTCTATTACAGAAATAGGTGCTGGGGCAAGAGGACTAGCAATGGGTTGACGAGTGTGCTAGGAGAGCCTATGTAAGTATATAAGTTTAGTTTTGGTGATATTATGTATAAATTGTATAACTTTTTATTAACTTTCATAGGAGGAGTATACACAGCTTCGAGAGAGTCAGGCTGCAGCAGGTGAAGGTTCTTCTACTGGATCAACAGACTATTCTGACTACCGCACTTGGTCGCAAGCAGTAGGAGGAATGCAGCATGGCAGAGTATACGGGTTAGGCTCGCAAGCATATGCACATGAAGGGCAGATATCTAGTGGCAGCAGTTTTTCATCTAGTACCCAGGAGTCTTTATATACCCAACATATAGTTTCCCTTACAGCCGAGCTAGAACAGGTACGGAAAGCCTAAGCTGATTGGCAGATGCAAATGTAGCAGTAGCAGATGCAGATACAACATCAACAAACTCAAATGTTAGAAGAAATAAAAAAGATGAGGGAGAAAATGAGTAGTGGTAGGAGTACAACATCACCTGAGGATGAAACTGAATCAGAGTAGATATTATTTATCTATTTTACTGATGTGGACATATGTTTTTATGTGTTTTTTGATCATATTTATCTATTTATTGTTTAAACATGTTTAGATATTTATTGATGGCACTGTTCTTATATATGTTTATTGTATACATATTTAATTATTCCTTATTTGGATGATGCTCTTCTGGTTTGTGTAACTATTGATATTATAGAATATATATTATGTTGTAATTTTTTGTATGCAGGTATAAATGTGGAAATCACTTTTCAAAGTGAGGAAGGTTTTTTTTTCTGCTACAGGTTTCTGACAGATTATCCGCCGGTTCCTTTGTCAGAAATATGATATGACGATATTTCCGGCAGAATATGTGACAGAACTTCCGACGGATATTTCAACGATGATATCCGACTGTAAAAATCGGCATCGCTTTTTGTTGCGGTGAAATATCCGTTGGTAATTCCAGCGGACATTTTTTGCTGGTAATTCCGGCGGCTTATTCGCCGGAACACGGCGACAGAAAAGGCGTCGGGTTATCAAATATATCTGCCGGTTGTCCGCCGGAACATCCGCCGGAAATACTTCCAGTAAAAAAAATGTGACGGAAATATTTTTCGGATGAGCGTTTTACCGTCGGAGAGTTTTCTATCGGAAATCCACCGGAAACCTATTATTTTTGGCGTATTTTTCACTTTACCGGTGGATTTTGTCCGTCGGTTATGGCTGTTTTTCTTGTAGTGTCTCTCTTCCCCTTTCCTGTGCCTGGGGTGAATTTTAGAAAATACACGATAAGCTTTCGAAGGTTGGAAATTCCAAAAGCAAAGACAATCGAGCTAGTGTGTAAGCCTGAAAAAAGGTATGTTTTATTTAAATTGCATTTTCAATTATTTTTATATTAATTATTAAACATGATCTAATCCCTGCTTTATTTTCTTTGTTTGCTTGAACTATAAGGAATGGTACCAATCAATTGAACAAAAAAAAGTGAACTAAAAGTGTTAATTGCATCTATCCAACCGAGTGGAGGTGCTATGGCCAGATATCACTGAACATTGACTCTGGTGTATGTGAGTATTCTGAAAACTTAGATAGTCTTAAGGCTCAGAATCATTCTTGTGTTTTGTGATCTCCTAACCATAGGGCCCGATAAAAATCTTAGTTTATTATGTTATTTAGATTCTATTTGATTATTTAGAACCCGAACCAAATTGATTCCATGTTTGGCGAACACACTAATTATTACGAGCATTAGAATTTGATTTGTTTACCCGTAGTTTATTCTCCTATTAAACTAGTAGGGTTTCAAAACATTTAGGACCTATTTAAATTATAACATAATAATTCTAACCAACCCTAAAATATATATAAACTAAAATTATAAAATGATAAGTGATAATCTTTTATTTAGTAAGAGGAAATCAATCCTTAAATTAAAACAAAATCATAGAATCATAAAATCATGAAATCATGAATTCATAAAATCATAAAATTAAAATTAAAATGACTCCTAAACTAAAATAAAATTAATAATAATATACATAAAAGTTATAATCATAAAATCACATAAATATTAAAATCATAATCAAAATCATAAACAAGTGATATTCAAATAAAATATATTTTCTTTACATAAACCAATAATAACACACAATAAGACTAACATTAATATTAAACATAAACATTAAAATTATAAATAAATAATAATAAATATATATAGATAATTAAATAAAAATTGGGAAATTTGATAAAAATTTGTAATTAACTAAATATGTAAATCTTAGATGAAATTCAAAAATAGGTTAAATATTAAACCAATGATGAAAGAAAATTCCATGAATCATTAAAAATTCAATAAATCATTAAATCAAATAAATAACTAGTATTTTATCAATAAATCATCAAAATAATAAATAAGGATTAAAAGTGATTAATTAAAACACCCTAAATAATCAATCTTTAATCAACTTTAATAATTAAAATTCAACCTTAAAATGAACCTCAAAAATATTAAAGACATTGAAAACTTAAATTTGAGCATAAAATCCCCTTGACCTGTCAATAAACTAAATTCAATCGATTAAAAAACTTTAACTAATGATAAACCTAGGATTTATCCCTAAGCCATACAGCCTACTACACACACCTATATTTGTTTGTTAGGACAACCAATTCTAGCTTTAGGTTTGGATGGTGTTTACATTCCTATTGCTGTGTGACGGGCTTTCTCATAGTTTTTACTACATACTGTTTGTAAAATTAATTATTTGATGTGTTTATTAATTTCTGTAATCTGTGAATTGATGTGATGGGCAATAGATTACCCTTAGGTTAGGAATAATCTAGATGCTCATAGATTTTCTGCAGGTGGCCATGCTCATGCTGGGTTAAATCAAAGAGGGAAAATTAAATATTTAAACTGACATATTTTTTACAGGTGCAAAATGTTAAGCCCCGTTAAAATTAAAAGAGCATGGCCAAGTGTGATTGGTGAATTTAATTTAAATACAAATATATAACTACTTGGGATGATTTTATTATAATTACTTAAGATAATCTTGCATGTGGTCTAGAATTTTTTTTAATTTCTGAGATGTAATGTAAATGTATTTGAAAGGGTTATAATGTGAAAGTGATTTGAAGTTGGGATATCACATCCAACTTGGAATCCAAAGAGGAGATAATATCTCTTAGGGGAATGCTCTCTTCTATTTAGAAAGCCAAGTTAGGATGATTTTAATATCCAAAGGAAAAAGAATATACCCCTTCAGGGATGAATTTTTTTTTATTTGGATATCCAGACACTTGTGTCAATCATAGGATTAGAATCTGGGTTGTTGTCAGAGGTACCCGGCCACTTTTAATTTCTACAGACCCTGAGTTGTAAATAAAGTGACACTTGCCATATGGACATTTAATTTATTTAATTGGTTAATTTGATTGATTATTTAGATTATTTGAACAGTAGAACTTACCAATTTTTTTAAGTTTCTTTCTTGCATGCCATATTTTATTTTAGCCTGGATACAATTGGAGTTTTGTGAGGGTACAAAAAAATCTTTTCTACTTGAAATTTAAATAATTTTTTTAGGCTCTCATAGAAACACTAACGATCTAAGAAGTAAGCTCGGGACTACCGAGAGTCAGCATATGTGCATATTATTACTTTCTTTTACTTGTTAAACACCTCCCTGCTTGTGAGTTCTGGTAGACTACCTGGCCTATTAGGGTGCAGTTCTATTACGAGAATGTTGTGTAATCTTTAAAGAAAAATATATTTTTAAGCCTAATTTTAAAACTGCTTCATAATCATTTTATATATTCGAGTCAATCAGCATGCATTGTATTAGATACAAATTAAAAGTGTTTAAAAGTTTAATTGCATTATACTTTCAAGCATCAGTTACCCTATATAAGTTGAGGGGCCAATTAGGATTTGTTTTTGATGTCGGCCCCAACTTCCTCAAAACTTAAATAATGTCCCTACCCATCTTTTATAAAGAGACCAGACATATAGTTTAAAGTGCCTAAGTGGTTAGCTGGCTCCCTAATCTAGGCCAAAGAATGTCCATATTTATAATTCATTAGATAGGTTCAGGTAATTACTTTGTAGTACCCAATATAGATTTAGGTTCTGAAATAGATTTGAATCTTAAGTCCTCACCATCTGGGAATATAATCTTAAATTTTTAATAAAATGTCAACTTGAATTTAAAAAATCCTCTCATAAAATATAAAGCCCAATATAAGGTAGACTAAGGTTGCCACTGAGCTTCTCAGAATCCGGCACTTTCTAATTTTCCTCCTTTGACTCTCTAAGAACCGTTCAATATTGAGCTTTCTCCTTAAAATTTTTTTTTCTTCTTTCTTTGTTTCTTACTTTATAATCAAAGTGTATGAAATTACTGCTTTAGTAGAGAGTTTTCTTAGAAGTACCCCTCCTAAGATGTAATTAACTATAGGCGCTTGCCCTATTGGGATTTGAGAATTTCAGATTAAAATAAATCTTATTTTATTTCCATAAACTAAAGGGAAGAATGCATATTTTCTTTTCAAACTTATTTCAAACTTTGAATATACTTGTAGAATGTTATTATTATCTTCCTCGATGATATAACATTCACCTTGTTATATTTGATCTTAGAAATGATGAATTTCATAAAACTCATTCTTATTTTTAGATGTCTTTAGGAATACCACATTCATCTTTTAAGATGATGTAGTATACTTCTTGTTGCATCTAATCAAAAGAGTGGCTAAATTTTTAAAACTCCATTTCTATTCTTGAACATATTATGTAGAATTTTATAATCATTTTTTGAGATAACATGTTATTCTTTGAATTGTGTTTAATTTTAGAAACATCATTTTTTAAAATCCTATTTTGATATTGAATCCATTGTAGAATATTGTGCTAGTCTCCCGAGATTGTACTGTATTCTCAATGGGAGAACACCGAATCTGCGTAATGACATTAATTTTCCCCACAGGTTTTTTTGGCGACTTCACTAGGGAAAAATCCTCTCTCTATCATTAGCAGTGATTCATACCCTTACATCGGTAGTAGACTTGTGCTTGCCATAGGTTGTAACTACCCTTCTTCTATTGATAATTTTATTTTGCTGTCCTGTTTTTCTTAGTTTAGTTTTGTTCTTTGGCTATGGTGGGGTGCTTTTGTGGGGTGGACGTCTGGGCTAATTTTTGGTATTACTGCAGTTTTATTTCTTATGGTTGTTTTGTTGGCCAGATGTTTGCTTGGTCCTTCTCTTTTATCAAGTTCTTTTCAGTTTTTTTTGGTGTTCTTTTGCAGGTTTTACAGATGGTGTCTCTATGGTGGCACTTTTTGCGATCTGCATTGCTCTGGCTGGTTTGGTTGCCCCTTATAGTCCTTCTGGTTTTATTGAAGATTTGATTTGGGTTCATTATTTTGAGCTTTTACTTCTTGCCTATCTGTTTTTCTTTCTTTATTTTTCTTGTAATAGATTGGATCAATGGCTCATAGGTTTTGCTTTGAATGTTGTATTTTTAGAGAGCTTCTGATCCACTAAAGCCTTATAACCTTTTTTAAAATTAGCGCAAAGGCCCCTTTGGTAGGTTTTTACCAAAAAAAAAATTGATTAATACCATGATTTATTTATTTATCTAATGTTTTAGTTTATTATTAGGATTATTTTAAAATGTTAATTAATTTGAATTATTTTAAATTTTACATTATTGTTAACATCTTTAATAATAAAATATTAATTTATTATTTAGATGGTCTTAAGAAATTATAAAAAAAATAAACTGGTGGGGACAATCAGAAAAACTTCTTATAAAACCTTGAGCTCATTTTGATTTAATTCATTTTTTTTGGATTTTTATAAAATACATTGCTCTTATTTTTATTTTCTAATAATTTAACTCTAAATTTTATAAAGTTTATCATGAGAGATATATCTCATCTCGTGACGTTCTCATAAAAATTTAAATTCAACTAGAGATATTTTTTGATTTATTGTAACTTATTTGAATTTATAAAAAACATTATTAGCAATATTTTGAAAATGTTGTTTCTGATTTTAAAAATTTTTACTCATTTTTCTCAAATTCTAGAATTCATTAAGTGTTTGTGACATTCTAATTTGTATTTTTAAGATTTTATTTAATTTAGTAATAAATTTTATAAAATTCTTAGGCAATTAGGAATCTACTTAACCTAGAGTTATGGATGGGATATATATTGAATCAATTATGGGGCAAATTTTTAAAAGGATCATGTTTGACATAGCATTTAAGAGAAGGAACGTGTTATAAATGTAATTTAAAAAGGATCAAAAATGCTAGGTGAGAGTGCATTTTCCAGAAAATGTGAAGCAGAGGTGGGTTTTCAAAGACGCACTCTCACCTAACATTTTTTATCCTTTTAGATTAAATTTACAACATGTTCCTTCTCTTAGATGCTACGTCAACCATGATCCTTTTAAAAATTTGCCCGCTTAATCAAATATTGATACTCTATTGAGTTCTGAGGTTAAACTAAAGAAGCATTTATGATTGCTAGGGAACCTAAAGTCAAATCCAGCTTTGGAAACCCTATAATGGTATGGATTGAGTTTGATTTAATTATTTTGATCATGATTTGCATTTAATTTGATTTAATTCATTTTTATTTTAAGTATAATTAATCTATAATTATGTTAGGTTATTTAATTAACTTTTCTTTAATTTGAGATTTAGTAGTACTATGTTTAATTTGATTCCAAAACTGAGTTTATCATAATTTTGAATTAATTGATTAAATTCAATGTAATTTGATTGAAGCTTAATTTGATTCAACTTGAATGTGTATTTGATTGATTTCAATTTGCTTAGTCCAATATTTGATTTGATTTTAGGAACAAATTTAATGTTATTTATATTAATTTTATTTGATTTCACTATGAAATTTAATTTGAATGTGTTTGATAAATTGGATTTTTTTCAAGGTTTTAAAAACTAGATCGGACCGGCCGGTTCATCTGGTTAAACTGTGAACTGATCGAGCAACGAGTTCCGTCAAATGCAAGAACCACAATAAAGCGGAACCGCGGGTTACTGTAGCGGAGCTATGGTTAAATCAAGAGATCGATAGATCGAAACGGTTTGAAGAGAACTGCGCAGTCTTAAAACTGGGTACCACAAGTCATTGATTTCGAATCGAATGGTGGTAATTATATGAACTATTTCTTAAACCTTAATTACTAATCCCATTCTCTATTCTTCTTCTCTATTCTCTCATTCCCGATCCTGACTCCGTCCCTGACTCTCTTCCGAACCAGACATCCATTTGTGAGCTACTACATGACAAGAAGGCCTCACTGGAGCTAGTCGTATTTACTGACATCTCCTCTAGCCTCAGTCCATACCCAGCCACCTTTTCAACCATTTCTCACACGGTATATTCATATTCGCTGGCATCTCCTCTTGTATCAATTGATTTAATTCATTAAGCTTTTGAGTTTCGATTTTATTTCCATCGATTTTGTTGGCATCTCCTCTTATATCTTAGTTTATTAGTTTATGATTTTAGGGTTTCAAATTTTCTTTTAGAAAGGAAAAATAACTTGATAAGATTGATTTTAACTAGTCCTGGAAGACCATTTTGAAATTTTATTATAACTTAATGCTTGCCTTAATTCTGTGAAATCATTCGGAAGCATGAAGAAGTAGAGAACATGTTAAGAAAAAAACTGCTTCTTATGTTTATATTCAAATATATCAAATGTGTTGCATATGCTAGAGTACTCTTTTGTTATCAAAACTTCATCATGGACTTTAGAATAAGCAAGCTGTTTCTCTTAGCATAATTTATATCTTATTTGTTCTATGGCTATGAATGTGCTTGGATTTGTTTTGTTGCAAGAGTATTTGCATTGCAATGGAAGATGCTAGACATATGGTAAAGTGATGTAAAAATTCAGCTCTATGACTTGTTGCTATACAACAAACTCAGGTATGCATTCCTCCCCCATTGAAATATAGTAATAATGAATTAGTTGATTTGGCCATCCTATGTGGTGATCAGGAGCCACAGGATGGCCGAACCACCTCGTGCGGGAACCTGGAACCACAAGGTGCGTCGTTTGGTGGTATTGTTGCTGTTATAGTTTTGATTTTATCCTAAATTTTCACTGTAAGTGATTTTAAAAATAATAACTATTAAGGCTTAACTCCAACTTTAACTTTTCCACTTCTAACTTCAAATTGTTGCTCAATTCATAAAATTTTTTTATCAAGTTGTTTGAGTACTATTTGCATGTATTTTTAGAATTATGAAATTTTTTAAGGTCAGATTGTGATATCATTATGTTAATTTTATTAATTTTTAATAATATTTTTATTTATTATGTCATCCGGTTTGACCTCGGTGAATTGGTCAAACCGTGAACCTCTCCTTATCCCGGTTCGTTCTCCTGTCCGATTTTCACAACCTTGATTTTTATTTACTTTCAATTTAATTTTATTTTAGGAATGATTGTTAGATGATTTAATTCTTATTTCATTGAAGTTCAAATTTGATTTAGATTTTTTATTTGTATTTTAATAATCATAATATTATTTAAAGATTTTTAGAAAATTTTCTAAAGTATCAAGAACTTTTATCTTATCAAATCTATACGTGGATGGAAAGCAAGCATGTGTAGTGTACTTTGCTTAGTGATGCATAGAAAGGAATATATATTGCTATGTAACCCAAAACTATCTTGACTAGGTGCAAATCTCGAAACAAATACGAATTGAAAACTTTTAAAATATAATTCTAATCTCAACAAACTTATAGTCAAATTGAACGTCTCAAAGAGATGAAACCAAGAACACCAAATTTGGTCCAATCCAAGCTCAAATGGGTCCAAATCAGAGGCCCAAAGCACATAGAGAATGTTCAAAGCATAAATTAAATGACCAAATGATATCCAAATATAGCACGCTTATAGACAAATTAAGCAGCTCGGTGAGACAAATCTAACAAGCCTAAGATCGCTTACTACTAACATCATTTGGGCACATAATGGATTGATAAATGCTTGATGATCGAGGGAATAATATGGGTTATCTGATGGAGCACTCCGAATTTTTCCCATATCTTCTCCATATTTACAAAGCATGCCACTATAAAAAATCTCTAAATAGACCCCCACTTCCCACATGAAAGGGGGGATTAGAGCTTGGTCCTTTGACATAAGATTAGAGAGAGCTTTGAGGCTTCAAGGATTTAGAGCTCCACCAAGGCACCACCATCGATGAACCTTCATTGATCGTCACCATACCACTATCCTGCTGCTGACCGAACCACCACCATGCTGCATGATTGTAGCTGGACCACTGCCCGGCTACCACTTGACCACCGCCTGGCCACCGACCGCTATTAGAACTTGACTGAGTTGTGGATCTCCACTAAACTTCTACCTGACCATCATGGTATCATCGACTGGCCACCGAGCAATGGCCTCTATCAGACTTCCCCCTGACCATCATCATGTTGCCTCCTAGTCGTCGACTACTGCTTAACATCCACCAAGCTGCCGATCACCACCAGAACCCTACCTACAGTCAACCATCACTGAACCTCCGACCGACTTCTATCGATACACCACTTCGACCATTGTTGCTCACTAACTACAGTCCCTCCAACCATTATCGCTCGTGGACTACAGTCCCATTGACCATTATCGCTAGTCGACTATGCTCCCTATGGCCATCATCGCTTGTCGACTATGGTCTCTCTGGCCACTGTGGACTACCGACTATGGCCCCTTTAACCACTATCGCCCGGTGACTTTGGACCCTCCAACCTCCATCACCCACAGACTATGGTCCCTCTGACCTCCGTCGCTCACCTACTATGGTCCCTTTGACCTCTATCAACCATCAACTACGGTCCCTCCAATCTCCATTGCTCAAATATGAAAGTTTAAGGGAGGTTGTAAGACCTCATTGAACTATCCCTAGGAGCACCAATGGGGGGGGGGGGGGGGGGGGGAGATTGAATTGATTATTTAAAAATTTCTTTCAACAATAACATCAACATCAAACCATTATCCCACTACGTGGGGTTGATAACATGAATCCTTTTTCTCCATTGTTCCCTGTTAAAAATCAAATTCTTGTTTAAATCTGATAAAGAAAGATTATTTCTAATATTTTCTAACCAAGTCTTTTTAGTTCTACCTCTACCTTTCATACCATAAGTTAAATCTAATACCTCTACTTTCCTAATCGGGTCATCTGAAGACCACCGTTTTATGTGACCAAACCATCTAAGGCAACTCTCTCTAATCTTATCTTCCACTGGAGCTACTCCAACCTTTTCACGTATATGCTCATTTCGTATCCTATCTCTAAGGGTAAAGCCACTTATCCACCTAAGCATCCTCATCTCTGCAACACTTAACTTAGTATTATGCTTCTCTTTTAATGGCCAACATTCGGTACCATAAAGCATTGCAGGTCTCACCACCATCTTATAGAATTTTCCCTTAAGTTCGAGGGGGACTTTTCTATCACATAACAAGCCTGATGCATTCTTCCACTTCAACTATCCAACTTGAATTCTGTTGATAATATCCCCATCTTTTTGAGTTTTTTAAAAAAATTCTTTAGCATAAAAAATCTTTTTGAAATTTTTTAATAACTTGAATTAAATAATTGTTCACCCGATGTGAAAGCTAATAAACTTAAAAATAATTATAGTAATGGGGATGATAATTTAATCAACTTAATATAACATCAACCATAGATTTTTAAACATATAATTTTAAGGAAAATAAATTATAGAAAAGTAAAATATAGAAAAAAAAATTAGAATGAGCACACCAAAATTTTATAGTGGTCCAATCAAACAAATGACCAATGTCCATTCTCATACTCTCTATGTATGACTCTCCGCCTAGTATTAGCCACCATAGCTAGGCAGAGAAGTCCTTACAAAATCTCTTCCATTAACCTGGTGTGGTAGAGGACTGTAATCTTTTCACCCTCTTGGTGAGGCAGAGAACTTGAAATCTTTTTTCATCCTCCTGGTGAAGGTAAAGAACCTGGAATCCTTTTCACCCTCCTGGTGATGGTAGAGAACCTGGAACCCTTTTTTACCCTCATGGTGAAGGCAAAGAACCTCAAATCACTTTCACCTTCCCCGGTGCGGCTGAGTCGTAGGGTACTTTGACACCATAGAGGGCTTCTTCCTAAAGCTTTCCTCCAAATCTTCCCTCATGATAAACCTTGACACACGGAGAAAATCAAGTGCAAGTTTGTCAGAGCAACTGCACAAAACTCCCTCTCACACTCCCTTGAAACCCACCCTTTCTCTCCCAAGTTCTAGGCTCTCTCTTTAAGCTTACTTCAAAAGAATATAACTAAATGAATGCCAAAAAGAATCTTACAAAGTCTTTTGAGAAAGCTTAAATAGAGGGCTTCAAAAAATCCTAAAAATTCAATTCAATTATCACAGTTCCTATAGTACGATTATAGGATCGTAATGTATTATACCTAGAATTTGACTGGTTAGTGCTGTACAATCACCAGTTGGTATAATAGATTAGTTCAAATTTTCACTGTTCTTACTATGCGATGTACAATTAGTACAGTACGATCAGTTCCATTTTACTTGTTGGTACAGTACGATTTATATTTAGTTTAATACGATCAATTCAGATCATACTGTATGAATAAATAGTAGTACAATATGATTAGTTCAACCAAATTGTAGTTCATTCAGGATGAATCCTAGGATGACCAAATATCGTCTCTGTCGATCGTACAACATGAGCCAATTCGTACATTACGATCAAAAATTAAAATTAAGTAGATTTGATTGATTAATCACATGATTAAATTAGGTAGTATTTTAAACACCATACAATACGATTAGGTTCATATAGTATGAATAGAACAACATTTAAAATTCAAAATTTTGCCTAATTTAATGAACAACGGTGTTTCTGATTATAACATATCGTCTAGTTTGATGTGATATTCGTACTATACAACTAGTTATATTTCAAAATTATTTTCTCAAATAAATAAAATAATTTAATTTATTTTTTAACAATAGATCATACAATACCATCTATATCGTATAATATGATGTGTATAAAAATTAAAATATTTAAAATTATTTTTGTAACCCTTGTGTGTGTGTGTGTACATGGTCACTAGGCTAGCATACACCCTTAAGGATTTAACTCAAGATAAAAAATAAATAAAACAATATTACAGACTCTTTCAACACACCATATTCTACCCAATCTTTAGCTCTGAATCTTTATTGAATGGTGCATGATATACCTGAAATATTAATGCAGACATGTACTACAAATACTAGGAGAAATAAAGAAGCAATCTATAATATTTGTTATCATTAAAATCATAAACTCGAAAATCCAAGTTGTAATAGAATATAATCCTGCCAACTAAATTTACATGCCAATGTTCTCTTGAGCGTGACTCCCTTATCATTGGATTCTTCCAACCCGAGCTATGTAATATACTTTATTTGCTATATTGAGCCAAGGCCTTCCCCCAAGAAAAGGCCTCATTTCTAATCAATAATAAACACTAGTGGAATCATTTTAACTAGGTAAGGTTCCATAGTTCTTCCCCCTTTTCAGGGGTTTCCACATAAAAATCCCAATGTCTCTTATCAGTGCTGCACCATTCTATGTACTGGATTTTCATATAAGTCTAGGATTCTAAACTTTATATATCTTTATCGCAATAAATATTTTAAGATGCAACATATATAAAACATTGAAACCATATTTTTATAGTGGATATGACCATCTCATAAAAAATGGACAAATTTTTTGAAATGATTTTTTTTGTAACTTTAGTTTAAACAAAAAATAAATTTTAAAATTATACCAATATTTTAGGCAATGACTGGCTTTGCTGAGGTGGTGATTGGCAGCTTAGAACTGGGCAAACTGGGTGAACGAAGAGTTGAGCTAACTAACAGGTGAGCCGGGCAAATGAACCACAAAGCCAATCTTTACCCTTTCGAACGACTCTATCTCATATATATAAATAAATAAATGTATTAGAAAATTGTAATTTTATAAATTTTTAAATTTTTGAATAATCACATTAAACTTCATAAGAAATATTATTTATGTAATTTAATATAAATAATGCAATTAAATTTATATTTAATTTAAGAGTATAAAATAATATAGCAAACTAAACATTTTTAAATATATAGCAAACTAAACATTTTTTTAAAAAAATTAGTTTGCTATATCATTATATGCTCTAAAATTAAATATAAATATAATTACATTATTTATATAAAATTACATAAATAATATTTCTTATGAAGTTTAATGTAATTATTCAAAAATTTAAAAATTTATATAATTATAATTTTGATATATATATATATGAGGTGGAGTCATTCTGAGGGGTTACAATTGGCTCAGCGGTTCGATCTAATTGACAGTAAGCTAAACTCTTTGTTTGTCCAGTTCACTTGCCAGCTCATCTCTTTATTCACTTGGTTTGCCCAGTTCACCACTAGCTCAAGTCGTTCAGTGGGCTGCGCACAACTCAATAGAGTCGGTCATTACCTAAGGTAATGACTGACATCAATTTAAAATTTATTTTCTTAATTCATTTTTATGAAATATTTTAAAATGATATCATTTTAAAAATTTGTCCAAAAAACATATGCACACTTGTGCACACTAAGTTGAATAGGGCATCTCACTTCAGCTCTTAAAGACCAAGAGGGATGCCGATGAAGGGGGATAATGTAGGATCTCTTTTGTATGTGGATGAGGGACAAAGGTTTGAGTTTCTCATAAGTGAGCATATGTTTCTCCTTTATTAAGAGAATCAACATAACAGACTTTGTGATGGAATTATACGTAAGGCCTCATTATGACTTTGGATCAGATGCTTGGGGTTTCTTGAAAATGAGTTGTCTCTATGAATCAGATCGGTATTAGTGTTTTTGGTAAAGATAGTGGTTGGATCTTTGATTTTTTGTTTCATGGTGAAAGAGTTGAGATTTAGGGTGCTCTTGACTCTTGAGGGAGGCAATTATTGTAATAACACATATTTTAACGGTTAAATAAATTTTTTCAGGAGTCATTATACATCTAAATTACAAACTATTTTTGCCATAACATAGATATTGTAGTGCTTTAATTACACAAAATTTTTGCTAATTTTTTGGCATTAGTGCAAATCTTTAAGAAATCGACACATATTGGTATAAGTGAGGCTTTTCAGACCGCCATACATCTATTTTGTAAACTGATTTCACCTAAATTTTCTAAACATAGTGAGTTATTTTATGAATAGTTTTTAATAATTTTTAAAGCTCCAAATTTGAAGATATAAAAGTATTTATGTGAATCTTTTTGCTAAAAAATGAACAATTGATACAATTACCTTTATTTCTTTAGGTTATTTTATTAAAACAATTATCTAAAGGTACTTAGAGCTTTTAAATCACCATCTCTTCCATTTAGCTCAAGCCATAGAAATATAAATAAAGATTTACGGGATAAGAGAGAAAAGTGAGGAGAGAGAAAATAGAAGTTAGGATTTGGAGATGGTGGAGAAATTTTTATCAATTGGTTCTGTTGGGAGATTTACTTGTCTCACAGTAAAGAATAATTAACCTATTTTTGACTTTAATAATTTATATATTTTATATTTTATGCATCTTAATTTGATTAAAACTTACAAAAATTGCAATATCTTAATTTTTAGCAAATTATCACAGCATAACATTTGGTATGTGATATGTGTAAAAAATATGAACATTTTGACTATAATATTATTAAATTTCATCACATAAAATAAAATTTATTTAATTTTGTATGACTTGCGCTAAATTAATAATTAAGTTTTTTATTTAAACATATTATTAATATAAACATTGAGAATGAAAATGGGTGTATGATTGGGCAATAACTGGTTACTATTACTATTATAATAATATGATAATAATTTGTGTGAAGATAAGTAAAAAATCTAGTTTCACTGATGTTGACTAGAGGCTAACTGACCTGCATAGGATAGTGGGCCGACACGCTTTCCTTCAAATATTATGATTTGATGTTATCATCTACTTATTTATGTGATGTTGTTTAGGAGTTATAAGGAGATAATTACTATGCTGATGGGCAAAGTGTGATGGCTCTAATTGTTGAGATAATAGTTTATTGATCCGATACAGGAAAGTACTATTAAGCCAAGACTTCTTACTTGTTTAGTGTGACTACCGAAATACATATTTTTGAGATATTATTTCTACTACTGCACAGATTTATTATTATTGTATGAATTTAATATTACTATATTATTTTATTACTACTGGCACTAATTTTACTGATGTTGATATTGACATCGATAATGTTACTGATACTACCACTGATTTACTATTATTGTTACTGTTATTTTTTCAATGTATTTGTACTAATACTAAGCACATAATATACTGAGCATGTCATTAAAATAATGATATGATACATGCATACGTTTATATGATTTTACTGTATAGATATGATTATAGAAATACTTATCGATGCTTTAATTTTTATTGTTTCATATAATTTCTTTACTGATTGATAGTACTGATACGACCACTGCTTTATTAAGTTGACACCCATACTAATTTACTAGTTTCTTCATTATACTATTATACTGGCTTCTATATCGAATTGTTTTATCATTTATAGACTTTATTGCTACGGTGTGTGAGTTTTACTGCTTTTGTACTAATTAATAATCATATAAATATTATTGTTATGATTTGACTATTGACATGTAGATTGCTCCTTTATGTTACTTTGAGCACTTGTAGGATTTAGTTATTTGCTGAACTTTTAAGCTCATTATATATGATTAAATAATTTTAAGTTAGGATAAAGAGGCAGGAGTGTGAAATTGACCAGGATCTTTCAAGTTATGGTTCTCATTATTTTAGCTATTCTTTTATACTCAAGACAGAGTAGTTATGATATGATTGCATAGACATTGAGTAGTGTATATGATTTTTGGAAAAATGAAAATAGATGTATATGTTGATATTTTGACCGATAGTTTTATTCCCTGTGGTATTTATTGATAAAAGAAATTAAGTAGCTTTAATTTTTGTATTTGTATTAATTTATATAAAATATTAAAATTATTTCAACTTCCATTAAAATTTTAATACAAAATATTGAACATCAATTCCTTTTCAATCTTTGGCTTGCTTTTATGAATTACTGATTTGCTTTAGAAGAGCTTCATATCGAACCAATGAAGTTAATTTGGAGCCTTTAAAAGAAAAAAACTTACTAATATAAATGTTTTAGTAAGAAGGGTTTTGAGAAGATGGATAAAATTTTCTCTTATTGTATGCTCTGACAAAAAAAAAAGGGTTGATAGAGTTTTCTTTTTCTTTTTTTCTTATGAAAATAAAAACTATAGTTTAATAAAGCATTTGGTATTTCATTATGAAGAAAAATAAAATCCCATCAAAAAAATTCTAACAAGCTTGTTTAACTAACTCTAAAATTTATTTCAAAGCCACCGAAACTCAAAAAATTACAAGCACGATATTGAATAAAAATACTTTTAAAAGCTAATTAGAGAGGTATAAAGGACAAAATTTTATTATTGATATAATTTGACATTATAATTAAATAAACATGTAAATTATTATATCCTTTAAACATAAACAAAATTCATCATCTAGTACTAATCAATGAATCAAGTCTCAATACATAAGCACTCTCTCCTATGGTTATCATGCTCAAAAGCTTCATAAGTTTTGTAAAATTCAATACACGTATCTGTTATGTGATGCGAGTGCTCAATCAAGCTTAAAACTGTCATAAGATTTGTAATATCATCAACTCGCATATCTATACGAAGGTTTATATGACTTGACTGCTTAACCAAGTTCAAACCCATCATGAGATTTGTGATATGATCAACACTTATATCTGAATAAAGGTTTCTGTATTCAGAGTGCTAGACTAGGCTCAAAATGTTCATGATTCTTGTGACACCATCCATAAGCATATCCTAGTTCATCGTAGGTTTCACTTCCATATAATTTACTACTTCTTTCACCCATTATCCCCACTTCTCCTCCCCACTATTTCTACTAAAGGTAGTGGTGCCATTAACATCCTTAGCTACCTTCAATTGCTTAGAGCCTAAAATTAAATTATATATATGCTTTTCTTGAGCAGTCCCAACAATGAATACTTAAGAAACAATGCACTCAAGGCATATATTGAGCTAAGCCTCTAAGGAAATGCTCTGCTTGGGTTTTCTTAGGCACCGTCTGTCTCCTTGCTCGATCTTCCACACTGGACTGCTTTTTCAAAAAAGTTTATCATTGGAAATCATTCAGTTATTGTAGGGAAGTGTTCCTTTACCTCTTATATGTTCTTTTCTTTTCCTTAGTCAGCCACTGACTGGCTAGGGCTTTGTTATTTTTGCGATTTCTAATGATTTTCATTGTTTGGTTGCTTTATTTGTCGTCTTTCTTCCAATTACATGGCTGCTTTTAACTTGAAACTCTAAGACGTGGTTTTCTCAATAGCAAAAAAAAAAAAAATCAAGAACTTTTAAGGATATTCTCTTAGCTTCTTCCCCTTCATGTAATTTTCTAGATCTTAAAGCATCTTCCCACTGTGAGATGAAGGCTTTATGGATTTATGAGGAAAAAATTGAGGCCTTGGAAGCTCCTTTCAAATATTCTCTTATTGGCAAGTTTATCAATCGCAAACCTAAACTCGATTTAATTTGTAATTTCTTTTTTAGTTTAAAACTATATGTAGAATTTTCCATAACTATTATGGATCCAATGCATATTCTTATTAAACTATCAAACGACTTAGATTATAGTCGTGTGATTGGGCATCAGGCTTACTATGATTATAATTTCTATATGAAACTCATCAAATGGTCTCTATTATTTGATATCTCTCAAGTGTCTCCTATAGTTCATGTATGGTTTTCATTTCCCGATTTAAGACAAAACCTCTTTTCACCTAGGATTTTACATGGAATGGGCTCCCTCTTTGGTAGGCCACTGCAAATAGATAATGCAATGATTATTGGTTCTAGAACATCGGTTGCTAGGGTTCTTGTGGAAGCTGTCATAACTAAAGAATATCCTAATTGTATATGGTTGGATCAAGAGAAATTTAGCTATGTTTAGAAAGTTTTCATGGAAGCATTTCCTGTATTTTGTGATCATTGTAAGATCTTAGGTCATTCAAAAATGAGTGCTTTTTGTTGCACCCTAATTTGAGGAAATTAAAAAATCCTATATCTAAGAATGTTGAGCTGCAATCCAATCCCATTATCCCTAGTCACTCAGGTGAAGGCAGTTCAGAAGTTCATAAACTTGGAATGGAAAATAAACTGGTTGTTAGTAATCATTCATTTAACCTTTCGGGTTTATAGTTCTGCATCAAGATGCTCAATCTTCTATTGATGAGTCTCATTTAGCTCCTTTTGATAAATTAAGTGCTTTGAACCCTCCTTCCAATGATATTGATTTTAATAAGCAAGACAACGTTATGGATCAATACAATAAGGATCCTTCACTTGTTGCATATGTTTAACCTCCAGGTTGTGTTGATGTCTCTAACCTTATTCCTATTATTACAATTCCTAACTCTTATATTATTGTAGGTGAATCTTTTGGAAAAAAAATGAGGGGGCTATTCAGCCAATTTTGTATCCTAATAATAATCTTAATGATCCCTCTGAGGATTTTAGTTCTTTAGCCCAATCTGCTTCTTGTTTGGAAGAAGGGGAAATTAAATCTACTAATGAAGATTTGAGTCATAGTTTTTGCCAAAATGAGGATGCTTTGAATCCTATTCATGTATCCAAAGATGCCTTTTCTTTAGTCCCTAATAAGAAAAATAGGAAAATAGGAAGAAAAATTTGAATTTCAATGCTTTTAATGTCAGCACTACAAGATCAAATACTTCTATCAAAATTAAATTAAATGATTAGTACTATTATTTGGAATGATTTTAATAGCATTTGTAATGCTTCAGAAAACTTGGAGGTGCTCCTCCCTCCATATCTACCATGGTTGATTTCAATAGCATAATTTTAGATTGTGGTCTTACTGATATTAACTTTCTAGGTCCACTAATACTTGGTCTAGCAATTATATTTGGGAAAGGCTGGATAGAATTATGTTTAATAATCATTGACTCTCTCATTTTCCTATGTCTGCTGTGGAGTATCTTAGTAGAGATTTTGATCATGTTCCTTTACTTTCCAAAATTAATCATGTTAATTTCATTGGTAATTCCCCTTTTAGATTTTAGAATATGTGGTTACATGGTCCTAGCTTTTTTAATGTTTTTATGGATAACTACAAGACTCCGTTTCCTTATTTAAATGATATTAATGATATGGCTATGTTAGCTTTAAAAATCAAAAGATCCAAGAAAGTTTTAAGGTGGTGGAATTAAAATATATTTGGTAACATTTGTGATAATCTTATCAAAGTTGAAGAAGTTGTTGCTAATCTTTATATGGTTTATTCTACCTCTCCTTCTAGGGACCTTTGGAATCAACTAAGAATAACCTTACTACTTTGGAGATCTATGAGGAGATGTATTAGAGACAAAAAGCCAAGTCTAAACTTCTTTTGAAAGTGAGAGAAACACAAAATATTTTCATGCTATGACCAATAGAAACAAAGCTAAATTGTTTATCAATAAAATTAAAGTAGATCATGACATGTGGAGTGAAGATCAATATGTTATTATTGATTCTATTATCTCTTATTTCAAGGATTTACTTGGCATGTACAAGGAGGTGGAAGCAATTTCTTATCCCCAATTTATTCCTTGTTATCTCTTGATGATAATTTTAATCTTTCTAAAATTTTGGATGAGCTTGAAAATTTTCAGTCTCTTATAGATATGAATCAAGACTCTGTTGCTAAGCTAGATGGTTTTATAACATTTTTATTGACACATTATTAAAAATAATCTTGATAAAGCTATTCTTGTTTATTTTAATGGTAATAGCATCCCTAAATTTCTTTCTAGTACTTCTATTATTTTGATTCCTAAAATTGACAATTTCAAACTTGGAATGACTTTAGACCTATAAGTCTTTGCTTTACCTTTAATAAGGTCATATCCAAGATTATTGCTTTTAGACTATCTCATATCCTTCCTAAAATCATCTCTTCGAACCAAACTGGTTTTGTTAAAAAAATAAAATGTGGGCTTTGAAAATTCGGCCCCGACCTCCCCGCTACTTTTCGAGGGAGTTTTGATGGATTGAGTTCCGGGGTAGATTTTTGGAAGGTAGATTGGGATTGTAGATAAGACACTATCTAGAGATTTTGCCCTCATTTTGCGAGGACTTTATAATCTAAGTTATGGTTTCCTGTAGGCGCATGCCCTATAGTTAATTACCCATCCCGATAATGAGAGAGAACTTTCGATTAAGGCTAGTCTTCGATCATATACATAGAAATATATGTTATCTGCATATATAACAGCATGGGTTTGGGTATTGAAAACTTGATATTTAAAATTTGAAATTTCACCATCTTGTAAAATAGATAGTGGGGAAATGGATGATCATCCTGAGTCATCATGGTCCCTAGTCTACTTAGTCAGCGGAGGTGGTCGACCTAACTTGATAGAAGGATCCTTATCAGAAGCCATTGGTTGCGTTGTCTAAGGGTGCCTTTTAGACTTAGGGTGGATGTTTATCTAAGGGGAAAAATTTGAATCCACGTCAGCTAACAGAGGGCTTTGTGCCATATGGATTATATCCTATTGATTCATATCTCAAGAATTTGATGCCATTGAGGAGCATACAAGCTCTAGCCATAACCATAATTTAGTTATGCCATTTGGTAGTAAACCACCTAATTCAGAGGGCCCCGATCATAATCATTTACTTGCGGTGCTATTTGGCAACAAAACAGTCGATTAGAAGACATGTGCCACGTCCTTACTAGCAGGAGATGATTTGAGAATGAATCCTAGTGATATTCTAGACTAGATATTATCTCTTTATGAGCTAAATTAGTTTTTTAGATTTGTCCACCTTGGCAATTTATTACAGAGGGTGGATGGATTTTTCTTTAAGTTTTTGATGATTGAATTTCAATTTTAAATATTTTGGATTTGGAATTTTTGGAGTTTTGGATTTTGATGGGCATTTAGATGGAATTTTGGATATTTGGAATTGACCCCTCTGGTTGAGATTTACATTCAATACGGCCATTATCGGGGTGAACGGGCATTTAAGAATTTCATTCACTAAACCTTGTCGACTCTATCAACTTGCTGATAGAGGATTGGGTTCATTGGCTTTATGTTTTTGTTGATGAGCTTCTTTTATTATAGACCTTGAAGGCTTAATATGAACGTATACAATAGATATTCAGGTCGATATCTTGACTGTATATCTGTTTAATAGTTCAGGCAGTGTCGACTCCTTTTTATTTATATAAAAAGATATAGCTCAAACTTGGGTTTATTTATTGACCCGCGCAGCATCCCTAGATGTCATGTGTGTACCCATAACATGCTTGCCAGGGCCCATACGGGTATTTGATTGTATATGCACTTCTTTGTGTTTATAAATATACATTTATAGTGCATGTGTGGGGGCATTTTCAAGAATATTTTAAGCTGCTTGGTTACACGGGGAACCCTTGTTTGAATGCAATGTTCTAATTGGAAGCTCATACATGCCTTCTATTTTCTTGTATGCATATTATAAATCTGATGGCGTGGCATAATACTATGGTCATTTGCCTTTTTTGTACAGATAGAATGTCATGCACTACTTGTCACTTTCTATATGTTGATTTTAGTGCACTAACGAATCTCCTGCTTATAGATAGTAGACATATTTGCTTGCCATTGTGTTGTAGTAGGTTGCACAAATGCCTTAACACTCGCTGCATGCATGTATGACTGATATGAAAAACCTTTGTCAATTTTAATCTTGTTGCTTGTGAGTTCGAGTGTATTTGCTTGCTTGTCAAATTGTTGTTGATGACATGGGTGTTAAGAGATTCATTATATGCTCTTCATATTCTACTTGTGAACATCTCATGTTGCATATTGATTGTTATGGCCTGCATAGGTTCAATGCATTTACCTGGTAATCACTCATGATTAACTAGATGGATGCCTTAGTGTCTACTAAAAATTATTCATCGTCGCCCATTGGTGGATGACTTTATACATGATGAGACTCTTATAGCGGCTTGTAGGCACTTGTATTTGTTGCATATCATTTATTATTTGCTTGCAATGGATCAATATATTTGCTCAACATTGAGCCGTAACTGATCATAAAGGTGTCGTAGCATTCATTGCCTTCTGCTTCGATACCTTGTAGGTGTGTTGATTTCTTGTATATATATAGCAAATATATAGTCTTTGCTTGCCATTACTTGCATGATCCAATGTGCATGTTTGTATGTTAACATTGAGTGCAAATCTTCTTGCACTGCCCATAGGCATTTGCATTTGATACTATTCCTCTACATTTGCTAGTAGGCAGCATCTAATATATGCAGCGGATCTTCCTACAACAACCCACCGGTGTTCCTATTTGCTACGTATTGTCCTCCTTTACTTGTTGTGGATTGGAATATTTGCTAACTGTTGAATGGTGGTTGGTCGTGGGAGTGTTGTAACATCCACAACCCATTGCTAATTAACACTTGAAAGCATATCATTATGCATATAACAGATCTTCCATTGTTGTTAATGGGTATTTGCATTCGTCACTGTTCCATTGCTTCTATTTTCTTGTGCTTTGATGTTGACCTTAAAATATTATTATATTCATCATGAATCTCCCAATATATGTCAACTTTCAAGTCGCTATATTCATTGCATGCTGGTTTTATGTTTGTAGGAAATCACCGCATGCATTTGTTAATTAATCACCGCCATTTGAAGGGACAATGTAATATCAGTTGCATATTCCTCATAGTCACTATAGACCTCTCTTCCACTTGTAGGACAGTTCTTGTATACATGGCAACATTCCTGCTGATATTGCTAGTTGAGATTTAGTCATAATTGTTCACATGCTGCAAATTAATTAATTTTCACTATCGTCTATAGTTATTCACTAGTCTTCTTATAGTTTCTTGAAAGTGAACCGTCACGTGCATTAATCTCTTTTGTTTGCAGGAGAGCAATATGTTTGTTTGAGTGATTGATACATGCATTATACTCAATCATCATCACTTTTGTATGATTTGCTTATGAGTAAGTGACACTGGGTTCTTTGATTGCTACAAGCATTAGTGTGTTTTCTTGAACTTAAATTATCGTTGATTGTGATTTGGAGACACTGGCTCTATGCAAATTGCATTTACTTCAGGTCTTCCAACACCTCATTTATTGTGCATCTTTTGCATTCTATTCATGAGTAACTCATACACCACATTCATTCTTTCCCCTCATTTGTATGCTCGTTATACATTTCTTCCTCACAAACAAGTTATCATCACATGTATTCATTATCCCTCGCATATAATGAGCCCTATACCTACTTGTTGACATTCATTAAAAGTCTTGAACTGTTATTTAGGACATTACATTTTGATTTTATTGTGCAAACATCAATGAATTAAGTTTGAGCTCAATTTGGCCCCTTTTCAATTGTCCAAACTCAAGTCATTTATAGTTCATTTAATTTCAAATTTTATGTAAATTCATTTAAGCTTAGTTCGTCATTCATTTAGGTCTTTTGTTGTACAAGTCAAGTTTAAGTGTAGTTTGTTGTCATCGAGTTTAAGTCCAAATTTGCAAGTTCCCTGCGGTCTAAGTTAAGTTCAAGTCCAAGTCCCCAATTTTGCTAAAAATTTTGGCAATCTGCTAGCGTCTCCCCCATTTAGGAGAAATTATGAAAAACTGGGTCATCCACCATGCTATAAGAGAGTGTAAGGTACTTAGGGCATCCCCACCATGCTATAAGAGTGTGTATAGGGTTTACCCGACTTGCCGTATGCGTTACACCGAGTTTCCTCATACCGTGCTACTATTGACCTTGAATTCCTCCAAACCCTTTGGTCAAAGGAGTTGACTTGCTCAAATTGACCAAGTTAGACCCCAAGACACTTTCCATTCAGTTCAGGGGGTCAAACCAGGTCTGCTGAGCCCAAACCCAGGTCCTAGGTCAACTTGGTTGACCATGTCAACCTAGGTTGACCCAATTGACCCATATGAGCCTAATTCAAATCCTAATCCATTTCAAACCTTTCTTTGGCCAAATCCTTAACCCCTTGTGCCTAATTGAATGGATTGACCAGGTCAACCATTGACTTAGTCAACCCAAGTCTCTCTTTGGTCAATTCGACCTATTTAAGGTCAAATTAAACCTATTTATTGGCTTTACTCATTTCCTAATGAGCTCTCAACTCAAACCACGACTAAATCCCTTATTTTCCCTCCTAAATTCCCTAGGATAGATCTAGGCCATTGATCATACATCCAAGGCTTTAAATAGGAGTCATAGGGTTTCTTTTAGGGGATCTTAGCTCTTGCTCTTGGTTGAAGCCTTCTAAACCCGAGAGATTTTGTGTCAGAGCTCCCCTTAACTCCCTTTACTTCTCCCAAGTCAAATCCGGTGGGTCAAACCCCACCGGCAGTGAGATTCTGGTGACCCGAGGCGAAAACCCTTCCAAGGTGATTTCTCGATGATCCATTGCTTGTTTGATCTTGACTTCAACTAGAGAAATATACGTGGATAATCTACAAGTCCAACAAGCCCGAGATCAACCTGATCCACCGTGTATTTGAGGTAAAAACCCTAACCCTAGTTTAGGACACTTCTGGTTAAATAACTCCACGCACATGGTCCCCCACAAATGCTCTTCATGTAAGTAATCAATGTTTAATGTTTCATTCGATTTGGTTGACCCAATCGCGAGAATAAGGCAATTATCATTTTAGGGTTTTGGGTTACGCATGCATGCAGTGGGATGGGATTGAGACCGTTGATCTTTTGATCAATGATTGAGATTCCATCGCTCCTTGGTTTAGATCAACTGCGTGATTCGATCCTGCGGCGTTGATCTTCATCCGACGCGATCAGAGTCCTTGATCTCATATCGCGGAGGAGCTAACGGTCGCCAGGCTACGCTGACCCGGATAAGTGGAAAGCGCATCCACTGTCACTCAATCAATGCAAATGATTGCTGTGCTGACTTAGCGGACCCAATCCCGCCTTGCCATGTGTTTCCCGCCGTCGGATTAGTGTTTAATTAGGTTTTAATTAATTTTAATTGCTTTTATAATAAGAAAATTTCAAAAAAATAATTTAAAACTATTTTAAAATAAAACATACATATATAATATATCAAAATTCTTCAAATTCAATTTCCTTTAATTTAAAAATTAATATTATCTTAAAAAATTATATATTTTAAAATTATTCAAATACCCTCTTATATTTAATTATTATTATTATTTAACTATTATTTAATTACTATTATTATAATTAGTATTATTATAATTATTATTGTTATTATTATTATCTTTGTAATTGATACGTCATCAAAAAATTATATTGATCGGGCACGAATCTCGAGGCAAAACCAAGGTGAAAACTTCCAAAATTAATTCTGGGACCATCCGAACTCTGATTCCAGTAAAATTATAGTTGAACTGAGCGTCTCGGAAATACGAACCCAATGACACCAAATTCGACCTAATCCGAGCCCAAATGGGTCCAAATCAAGTGTCTGAAGCGCTGTTGGAAGGTTCAAACCATAATTTGGATTACTGAACGTTCTCCAAATGTGACATGCTTATAATTGAATTGAGCGTCTCGATGAGACGAATCCAACGAGCCCAAGATCGCTAAATTCTGACATCATTAAGACCTTCAAATGTCCAGCGAACGGTCTATGATCAAGGGATTCAAGATCGGCCATCCATTCAAACCACTCCCTAACTTCCCCTGATCTTCCACCTATTTACAGGCCATGCCACTCATGAAAATCTATAAATAGAGACCCCATTTCTCATGAAAAGAGACACCTATTTTTAAGGAGAATAAGAGAGAGCTCTTGCCCCCTCGGTTCTCCTCGACCACCGCCGGAGTTTCGCCGGACCACCACCTGAGGCCCTGCACTTCGCCGGACCACCACCTGACGTCCTGAGTTCTGCCGAACCTCCACCTGAGGTTCGAACTTCCACCGAAGCATCACCTAATGTTCAAAGTTATATCGAAACACCAACTAAGGTCCTCCTGACCTCTGACATCAGATTAAGGTCCTTCTGACCTCCAATTCCAGCCGACCACGGTCCTTCTGACCTCCGTCACCCTACCAGTTCAGGTCCTCCTGACCTCTGACATCAGATTAAGGTCATTCTGACCTCCAATGCCAGTCGACTACGGTCCTTCTGACCTCCGTCACCCCACCAAATAAGGTCCTTCCGACCTCTGTCATCTGATTACAGTCTTTATGACCGGCAACATCAGTCAACTATGGTCCTTCCGACCTCCGTCGCCAGACCAACAAAGGTCCTCGCGACCTCTATCCTCAGACTACGGTCTCCTTGACCTACAATGTCTGACAACTACGGTCTTTCCGACTTCCATCACAAAACAACGGTCTTTCTGACCCCTGTCTCCCGCCAAGTACGGTCCTTTTGACCTCCGTCGTATGCCAACTATGGTCAGCCGACCTAGCAAATGTGTATATATTAATTCTCACCATGTAATGCTCTCTATATGATGTAGATTGGCTATATCAAGCCAAATCCTTCCCCAAAATGGAGGACCTCGTTTGTAAACAACAGCAAATACTAGTGGATTCATTCAAACTAGGCCAGGCCCCGTGGTTTTTCCCCCTTTCAGGGGTTTCCACGTAAAAACTCTGGTGTCTCATATGAATATTACACCCTCTCTCTTTCATCTGACTGTGTGCTGGATTTTCGTACAATGCTAAGACGCTAAGCTTTATATTTTTCTACCGCCGCGAATACTCCAGGACGCAACAGTAATTATTTTCATTATTATTATTATCATTATTATTTTAATTATGATTATTTATTATTATTATTATTATATCTATTTTTATTTATTATTATTATTATTATTATTATCATTATTTAAAATATATTTATCTATTTTAAAATTAGAAAACTTATTTATTTTTATTATTTAATATTAAATTAAATTTAATAATTAAAATTTGTTTTTATTTTAAATAATTATTTTTTATTAGTTACATATTTAAATGTTTAATTACTATTAAATTAAATTAAATTTAAATATTTTTTTATTTAAGTAAAGTTATTTAAAAAATATATATTTTAAATTTCAGAGACTTTTAATCTTTAATTTAATATAATTTAACAATTATTTTAAATAGTAATTATTTTACATTATTTTAAAATATATTTTAATTATTTTAAACTTTAAAAATTCATATTAAATTCATTTTAAATCCTAAAAATACATATAATACCTTAATGTTTTTAGAAAAATATGTACTTTCATTTAAATCTATTTTAAGATATTAAAATTTAATTTTTATAAATTATATTTATGTTATTCAAGTACTTAACCATGTAAATATCATTTAAATAGTTAACATATTAAATATTTTTAAATAAAAATTATTTTCAAATTTTTTTTGAATCCTCCCTTAGATGACTAGTGGATCTCTCATGCATATATATATTGGGCTATGTTTTAAGTACATTATTTTTAAACCTATATGTTTATATCTCTAATATATATTTGTGTATTTAAGTATTTTAAAACTATAAGTATTTGAATCTATGATTCTGAGAGATCTACTAGTGACATTTTAAACATAGGTTGTGCATGTGAATAGCATTCATGTGGGAAGGATTAGTGGATGATTAGACTTCAATCATTCACTAATCACATCGTTAATTATACTTAGTTAGTGTTTAGTAGTCATTCTTGCATGTATAAGATGCACAAACACCTAGACTAGGCTCTCATAGTTCTAAGGGCATGGTGTGTTATATTTTTATGCATTCCCCTTTATGTTATCCTAAGGTTTAGTGAAAACCTTGAATTTAAACCCACTTAATGTAGTGACACCCTAAGGACAATAATTTAGGACCCGTCTAGCTAACTTAGAAGAATTTTAGGAGCTAGGATAGATTCCTGATTAACATGAAACCTTCCACACATAAACTTAGTGACATTCTAAACCTCCCAAAAATTTCTAGGCATTTTTAGGGCCCTTTAACAACTTAATTAATAAACCCTAATTCACCTCTTAATTAAGACCCTGTAACTTCAGAAAATTCTAATAAAATCAAATTAAATCTAAAAATTGCCCATAATATATCAAAGTCTTCAAAATTTTACCCTTAATATCAAAAAAATTAAAACCTCCTTAATTGGACTTCATTCTGAACCTTAATTTAATTTTAATTAAAAATCTCCCTCTTAATTAAATTAAATAATTAAAAAATTATTAAAACTTCCAAATTTTCCCCAAAAACTTGGGAACCCTTCCTTGGGTCATCCTTAACCTTTGGAGACAATTCCAAGAGGTTTGGGGCTGATTTAGATCAAAATCCCTAAAATAACCCCTTAATTAGGTAATTTCAATAATTCATTAAATACCCAAACTTTAAAAAATCATAACTAATTCTAAAAAATTCCTAATTGAGAAAAGTAAAAGGCATTCAACTCTAATTAAAATTTAGTATTTATTAAAAATATTAGAATTCTAGAAATTAACTAAATTTAAAAAGTCAACTACACGATTAACCGTAGTTCACTAACTAGGGTACGAAACTTCTAAAAAACATAACTTTGCATTAAAAACTCAAAATCCAGCAAACTCAAAGTCTAATTACTCCTTGTAAGGTCAAATATTTAATAAAAATACTAAAACTCTCAAACCCAGCCTATTTCTAGAAGTGACCGTTTGAACCCTCTCTTTGCTTATGCCCCCGGACCTCCAAAAATCCGCTAATCTAACTTAATTTCAGAAAACATTACCCTAAGTTTCAAGTTAACCTACCAACCTAATAATAAATCATTTAACACACCTCCCCTTTTAATCTCTAACCAACTAAATCAATTTAATCAACCCCAGTTACTCTTGGGTAACCCAGGCCTACGAGGCCATTGATTTAGCCCCAAAGAAGGTGAAATAAACTTCATGTCCTTGGTGAGAAATAAAGATAGTAATCACTTAACCACAAAAATATATTTAATTCAAGCTTTAATGCATTAATATTTAAACTCAAACTTAAATCTCCCCTTCAAACCTTCAACAAACTCGAACACTAAAATAACTTCTATTAACTATCCAGCTTAGGATCTACCCTAACCACACAGCCCTATACACACACTTTAGATGGTTTGCTAGGGCAACCAACTCTAGAATTAGGCTAGATCAGTGTTTAGCTTTCTAATGTGTGCCAAGTCTTTCGAGTTTTCACTGCATGCTGTGGTTAAAAAGTGATTGATGTGTTTGTTTATTTTTACTGCACTCTGTGGATTGATGTGATGAGCAATTAGATTACCCTTAGGTTAGGATCATTTTGGTTGCTCATTGAGTCTTTTGAAAGTGGTCGTTCTCATGCAGAGCAATAAAAAGGTGCTAAAAGTAAATAAATAAATCATAAATGTGATTGCTATAGGTGCTTCAGCTGCTAAGCCCTCAAATAAATAAGAGCACGACCAAGTGTGACTTGCAATGTGCTCTTTATTTCCATATATAAACTTCTTGAGATGTTTTATATTAACTGCTTGGGATAACCATGCATGAGAGTCTAAATTTTCTCTTTCTCAATAATGTAATTTGTGTGTAATGTATCGAGTTGTGAAAGTCTTCAAAAGTGAGGCATTTCAAGCACTAGGTACCCAAAGGGAAAAAGAAAGCCCCTTCATAGGGAATTTCTTATTCATTTGGGTATTCTTCTGAAGGACAAACCTTATTAGGACCGAAGGAAGATGATCCGTAGAAGACTTGATGACCAAAATGCCTTACTGTTAAGACTTGCATCATTCAGTAGGATTATAATCCAGGTTGTTATCGGTGGGGCCTGGCCACCATTACTTTTATGTAGACCCTAGGTTGTAATAAAAGGCACTTTCTTATGGACATTATTTTATTTATTTATTTTAATTATGTTGTGGATAGTTTGATGATGATTGCGATATAGGGTTGCCTACTTTTCTTAATTTCTTGGCGTTTGTGTACCGCTTTTGTTTTAGCCTAGATTCAATCAAAGGCTTGTGCGGGTATGCCAAAAATTCTTTTACTTAAATTAAAAATAAAATTTTTAAGATAACATAAAAACTCTAACGCTCTTAAGAAGTAAGTCCGAGATCACCGAGAGTTTGTATAGCATACTTGCTGCATTATTCTTTTCATTTATTAGGCCACTCCCTGCCTGCTGATTTTGGTAGATCACCTGGCCTATAAGGGTGCATATTTGTTAAGGGGAGCCTGTGCACTTTAGGATAAAACCTATTTTAAAGCCTTTTTAAAACTTCTTTATATATATTTTAAACATTTAATTGAGTCGATCAGCATGCATTGTATTAAAAATCAATTTAAATGTGAGTCTAAAACTTTAACTGCATTTATTTTAGCATTTTTTCACCCAACATAAGTCAAGGGACCACTTAAGAAAATCCCTAGATGTTAGTCCCACTTCTCAAAAACATTAAGCCTCCCTACCACTCTTTCATAAAAATGATTGGACTCATGGTTTTAAATCGACTAGGTGGTTAGCTTGCTCCCTAATCCAGGCCAGGGTAAGTCCAACTTTTTGCAATGCATTAGTTAGGACACAGGTGTTAGTGTTATGTGTTGAACACTAAACCCACTTTAGATTTAGGGTTCAAGGCTACTACTATCGGTGCCCTATAGTACGCCTCATTAGTGGGTAGGTCTTCTATTCTTCAGAGGTTATAAATCCTGCTTATCTGTATCACATAGATGATGCCACCTCAATCCTTCTCTCTTACATGCTCTGAGTGTATTGTTTATTTATTTTCTCTAGTTTCTTTTCACCACCTTAGTCCTCTGGATGTTGACGTGAGCCGTGTATGTTGATTAAGCTAGGTTGAGCCCTTTCCTTCCCCATGAGTAAGAACTTCTTAGTCACCTCCCTATATGCCAATCTCATATGAGAGAATAATTTAGGATCCTTAATCGAGAATCTTCTCAGGCCCCGGCTTGAGATGTAATTAACCATGGGGGTTTGCGCCTGTGGGAAATCAAATTTCACCATCAAATAAACCCCACTCAAGCTGATGTATTGGGTGGGGGAAACCTTGTGACTCTAATCAAGTTATACATATTATTATCTATCGAGGTACGTAGGTGAAAGAGGCTATCCTCAATATTAATCATATGTTTGATTTAATGTGCCCTCTCATTGGCCTGCTTGCAAAGAGTATAGAGGCCTACGATCATTTTATCCTTCGGGATAGTGCGATTGTACCCTCTATATTCTATCCTTGCACGACAGTGCTCCTTTCAGAGATCCACAGGTTTCTGGTGACTACGGTGGGATAGGTTTCTCTCTCCATCTTTAGATTCTATATTACTCTTTATTATGTGTACTATGGGTTTAATACTCCTTAGATTAGGTCAATCCTACTCTTAGTTAGGATCCTTCCTAGTTAGATTCATTTCTTCTTAGTTAGGGTTCTCCCTAGTTAGTTTCCCTTCTTTTCAGCCTACTAGGCCATTCCGTCTCTTATATATCCTTTCTTTTCTCGTGATATCAATTCTCTTACTAATCATTTCAAATCTCTTTTACTCTTTTTTGCATACAATTTCATGGCTTCCTTCGTTCCTTCCATGACTTTTAGTTTTGGTGAGGACACACGAGTGACACTCCTTGAGTCCCTGCTAGCTAGGCCTCATGCAGGAGGAATCACTTTTGGTTCCTTCACTGACTCAGCCTTTATCGCTCTTGGTAGGCCAACCCCTACTGAGGCTGTTGCCTTTTCTCCTCCCCAGAGGAGAGGTCGTACAACCATGCACCCCTTCGGACGTCTAGTTACTCGATAGACAGCCCGAGCACCTGCTTGTCCCACTCCTGTTCTTGTGTAGCCATTGCACCCTGTGGTTAGGCAGCTAGTGCCTAGACCACTCCCTGTTCAGCCTACTCATCCAGTGGTCAGGCGACCATCGCCTACCGTACCAGTTATTCAGGGAGTAGGTACTCCTTCTGTTGTCTCGATGGAGGCAGATCATGTTCGGGTTTCCCCTCCTTTTTCCTCTAGGAAGAGGGGTGCCCAGACCAAGGTTCCTTCTCCTTCTTCCCATCAACTTTCTATTTTTCCTCGACTCTCTCACCCTAAGACCATCAAGCAGACCCCAATGCTTCCTGTAGCTAGTCCCTCAGGTAGTGGGTTCAGACCTAGCTTCGTCCTCCACCTCTGGCCATGGGAGAAGGGCCTGAAGGAATAGGAATAAGAGACTTCATTTAGTTGCATCTGAGGTAGCCAGGCAGTAGATGGTAGACTCTATGGCTCAGTAAGAGCTAGTTTAGCCTAGGGTGGTCCCCTTGCAGTGGGAGCCACGCCCACTTTCAGTTACACATACTCCTAAGGTCGTAGTTGCACCTGAGATAGAGGTAGTTCAAGGAGGATGCTTCTCTTTCCTGACACATAATGACGAGGAGGATGTCGCTCGCATTGTGGTGGCCCCTCCTGCTACTACTACTCTTCCACACGCTAGGGTCACCATGGATGATGCTGCCTGAACCCTCACTCAGAGGATTCAAAGCATTATCCACTTAGCGAGGGTAGAGATCCTGTTAGTAAGGAAAAGTTACTCCACCAGATTTCTCAGGCACGTGTTCAGTTACAAAGACATTCTTTGAGGTAGAGGAAACGATGGCAGAGAGGATAGCCACCACGACAGCCGATCAGTTCAGTTCCTACAGTTAGACTGTAGAAAGTTTCTCCCACTGTTGGACGACGACCACATCGTCATGGATGGAGACATTAGTCAGAGCCTACTAGACCTCATATCAATTCAATTGTGGTAGCCCCTCAGCAGTCAGTTGCCCCTATTGGATCCCACCACAGTAGGTGTGTATGTAGATGATGATAGGCATATTCTTATGTCGAGGCAGTACAGTGAGTTGAGGCAGTCAGATAATTAGAGATAGTAGTTCCTTCTGGGTCTGAGGTAGTCCCGATGATCTATGAAATAATGGTAGATACAGATGTCGTAGTTCCTCCCGATGGTTCACCAATTCGGGTAGAGGCAGTTCCAGTTCCTAGCCCCCAGAGGGTCTCTTCCCCTATGGGTCTGTATATAGAAGCCTTTTGTTAGTCTCTCTTTGAGGATGACACACTCGAGGAGTCAGATGGAGATATATCAGTGCATCGAGTGTGTGTGATTACTAGACAAGGCCAATTCGATGAGTAGAGAGAGCTAGATGATGATGATGAGCAGGGAAAGGTTGAAGTATATAGATCTTCCCGATAAGTTGAGATATATGATACAGTTATATACCTACAAACTCAGATGGCAGAGATGGGCAAAGCCATGGCGGTGATGACTGCTTAATTTATAATAATGGGGGTCATACGCTAAGTTAGGGGTGTAGGTACTCCTACTACATCTAGAGATGAGCTAGTACTACCACCTATAATGGCACCAGACCCTGTAGAAGTGGACAGGGTCCAAAGAGCAGTTCCAGTGGCACCTACAGTAGTTACTTTCTCTATCCCAGTCTAGAGTCAGTCAGTGTAGTGATCAGCTAGGCATATTCAGGATTTGATAGTATAGTAGGTCGAGCATGTCATTTCCTCCAGGAAGTCTGGAGAGGTAGTTAGTAGGGGGAGACCTTACCTAATTGAGTACGAGCAGGAGCCTTACCCCCCTGATTTTGTCTCTCCACATTTCAGAGTCTTTGATGGGTTTGGGAACCCAAGGAAGTATGTGGCTTAGTACCAGGCTATAAATTGCAACATAGGAAGGAACGATGCTTTGATGTTGAGGTTGTTTGTCAGCAGTTTAGTGGGAGTGGCATTTATATGGTACGTCGACCTCCCCAATGATTCAGTACGCACATTCATAGAGCTTGAGCAGTTATTTATTCAGAGTTTTATTAGTGCCGAGCACAGGGTTACAGTTGGAGAGTTAGTTAAGGCCAGTCAGTATCCTCGTGAGACTCTACTAGATTATATAGTCAGATGGAGAAAACTCAAGTTGTAGTGTGTGCCTCAATTATAAGAGCAGCATGTAGTAGAGATCCTGTTGAAGAACATAGATGGCCCTATAGTACCTTATCTAAAGGGTTTCAGCATTAGAACCTTTCAGAAGCTATTGATAAAGGTGATTAGTTTATAGGATAGCATACATGTTACATTCCCTCCTAAGGTTAAGAGTCAATCTTCATGTAGACCTCAGCGGAAGGAGTCTTAAGGGGCACCTCTGCCTAGGAGACGGATGTACATAGTACTTATGAGAAACAAGATAAGGGCAAGAGACCCATAGTCAATTTAGCACCACCATAACAGTCATATACACCTGGTCAGTCAGTAGTGCAGCCTAGACCCTCCTGTAGGACTCCAAAGAGTCAGTAGTACCTACAGGAGAGACTTAGTAAGGAATACCCTTTTAAGAGGGAGAGTGTAAAGAAGATTTTTAAATTCCTTATTAAGAAGAACATCTTAACATTCCTGATGAATAGTAGAGTGGAGGAAGAGGGGAAGATGAATGACCCACTCTATTGTCCCTTCCGTAGACATATCAGGCATGTTATAGAAGACTGTTATATGTTCAAGGATAGATTTGAGAGACTCATGGCCAGTGGAAAGATCCACATACGGGATAATGATTTGGTGCAGCCCAAGGGCAAGACTTTTCAGACAATTCAGTTAATTTCTTGTTCTAGCCATAGTGATAAACAGAGTGGCAGTCAGAGTAGTAGTAGCAGATCACCTCATGGTTTTGAGGGAGAGTGGGGAGCTAGCACTCTCTCAGAAGACAAATAGATGATCAAGAAAGTAGTTCAGAGCTCAGAGGTAGTTGAGAGGAGGCCTTCCCGTGCCAAGTCGATAGTTGCCAGCCTAGTGACTTCGCTAGTTCCTTTTTCTTGTTCTTCTATTATAGTGTCTACTGAGCACATTTCTTTTCTACTTTATGTAATAAGAAAATGTATAAAAGAGAAAAGATAGTTATAACCTCAGAAGGGAAGATGGGACTCCTTCCAATGCTTATGCTGAAGGATTTTGTTCTCCCTTCAATTGATGATGAAATAATAGAAGAAGATGACTTTGGCTACTTTTGGTATTCTGCTCCTTCTAGTTTTACTACTTCTAACACTCGCTCTTTTCATATTTTATATATTTCTTGTAATGTTAATGATTCTGTATGTGATGATGAGTCTAAGTGTGATGAAGAACCTGTGTTTACTATTCAAGAGGGAGGTTGTTACCTTGATTCAGGAGATGAATATGAAACCCACTCCAGTCACTCTCCTTAGAGCCAACACAAGCCATCACCACTAAACCAAGTGAATCTCATATTGAGGATGACTCGATACAGGAAGTTCACTTGCATTCAAGGAAGGTCCTTCCACCTATGATGACTAAAAATATAAAAGAAAAAGATAAAAATATTGTTACCCAGCAGGATGATCCTATCCCATCCTCCCAAGAACAGTCTAAAGAGAAATGAAAAGGCCCTCAGCTGGAGGTTGATTAGCTCACTTAAGGAAAATTCCTTCTCTCCTTAGTGTACGATGCTTTGATGATGTCTCTTGACTTGAGAGAGACCTTGGTGAAAGCACTGCTGGAGCCAGAGTCATATCAAGCTTTCTTCACTTCTAAATCTATTGGGGATGCATGCTATTTGATAAAGATACCATGCATTACCTTTTTAGATTGTGATCTTCTCTTAGGGACTTTAGAGCATAATCATCCCTTGTACGTTATCGTTGAAGTTAATGGTTATGAGTTGAACATGATCCTCATTGACTAGGGGGCTTCAGTTAATATCCTTAGCTATGAAACTTTAAAGAGCCTCTCCCTAGGTCATTTGAAGCTCACCTCCGACAAGATTATGTTAAAAGTCCTCAATGACCAAGGCCAGCACGCTCTAGGGTCTATCACCCTACCTTTGAAGTTTGGAAGTTTCCTAACTGAGGTAAAGTTTCATGTGATTGAAGCTGATACTTCATACATGGCTCTCTTAGGAAGGCATTGGATTCATGAATATGGAATGATGCCCTCTACCTTGCACCAATGTATGAAGTATATGAGAAATGATGTCGAGTATTCCATTCCTAGGGATACTCAACCCTTTGTTGGGCATGAGATCTCTATTTATGATGATGCCGAGCATTACATGCCTCAAAAGACTAGTAGACTTCTTCCTGCCTAGTCATCAGTAATACCTACTAGTATTGTACTGGGTATTATACAGTCTCCTACACAGGGTCCTATACAACCACTAGTACATGGTCCATCACAAGTTGTTATTGAGGAAGATATTTTCATTATGGATTTTATTAGATCTCCTTTACAGTTCGTAGTTGGGCATGACGTTCCCCTTAGTAGAGGTAAGGGAGGATGAAGTAGAGGAAGAGGTAGAGAGTTGACTCGCTTGCCATGAAACTATGACACTCAAATTCCCCTCCCTCGCACCTATTCACTTCCTCCTTGACTGTCGAGTCTAAATCTTTGAATGATGAGATGATTGATATTCCTCATCGTTCAGTTCCCTCACCATCCCAGGTTTCACTGATTATAGTTTGCTACCTATCTTTCATAGGTACTTGATACTTGAGGGTAGTTTAGTTGTTGATATTAGCTTAGATGAGGAAGTCGACTCCCGACATCAGACTACTAACAAATAATCCCTGTCCCATTAACTATGCAAAATAAGAGTTGAAAAGTCTCATCAAAGATCTTTTATTACTTCTTCCACTAGTGTTGGTGGCTCACTATAGACTAGTAAGCATTCTATACCTCCACTGTATAAATCCTTCGTGCCACCAAGGTCTAGTGAGTGTGCCTCTTTATCCCATAGTGTAGGTGCCTTACTAGGTCCTGAGAGTCAGGGTCCTGTGGAGACCGCTATGGATGAGGAAGTTATAAATATCCCTCATTACTTTTCTTCTGTTATAGAAGGCTATGTAGAGCGGGGTATCATTCCTTTGACTTGGTCTAATGAATGAGGTCTACAGCAGGCCCGTGTTTGGCAAACTGACATACCTAAAACCCAGCAAGGCTTAGGTTATATTGAGAAGGGTCAGTCTACTAATGCCAATATTTATGCTGTCTCCCATTAATATCTGGTTGTTTTTCTTGATACTCCATGTGAGTTCGAAGATGGCACCACTTCCGCCATGGATGAACTGTGTGAGGTTAACTTGGGCACTGAATCAGATCCTAAGCCTATTTTTCATAGCACCTTATTGTTAGATTCAAAGGCTCAAGAATACATCGAACTACTATTAAAATTTAGAGACTACTTTTCCTAGAATTACACTGAGATGGCTGGTTTAAATCCAAATGTAGCAACCCAGAAGCTGGCCATCAAGCCTGATGTAGTTCCTGTTAAATAATCACCTCGTCGAATGAGGTTAAGATTAAATAATAGGTGATCACTGAGATTAAGAAGTTTATAAAAGTTAGATTTATTCATGAAGAGAAGTACCCTACTTGGCTCGCTAGTATTATCCCAATCTGGAAGAAGAGTGGATAGATTCGTGTCTGCATTGATTTTCATGATTTGAACAAGGAATGCATTAAGGATGATTTCCCTCTTCCTATTCCTGAGCTTATGGTGGATATTATTTCGTCCTATAATATTTTCTCCATTATGGATGGTTCATCTAGTTACAATCAGATAAAGATGGACCCTAAGGAGGAGAAGTTGACTGCATTTTACACACATATAGGTGTGTTTTGTTACAAAGTGATGCCCTTCAGGCTCAAAAATGTCGGGGCCATCTATCAATGTGCTATGACTGCTATCTTCGATGAGATGATACACGAGCAAGTTGAGTGCTATGTGGATAATTTAGTGGTTAAAAGTAAGGTCCATGGAGATCACCTTCGAGATTTGTAAATCATTTTTGAATGCTTGTGCAAGTATGATCTGAAAATAAATCCTTTGAAATATGCATTTGGAGTTAGTGCATGAAAGTTCATAGGGTTTATAGTTCACTACCATATCATTGAGATTAATCCTTCCATGATCAAAGCCAATGTGGACCTGAAACCCCCTAAGAGTCTTACCCAGTTGAGATCTTTTCAAGGTAAACTCACTTTCATGTGGAGATTTATCTCCAACCTTTCTGGTAGATGTCATCCCTTTGCTTCCCTTGTGAAGAAGAATGCTCGTTTCCATTAGGATGAGCATTATAAGGAAGCCTTTGGGAGTATAAAGCGCTACCTGATGAACCCCCATATCTTAGTTGTACCCATTCATGGGAGGCCGTTAAACCTTTATACTACAGGCCTGGATGAATTGCTGGGTGCACTGTTGGCTCATGAAAGTGAGGAAGGCAAGGAAAATGCCTTGTACTATCTCAGTGGATGGTTGATACCTACAAAGCTGAAATACTCAGTAATGGAAAAGCAATGTTTAGCTTTAATCTTCATAGTATAAAAGCATAGAAATTACATGATCTCGCACAAGGTTAACTTTATTTCTTGAGTCAACCCCTTGCTATATTTGATGACCCGTCCGATTGTCTCAGGTCATTTAGCATGTTGGTCTATGATCCTACTGCAGTTTGACATTACTTTTATCCCTCAGTGGGCCATTAAAGGACAGGCTCTAGCTAATTTTTTTACTACTCACCAGATCCCTGCATATTCCCCACTCAATGATGATCTACCTGATGAACTAATCATGAGTGTGGAGGAATCTGAGTCCCCTACTTGGGAGTTCTACTTTGACGGTGTGTCATCCATTAAAGCCTTAAATCCAAATAAAACTTCCATAATTATGGTAGGTTTGGGCCTTATTTTTATATCCCCTGAAGGTCACGCTCTTTAATACTCCTATAGTATTTCAGAACCTCATACTAATAATGAAGCTAAGTATGAAGCTTTGATTTTGGGACTTGAGTTGGCCATTCAGATGAAGATTATGCAGGTGAAAATCTTTGGAGACTCCCAACTAATTGTAAATCAAGCAGTTGGAGTCTTCAAAGTACTTAAACCTGAGCTCCTATCATATCACAATAAAGTAATGGAGCTCTTATGTTTGATCCCTGAAGTGGCCTTGGCTAAACTCCCTCGATCTACAAATAATAAAGCAGATGCCATGGCCAATTTAGAAAAAGAACTAGCTAACCCTACTGGAAAACTAGTATCTATTGTTGTCCAGTATCATCAAGCCATGTGCCCTGCAGACTTATCTTCTCTCGATTAGACCCTCACAGTGTTTATTATTGAGGAAGAGTCAGATTGAAGAATTCCCTTCATTGAATATTTGAAGCATGATAGGCTTCCAGATGATCGCTCTCTTGCAGCTCAAATTAGGAAGAGAGCTTTATCGTTCACATATGTATATGGCACCTTGCATCGATGCTCTTTTTGAAAGTCCGTTTGGGATGTTAAGCCCTTATGAACTAGCCCGAGGCTAACCAAGAGGGGGGGAGGGTGAATTGGTAATTTTAAAAATTTAAGAGCAAAAATGATTTAGAAAATTTTTTTGAATGTTTTAAAATATTTACAGTTTCACGAGGATGTGCAGATGTTCAACAATAATAAAATAATAATTACAATCACACAATCATCAGCAGAAAAATAAGTGTGGAAAATAATTAGAAAGAACACACCAGATTTTATAGTAGTTCGATCAACTTGACCCACGTCCACTCCCCGGAGCCTCCCCTTTGGGTATTACACTAACACTAAGTGACTCTCCTTATGCTCCCACAATAAGGTGGAGAAGCCTGTATAAAAACTCCTTTTCACCAACCCGATGAGGTAGAGAACCTGGACTCCTTTCGCTTCCTCCTAAAGTAGGCAGAGAACCTTACCTCCTTTTGCTTCCTCCTGAAGCAGGCAGAGAACCTTACCTCCTTTTGCTTCCTCTTGAAGCAAGCAGAGAACCTTGATCTTCTTGTAGATGATCCTTTCATGGAGACTCTAAGGACAAGAGATGATGAAAGGAGAAGACGACTCATATCCTTGTTTGGAGCAACCTTTGTGAATACCTCACAAACTCCCCCTCACAAGATCTTCTCTCTCTCTCTCCCAAGCTCACTTTCTCTCCTTCTCAAAGCTCTCACAGGAAAGGATAGCGATAAAAGATATCCAAGGTTGAACAAAAGAGATCTTAAATAGGAGGGCTAAAAAATTATCCTAAATTTCAATTTGATGATTCTGTTCGTATAGTACGATCCAATATCGTACAATACGATCATTTCAAAAACAATTTCATCCAGTGCGAGTGCAAACGAACAGTTCATAAATTTTACGAATATCGTACAGTACGATCCATAGATCATACTGGACGATCATTTTATTTTTCAATTGTTCGTACGGGACGATCTATGGGACGAACGGAATTCATCTCTGTTCATCATCCCGCACTGTAAGCTTTATATAGTATGATTAGTTCATTTCCAATCATCATCCTATACGATGTAAATATCATCTGGGATGATTAGTACAAAAATTATGGTTTTGTCTGGTATGATATATGGGACGACCCAAAATCATCTCTATTCATCATACAATACGATCAAGTGTAATTAGGAAACCATAATTTAATTGCCTGATTACGAGGGATAATTTTGGAAAGATTTAAACTATTTGTACAGTACGATTGTAATCGTACAGTACGATTGTAATCGTACAGTACGATTGTAATCATAAAGTACGATTGTAATCATATAGTATGATTAGTTCAAAATATCAAAATATAAAACTTACCAAAATTATCCTGGTGTCTAGGATTTTCATGTTGAAACAAATCATATAATACGATATGCATCGTACAGTATGATTAATTTATAAAACTAATCATCCATAATTAGCTGTTAAGCCTAGGTTTAAATGGCATTGAAAAATCATACAATACGATTTTGTAAAAAAAAATTAATTTAAGTAAAAAAAATTTTTAACTCTCCCCCCATGTGTGTGTGCAAGGTTACTTAGCTTGGGGATCCGTTACATTACACTTGACTCAAGAAAAATAAAAAAGTATATTGATCCTAAAACACAAATAGACTAACTCGATCTTGAGCTGGCTTGAATTGCAATTGATCCTATGAACCTAAAAGATTAGACACTCAACCAGAAATGAAAATGTTTACTATCATCAAAGTCATAGCCCTTGAATCCAGATTCACAACAATCTCCCTCTTTTTGATGATGACAAATATTTATTAGTAATTCCAAATTCAGTAAATAAACATGGTAAACATTTATGATTGAAAACCCTAAACAATTGAACATTGACAATTCATAATACTGAATTGAATATTTATAATGACACACAACATAAACTACTCCCGATTTTGACATCTCAAAAAGGGAAAAAACAACCTAAACATAGAAGAAGAAAAATAGTACAAAAAATAACATAAAATATCAGCAAAAGAAAATAGACTAGTAAAAATAGGGATCGTACAGGACGATGTGACCAATCAATGAAAGAAAATAAAGAATAGAGAGGAATGATCATTAATCCCAAAACACACAAAAGAAAAAAGCAAAATCAAATTAAATACAAAGAAAAAATTGAAACAAAGAAAAAACATTAAAAACCCCCCTTTTTTCCTTTCGAATCAATCCGCTCCAGTAAGTCAGAATTTTCCTTAATTTTTAATTCAAAAGCCAATAAGAAGAAAATCGATAACACTGAAATCCAGAAAAAGTTGGAAAATTAACTTTTGTAACTCCTACCTCGGACACCTTACGGGTTCAAATTCCCTTCAAATAAAAGTCTAATTCAGAAGAGAAGAAATTAGATTTGAAAAGAGATCCTTTCAAGTCTCGTTCCTGAAAAATATCTGATAAAATAGTATTACGAAGTAAGGAATCAGAAATCATGATTTTTAATCTCAAGCTTTTTAAAATATTAAGTGGTGCATGGATTTTTCTAAGACATCTAAAGATCTGAAAGGGAAGAAAGCTTATTTCTTTGTGGGCTCATTTTGTGCCTTTTTTCAATTTATTTGGCACTCTTTGTGCATCTTTTTATTTTTGATATACTTTGTGTATCTTTTTAATTTGACAATATTGCACATCTTTTCATCTTCGGACTTATTTTGTGGCCCCCCTTTTTTTTCAAGCTTGCTTCTTTTCATAATCTTTGAATAATCTTAGTTGTGAAATTATCTTCCAGACATAAGAGAAGAGAAAACTCACTCTCTTCAATAAGGAGGGTTAACTTACAGAACAAAATCATACTCTATATGATAAGTGCAATCGCTTGATTAAGAAAAGCATAACAATGATTCAAAGCTTTGAAAATACTATTCATATGAGGTAGATTACTGTAGGAAGATAAAATAGATCTCTATTTTAAAAGCCACATTTTTTATTTTGAAGAAGATTTTTATCCAAAAGAAATAATACACCATTAAAGGAGTTAGAGGATGAGAAATAATCATTAATGTTTCTTCCCTTTAACAGATTCAGAGGAGTCAATCACTACTTACAAGCTTCCAAACAAAAATAAGAAAAAACTCTTAGTTAGAATCCAGTTTATCAGCAGTAGTGAGTAGTGATCTGATTCTAAAAAGAATAACCAATAAATAAATAATAATAAGAAAAGAAAAACTAAAAAAAAATCAGCAAATGAAAATCAGCAGGAAATAACTAAATCTGATAAGCAAATCAAACAAATAGAAATCAACCGAAGAAAAAAGAAAAGAAATTATAAAATGAAATAGACCATCAAATCAAACAAAAAATAAAAAATAAAAAAAATTAAGAAATCAGCAACCATCAGATTCAAGCATTTATGTCAATCACTCCCAGTCTGGTCCTTAAAATACTAAATGAGTCAAAGGCTATTGGTTTAGTAAAGATGTCAGCCAGTTGATTTTCAGTTGCTATATGGTGTAGCTCAATGTCCCCTTTTGTAACATGGTCCCTAATGAAGTGATGCCTTATGTCAATGTGTTTGATTCTTGAATGTTGGATAGGATTCTTAGAGATGCAGATAGCATTAGTGTTATCACTTAGAACTGAAATTGTGCCAACAGGTAATCCTAGATCCAAAACTTTTTGCTTCAACTAAAGGACGTGGGCTACACAACTTTCTAAAGCAATGTACTTAGCTTCAGCAGTAGAAAGTGCTACATAATTTTATTTCTACTGGACCAAGAGACTAAAGACTGTCTTATGAATTGACATGTTTCTGAAGTGCTTTTTCTATCCACCCTACACCCTACAAAATTAGAATCAGAATATTTAATAATCTCAAAAGAAGTGTTGTATATAGGATACCAGATTCCTAAGGTTAGGTTCCCTAAGAGATATCTGAGGATTTTCTTAACTGCAGTCAGGTGAGATTCCTTAGGATCAGCTTGAAACTATCACAGAGACAAACACTAAATATGATATCAGGTCGGCTAGCAGTCAAGTAAAGCAATGATCCAATTATTCCTCTAAACTTCTTTTGATCAATAGATTTTCCATTTGAATCCTTATCTACTTGGACATTAGAACTCATGGGAGTGTTTATTAGCTTGGCTTTATCCATTTCATATTTCTTCAAGATGTCTTTAATATACTTTGATTGATTAATAAAAGTTCCATCATCCATTTGCTTTATGCTAAATCCCAAAAAATAGGATAATTCTCCCATCATACTCATCTCAAACTCCTTACTCATTATTTTTAAAAACTCTTCACATAAGTTTTTATCAAAAGATCTAAAAAGTATATCATCAACATAGATCTGGATAATGAGTAAATCATCCCCTACTTTTCTCAAAAAAAGGGTGGTGTCTACACTCCCCTTAACAAACTCTCTTTGTAATAGGAATGTGCTAAGCCTCTCATACCAAGCTCTAGGTGCCTATTTCAATCAATATAAAGTCTTTTTTAATTTATAAACATGATTAGGATATTGGAAACTCTCAAAACCTGGGGGTTGCTCTACAAAGACATCTTCATTTATTACCCCATTTAAAAATGTACTTTTAACATCCATTTGAAAAAGCTTAAATCCCTTATAACAGGTAAAGGCTAGTAGTACCCTAATAGCTTCCAATCTAGCTACAGGGGCAAAGGTCTCCTCATTATCAATCCATTCTATTTGATTATACCCCTTAGCCATCAATCTTACCTTTTTCCTAACCACCACACCAGAATTATTCATTTTATTCTTGAAGACCCACTTGGTTCCTCTACACTTTGATCCTTAAGTCTTTCTACCACTCCCAAATATCATTCCTCACAAATTGATTAAGTTCTTCTTGTATAGCTAAGATCTAAAATTCATCAGAAAGGGCTTGATTGATGTTGGTGAGTTCAGTCATTGAGATAAAGGCAGAATGATTTACTTTCTTCCTAAGTCCATGCCAAGTTCTAACACCTTCAGAAGGGTCTCCTAAGATCAGTTCTTTAGGATGACTCAAAGAATATCTCTAATATCTAGGCAAATTGTTTTTAGGTTCTACCCTTTCCTCCAGATTTGCATTTTCAACTCCTTGGGTAATCTCCCCTACCTCTTCTTCTTCCGTAACTCTAGACTCCTTAGGATCTGATTCATCAAACACCACATGAGTAGTCTCCTCCACCACTAATGTCCTCTTATTAAACACCCTAAAGGATTTCCCCACACTTGAATATCCTAAGAACACTCCTTCATCAGATTTTGGGTCAAATTTTTCTAAGGATGATTTCCCATTTAAGAATGAATACTTACAGCCAAAGATATGAAGGTGGGATAGGTTTGGAGTTTTACCCTTAATGATCTCATAGAGTGTCTTATTCAAATTGGATCTAACATTCACCCTATTCAACACATAATATGCTATGTTTATTGCTTTTGTCCAAAAGTATTTTGGATGTAAATACTCAGAATGTATGGCTTTAGCGGCTTCCACCAAGGTTCTGTTCTTTCTTTCAGCTATCCCGTTCTGCTGAGGGGTCCTAGGAGATGAAAAGTTGTGGCTTATCCCTTGCTCCTCATAGAAGGTTCCAAATCTCATATTTTCAAACTCCCCACCATGATCATTATGGATGGTCAAGATCTCACAACCTAACTTCTTCTGAATCTAAGTGGAGAAAGATTTAAATTCATCAAATGACTCAGATTTATGTGACAGAAATCTAATCCAAGTGAACCTCGAGTAATCATCAACAATCATAAATCCATAGACTTTTCCACCTAAGCTGGCAGTGCTAATCGGTCCTAAGAGATCCATGTGAAGGACTTCTAAAGGTCTAAAGGTGCTGATGTCCTTAATGGAGTGGAAAGAGGATTGGACTTGCTTCCCTAATTGGCAGGCATCACATAGGTGGTCCTTAGTGAACTTAAGCTTGGGGACACCTCTAACTAAGTCCTTTTGGGCGACTCTTCTAAGGGTTTTCATACTAGCATGACATAATCTCTTGTGCCACAACTAAGACTCATTGGTAGTAATTTTTAAGCAAAATGAAGAAGCACATTCAATATTATTTAAATCAAGCATATAGACATTGTTGATCCTCTTGCCTTGTAAAATAATGTTATTATTTAAGCTTATAATACATGTGTTTGCCAGGAACTTGATGCTGAACCCTTTGTCACAGACTTGACTGATGCTAAGCAGGTTGTGTTTCAGTTCATCTACAAGCAAAACATTTTCAATCAAAAGGTTCTAGAAGTTTTTGATTATACCTGCACCTACCACTTTCCTGATGGTGTTGTCTCCAAGAGTGATCTTGCCTCCAGCCCTAGCCTCTAGTAAAATGAATTGATTTGCATCTCGAGTCATATGTCTTGAGCATCTGCTGTCCAGGTATCACATACTCTTACGAGGTCTTGTGTGAGAGCACCCCTATAAAATTATTAAATGTCAGATTTAGGAACCTAAACATATTTGGGTTCCTTCTTATGGAAAGAAGAGTGCAATGCATATATGCTATGGTGTGAATCATACAATTTGGGCCTCCACACCTAATGTGTACTATGGTGAACAATACATGTGTGGGAAATGTGTCCTAACATACCACAAGAGAAACATCTAATGCCAGGAAAAGAGTTAACTAATCTATGTGGGTGATAGTGCCTCTTCCTAGGTTTGAATGATGCATGTTTTAATGATTTTGAATGAACTTCTTAAAGTGATGGAGGTTTATAAAATTGTGTAAATATAGGAGGTGTTTCATTTTTCTCAAATGCACTAATTTTTACACTTAGAAATTCAATTTTTTTTCTGAGACTTGTAATTTTAAATTTTAAATAGTGCTAACTATTTTTTAAGTCAAATGCCATAGTCTCTAGTTCTTTAAAAGCTCTTTCTAAATTAACATGCGATGCTTTCAATGAATCATGCTCAATAATTAATTCAGAATGCTTTTTATTCAACTCATCAAATTCATCAAGTAATGACATGTGATTGCTATTAAGTGTAGAATGATCCTTAATTAAAACTTCTTACTCTTTTTTAAAGTTTAAGAATTTCAATTTCAGGCTAGTATGCATTTTCTTAATTCCTATAAGATGAATGAATTTTTTTAGAAACTTAAAGTAATTGATCATAGGTTAGCTCACATACCTCTTCTTAGTTAGACTGACCAGGATGATCATCCACCATCAAAAATAAGTTTGTAGTCTCCTCTTCAGCTTCAGTCTCAGAGGAGTCAGATGCTGAATCCGCCTAGAAAGCCTTTTAAATCTTCTTTTTGTCCTTCATTAGCTTAGGTTTCTCCTTACCCTTCTCCTTGCTTAGATAAGCCTTGAGTGTAGGACAATCAGCCTTTATATGTCCAGGCTTCCTGCATTCAAAATAAACTATATCAGAAGAACCTTTAAAATTTTTGCTACTCTTACCTTTGTCCCACTTCTGAAAGTTCTTGTGTTTCTTTCTTAGAAAGCTTTTGAATTATCTAGTGATTAAGGTAACATCGTCACTATTAGACCCCGAAGAATCAGTCTCCGTATCGATAGCCTTCAGCACCACAGTTTTCTCTTTCTTCTTCTCACCTGTTTTAAGCTGTCTTTGGTTCACCCTTTGCTCGTAAGTAATGAGTGATCCAAGTAAGGTATCAATAGAATAAGCATTCAAATCTTTAGATTCAGTGATCACAATTATCTTGGCATCGTAGGAAGAAGGAAAATATGTCAAATCTTTTTAACTTTCTTATAATTAGTAAGCTCTTTTCCTGAGGTATGCAGGGAGGTGATAATTTGAGTAAACCTAGTGTACATTTCATGTGAAAGAGTTCGTAGTCATGAAGCAGTATGTTTAATCTAAACTGTTTAACTTCAGATGTACCTTCATAAGTGATACACAATCTATCCCAAATTTTTTTACCAGTCGTGCAAGTAGAGACACACATGTAATCCTCAAATTTTAAGGCACAGAAAAAATATTTCAAGTATTTTGTATTCAGTTGTGCTAAATCATGATCATCAAAGATGCATTCGGCAAAAGGAAGTTCAATTTTAATACCATTAACAAGTCCAAAAGGTGCTTCATAACCATCTTTAACAAGCATCTACATGTGATAATCAATAGATTGCAAAAAGGTGAACATGCGAGTTTTCTAAAAATCAAAAGGTATGTTATCAAACAAAGGTGGACTAGTAATGAAATAACCTTCAGCAGTATTTCTATTATCAAAGTTAGCCATGGATCAAATTTAGAAGTTTTTCAAAACTAGATTTTATGAATCTCTCTCTGATACCACTTGAAAGTCCGTTAGGGATGTAAGCCCTTATGAACTAGCCCGAGGCTAATTAAGAGAAGGGGTGAATTGGTAATTTTAAAAATTCATGAGCAAAAATAATTTAAAAAATCTTTTTGAATGTTTTGAAACATTTACAATTTTATGATGATGTGCAGATGTTCAACAATAATAAAATAATAATTACAATCACACAATCATCAACAGATAAATAAGTGCAAAAAATAATCAGAAAGAATACATCAAATTTTATAGTGGTTCGATCAACTTGACCTACATCCACTCTTCGAAGGCTCCCCATTGGGTATTGCACTAACACTAAGTGACTCTCCTTCTACTCCCACAATAAGGCAGAGAAGCCTGTACAAAAACTCCTTTCCACCAACCCAGTGAGGCAGAGATCCCGGACACCTTTCGCTTCCTCCTGAAGCAGGCAGAGAACCTTACCTCCTTTTGCTTCCTTCTAAAGTAGGCAGAGAACCTTACATCCTTTTTCTTCCTCCTGAAGCAGGCAGAGAACCTTGATCTTCTTGCAGACGATTCTTCCACGGAGACTCTAAGGACAAGAGATGACGACCGGAGAAGACGACTCAGATCCTTGCTTGGAGCAACCTTTTTGAACACCTCACAAACTCCCCCTCACTAGATCTTCTCTCTCTCCCAAGCTCTATCTCTCTCCTTCTCAAAGCTCTCACAGGAAAGGACAGCGACAAAAGATCTCGATGGTTGAACAAAAGAGATCTTAAATAGGAGGGCTCGAAAATTGCCCTAAATTTTAATTTGATGATTCTTTTCATAGAGTACTATCCAATATCATACATTATGATAGGTTCAAAAATAGTTTCATCCAGTACGATTGCAAATGAATAGTTTACAAATTTTATGAACATCATATAGTACGATCCATAGATCATACTGGATGATCATTTTATTTTTTAATTATTCATACAGTACGATCTATGGGATGAATGAAATTCATCTCTGTTTATTGTCCCACACTATAAGCTTCATATAGTATGATTAGTTTATTTCAGATCATCATCCTGTATGTTATAAATATCATCCGGGATGATCGGTATAAAAATTATGGTTTCGTCTGGTATGATATATGGGCTGGCCAAAAGTTGTCTCTATTCATTATACAGTATGATTGACATTATATAGTATGATCAAGTGTAATTAAGAAACCATAATTTAATTGCTTGATTATAAGGGATAATTTTGGCAAGATTTAAACTATTCGTACAGTACGATAGTAATCATATAGTACGATTAGTTCAAAAGATCAAAATTTAAAACTTACCAAAACTGTCCTGGCGGCTAGGGTTTTCATGTTGAAACAAATCATACAGTACGATATGGATCGTACAGTCTGATTAGTTTATAAAACTAATCATCCAGAATTAGCCATTAAGCCTTGGTTTAAATGGCAGATCGTATAGTACGATTGAAAATCATACAATACGATTTTGTTAAAAAAAATTAATTTAAGTAAAAAAATTTAACTCTCCCCCTGTATGTGTGTGCAAGGTTACTTAGCTTGGGGTCAGTTAAATTACACTTGACTCAAGAAAAATGAAAAAGTACATTGAACCTGAAATACAAATAGACTGACTCGATCTTGATCTGGCTTAAATTGTAATTGATCCTGTGAACCTAAAAGTTTAGACACTCAACCAGAAATGAAAAGGTTTGCTATCATCAAAATCATAGTCCTTAAATCCAGATTTGTAACACTTTTGACCAAATATGGTCACGTTGCCTCAACAACGGGGAGGCTCGTAAGGTCATGGGTGAGATACACGAAGGGCTTTACGGTGCTCATCAGTCAAGACCAAAGATGAAAGGAAGAATTAAACGCCTTGGTTACTATTGGCTGACCATGATACGTGATTGTATGGAGCACGCTAGAATGTGCCCTCAGTGCCAAATTCAAAGCACAATGATTCACCAACCTCCTAATCTGCTACACCCTACTGTGTCATCTTTGCCGTTTGAGGGTTGGGGTATGGATGTAGTGGGTCTTATTAACCCTCCTTCCTCTAAGGGTCATAAATTCATTTTAGCTGCCACTGATTATTTTTTAAGTGGGCAGAAGCTATCCCACTTAAGGAAGTTAAATTAGAGAATGTGATGCATTTCTTTCGTGATCATATTGTATACCGCTTTGGTGTTCCACATTGTATCATTTTTGATAACAACCTATCATTCAAAAGCACCAAAAATGCTAGATTCGCCCGTCGCCATAACATTAGTTAGTGATACTCCTTGATCTACTGCCCTAAAGTCAATGGCTTGGCAGAAGTATTTAATAAAAATCTTGTGTAACTGATAAGGAAAATCCTTATTGGAAATAAATGAGAGTGGCATGATAAGTTACTCAAAGTATTATGGGCCTATAGGACTACTTAACGTACTCCTACTCAGTCTACCCCGTACGCTTTGGCTTTCTGGGTTGAAGTAGTCCTCCCACTTAAGGTTGAGCTCCCCTCGCTATGTGTGGCAGTTAGCTATAATCTTTCCCATGAAGATCATGCCCAACTATGGTTGGAAGAGATTGATGATTTAGAAGAGCTTCATTTGCAAGCTTATCAGAATCTCAAACTATACCAGCCTCGTATGGCCTGATCACATGATCACCTTGTTCAACCCTGTGCTTTTCAAGTTGATGATCTAGTTCTTATTTTGCATTGACCTATCATTTCATACTGTTGCCGGAGTGGTAAGTTTGAGCCTATTTGGGAAGGCCCCTTCGCTATAGAGCAAGTTTATGAAGGTGGTGCTTACCTACTTATTGATGCAAATGGCGTACACCCTATGCCTGTCATCAATGGGTAGTACTTGAAAAAGTAATATGCTTGAGGTCAGCACATTACAGAGGGAGCCTCCCTACCACCTATAAATATCCTTCTATATATGTACCCCCTAAAAGGATCCTTCTTACTTTTTGACAGTCTTTATGGCCACGATGATTTATCCTCTACCACATGATGTTCGTTATAAATAATATAAGGCTATTCTTAAAGGTGATATGCTGATACACCATAGGGATGTTAGTGCCTATGTCTGTGCACACCGAATATATTGGTGTTAGCGCGTAGAACCTTCAATTTGTCTCCCCCTTGTAGGGTTTAGTCCTCTGAGTTTCACTTGTCACCCCCAAGTGTGGTCTGGGATATCAAAACCATCGACTTAGATCCCTTAAAGGATGCGATGCTGGGTCCATACCTTACCTATGTTAGATAGGAATGGTAATGTTGAACCACTATCCTAACATAGATTTTATTCATACAATAATTTTGTTGTGGTTGTGATCCCCAGTTCATTCGCATGAGGTGAATGTGGCCTGGGTTAACAAAGTCAATGTGAAACTTCTTTATAGATCCTGTGTAATCTCTCTCTCTCTCCCCCCAGTTTTGTTCATATGGAAAATATGGCCTGGGTTATCAAAGCCAACCATATCCCTCTCTCTTTTTGTTCCAGTTATTAGAGGATATGTCATACTAGGGGTAACTCATGGATATGGTAAACATCCCCTCTACCATGTGTTATCTTTGATAGTATGAGATATGCCCAATATATGACTGTGAGCATATTAATAAAAAAGGAGAAAAAGAAAAATAAATGATGATAAAATAATAGAGGGAAGCTCTTAGTGGAGCAAAATCGATTGCCCTTGCCATAAGTGGAACCCGACTTTACTCTCCGAGAGCTCAAGTTCCCTAAACTTCTCTTTTCCTTTGCTTTGAAACGTCTCGGTGATTGCATCAAGGATGAGCCTACACTTATAGTATTGTGATTCTTTGATTCTCATAGTCTTTGTTGGTGATGTGGTACATCTTGCCCTTAGTGTTAACATCAGTTCCTTGTAGGCTTGGATATTTCTGAGGAAAGATCAGCTCCCTTTCTGTATCTTTTAACAACTTACTCTCTCATTCATACCCTACTCTTAGCTGCCAGAGTAGTCCTATGGATGCATTGGTGTTGCTTTCACTTCTCACAGGGTCCCACCAGCTGGTAGGTTATTACCACTGTGATCTTTTGATGATTATAGATCATGTGCGTAATTACTATCCTTGATGGCGAGTGTGTCCCCTCGCTACTTCAAGTTATTTCTCCGATTGTGATGCAGTGCATCATTTCTCAGATGTTAACATCACTTCTTCGAGAGTTTAGATTTTCTAGTAGAAGATCAACTCTTTAGCAACCTACTTTCCCATTTGTACCCTACTCTTAGCTGCTAGAGTAGTTTACAGATGCATTAATGTTGCTTTCACCTCCCACAGGGTCCCACCCAGTTAGGGTGGGTGTTATCACTATGGACTTTTGATAATTAGTGGCCCTATTTATAATTACTATTCTCGATGGCAAGTGTGTCCTTACGCTATCTCGCGTTATTTTCCCAGTGGTGGTGCAGTACACCTAGTCCCAGGTGTTAGCATCACTACTTTTTGAGCTTTGATCTTCTGGCAGAAGATCGACCCCTCAGCTTCTTCATAAACCTACTTCCCCATTGATAACCTACTCTTAGCTGCCAGAGTAACTCTATAAATGTGTTAGGGTTGCTTCCACTTCCCATAGGGTCCTACCCAGTTAGGGTGGATGTTACAACTGTGATCTGTTGATGATTATTGATCTTACTCGTGGTTATTATTCTCGGTGGCAAGTGTGTTCCCTTACCACTTAAGTTGTTTCCCTAGTTGTGATGTAGTACATCATCGTTCAGATGTTGGCATCACTTCTTTATGAGCTTGGATTTTCTAGCAGAAAAATATCTCCTTATCTCCTATACCGACCTACTTTACCTTTCATACACTAATCTCAGCTACTAGAGTAGTTCTATGGATATGGTGGCGTTACTTTCACTTCCCACAGGGTCCCACTAAATAGTGTGGGTGTTACCGCTATGGATTTTTGATGATTACTGGCCCTACTCATAGTTACTATCCTCGGTGGCAAGTGTGCTCCCTTGCTACCTCCAGTTGTTCCCCCAGTGGTGAGGTAGTATACCTAGTCTCAGGTGTTAGCATCACAGCTTTGTGAGCATTAATTTTTTAGAGAAGATCAGCTTCCTAGTTCCTTTTTAGCGACCTATCCTCCCATTCAGGCCCTATGCTTAACCGACAGAGTAGTCCTATGGATGCGTTGAGTTCACTTTCACTTCTCACAGGGTCCCACCTATTAGTGTAGGTGTTACTGTTGTGGTTTTTTGGATGATTATTTATTTTATTCATAGTTATTGCCCTCGGTGGTGAGTATGTTGAAAGTTCGATAGGGATGTTAAGCCCTAGTGAACTAGTCCCGAGGCTAACCAAGAGGGGGGGTGAATTGGTTATTTAAAAATTTCACGATAATAATGAAAATCTTTTTGATACGTAGCAGCGGAAACACATAAACAAGAACGAAAAGATCAACCACAGATATTCACCCAAGCAGTTAATATCAGAAAAGTAAAGTGTAAAACTGAATCAGAAAAGCAAACCAGATTTTATAGTGGTTCGGTCAACTTGACCTACGTCCACTCCCTGGAGCCTCCCCTCTGGGTATTGCACTAAACAAAAAGTGTCTCTCCTTTTGCTCCCATAGCAAGGCGGAGAAGCCTGTATAAACACCTCCTTTTCACCACACGGTGAGGCAGAGAACCCGACCTCCTTTCGCTTCCTCCTGAAGTAGGCAGAGAACCTTCGAACTCCTTTTGCTTCCACCTGAAGCGGGCAGAGAACCTTCGAACTCCTTTTGCTTCCACTAGAAGCGGGCAGAGAACCCCGGATCTTCTTGCGAACGATCCTCCCACGACGAACACCGACTAGACGAAAGACGATGAGCGGAGAAGACGACTCTGATCCGTGCTCGGAGCAACCTTAGTGAATCCCTCACTAACTCCCCCTCATAAGATCTTCTCTCTCTCTCCCAGCTCTCTCTCTCTAGGGTTTCTCAGGGAAGGAAGGCAGCAAAAGACTTTTCTTAATTTTGAAAAAAGTTCTTTTAAAGGAGGGCTTAAAATTTGCCCTAAATCTCAACTGGTCGGCTAAGATCGTCCAGGACGATCGATAGATCATCCTGTACGATCAGTTCAAATTGAGCTGTTTTAGCCTGGACGATTAGGCTCTTCTGGACGATCAGTAGAAAAAGTTGTTCATATCGTCCCGTACGATCCTGCGATCGTTCGAGACGATTAGTGCAAATCGAAGAAAATCGTCCAGAAGATAGTTCGGGTCGTCCAGAGAAATCTGTGCTGGACGACCAAAAAATGACTTGATCGTCCAGGATGATTGAGACATCATCCTGTATGATTAGTTCAAAAAGGCCCCAAATCATCCTGAACATAGTTCGGGTCGTACAGCTGAAATGCACTAAACGATCATGATCATCCGAGACGATCCTGCGATCGTCCAGGACGATATGATCGTATCAACCAAAAATAAATTGCTTTCCTTAATTACCAGATTAAATTAGGCATGATTGTACTGGATCGTCTGGGACGATCAGACCAAGTATCTAAAAATAAGAACTTGCCTAACTTGATCTAGCTGCTGAGAATTTCTAATTTGGGCATATCGTCCCGTACGATCCGGAGATCGTCCAGGATGATCTGCTTAATCAGACCCTCTTAACTTAGTCGCCCTAATTAGGGTTTCTATTTTGGCTGGATCGTCCAGGATGATGTGAAAATCGTCCAGGATGATCTGAACAAAATTTTAACAGAAACTCTAATTAACTCAATCTCTCTCCCTGAGTGTGTGTGTGCAAGGTTACTTAGCCAGGGAATCAGTTACATTACAATTGACTCAATAAAAAGAAAAATCCTACATTTGACACACTTGGACCCGATCTTGAGTTGGCTTGAGTGGCTCGCGGTCTTTTGTGCCTGAAACAGATTAGCCAAGCAAAAACACACTGGAAACATGTTTGTCATCATCAAAACCAGATTCGTAACATATGTCCCCTCGCTACCTCAATTTTTCTCCCCATTTTGTGATGTAGTACACCATGCTTCAGATGTTACTGTCACCTCTTTTCGAGCCTTGATTTTCTAGTAGAAGGTCAGTTCTCTAATTTATTTTACCATATACTCGCCCATTGGGACCCGACTCTTTGCTGCCAGAGATGCCCCGTGGATGTGTTGATGTTGTGTCCACTTCTTACAGGGTCCCCATCATTTAGTATGAGCTCACCACTATAGTTCCTTGATGATTATCTCTACTCAGTATGGTTTTGTTCTTTACAGCGGGGTGTCCCCTCGCTACTTCAATTATTTTTCCACTTGGAATGAGATTGCCCCCTTCGCACCCCTCTGAGGGCATATTTCTTTCTATTATCCCTCGAGGCATCATGTTGATGCTTCCCCTCTTTCATATGAGGTTAGGTTTTCCTAAGATATTTTGCTGGCATTTGGACACCTGTGGCCAAGACGATTTGTCCTCTACCACATGGTAACCAAAATGCTAACTCGGGATTCTTTAGATAACTTTTCCCTTGGAATTCTTCCACTTACATTTCCCTTCTCTCTCACATCCCTGTATAGATATGTGTCAGGTTGGTGTTAAGGTGACTTTCACCTTCTATCCTACCGATTTGATATGGTCAGGTAGGTAGTTAGTTTACTTACTTACCTGGTTAAGAGTGCCTGACAGAGTCCCTGGGAGGATACCTCACAACCCATTTTCCCTGATTATCTTGCTGTGATCAGGTAGGTATCAGACCCTGACTCTTTACTCACTATTTTGATATGGATAGGTGAGTATTGAGCTGTTCCTTATTTGCTATTCTGGTATGGTCAGGAAGATAGTTGGATTACCTACTTACCCGGTTAAGAGAGCCCGATAGAGTCCCTGGGAGGGATTCCTCACCACCCCCTTTACCCTGATTATCCTGTTGTGATCAGGCAGGCGTTAGATTTTGTGACTTCTATAATTGTTGTGGTCAGGCAAGTATTGAGTCACCCTCATCCACTATTCTGAAAGGAATTAAGAGGATATGGGATCCTTTTACCTTCTATCCTGTCGTTTCGATATGATCAGGCAGATAGTTGGATTACCTACTTACCTGATTGAGAGAGCCCGACAGAGTCCCTGGGAGGCATTCCTCACCACCCCTTTACCCTGATTGTCCTGTTAAGACCAAGCATATATTAGATTTTTACTTCTTCATTTGTTATTGTTAGACAAGTATTGAGTCACCCCCATCCACTATTCTGATAGGAATTAGGTGGATGTGGGATCCTTTCACCTTCTATCCTATCATTTTGATATGGTCAGGTACATAGTTGGATTACCTACTTACCCGGTTGAGAGAGCCCGACAGAGCCCCTGGGAGGCATTCCTCACCACCCTTTTACCCTAATTGTCCTGTTGAGACTAGGCAAGCATCAGATTTCATGACTTCTTTATTTGTTGTGGTCAGGCAAGTATTGAGTCACCCCCATCCACTCTTCTGATAGGATCAGGAGGATGCGGGATCCTTTCACCTTCTATCATACTATTTTGATATGGTTAGGCTGATAGTTGGATTACTTACTTACCCGGTTGAGACAGGCTGATAGAGTCCCTGGTAGGCATTCCTCACCACCCCTTTACCCTGATTATCCTGTTGAGACCAGGCAGGCATCAGATTTTGTGGCTTCTTTATTTGTTATTTTGATATGGTCAAGCAAGTATTGAGTCACCCCCCCATCCACTATTCTGATAGGATCAGGAGGTTGCGGGATCCTTTCACCTTCTATTCTGTTGTTTCAATATGGTCAGGCAGGTAGTTGGTTTTACTTTACCTTTAACTCTTTATTTCACTATTTCAATATAGCTAGGTGAACATCGAGTTGTCCATACCCACTGTTTCGTTATAGTCAGGTGGGTGTGAGACTTTTTACCTTCATTTTTCCCTCTATTCTACCCTTACGGAAGTAAGGAGAATAGATGATCTACTCCACCCTCCTCCTTTGATGATGTTTCATGTGTTCTTTATCCTTCTTTTCTGGTCACATTCGATCAACACCAACACGAGCGGTTCACTAGTTTGTTCGCTGCTCCTGTTGGGGGTCTATTTATTGACCTTGAATTCCTCTAAACCCTATGTTCAAAGGAGTTGACTTGGTCAAATTGACCAAGTTAGACCCCAAGACCACTTCCATTCAGTTCATGGGGTCAAACCAGGTCTGCTGAGCCCAAACGTAGGTCATAGGTCAACCTGGTTGACCCAATTGCCCCATATGAGCCCAATTCAAATCCTAATACATTTAAAACCTTTCTTTAGCCAAATCCCTTACCCCTTGAGCCTAATTGACTGGGTTGATGAGGTCAACCATTGACGTGGTCAACCCAAACCTCTCTTAGGTCAATTAAACCTATTTAAGGTCAAATTAAACCTATTTAATGGCTTTAATCATTTCCTAATGAGCTCTCAACTCAAACCATAGCTAAATCCCTAATTTCCCCTCCTAAATTCCCCTAGGATAGATCTAGGCCGTTGATCATAGGTCCAAGGTTTTAAATAGGAGTCCTAGGATTTTTTTAGGGGATTTTGGCTCTTGTTCTCTATCGAAGCCTCCTAAACCTGAGAGATTTTGTGTGAGAGCTCTGCTCGACTCCCTCTACTTCTCCCAAGTCAAATATGGCCAGTTAAACCCCACTGGAATCGAGATTCTAGTGACCCGAGGCGAAACCCCTTCCAAGGCTATTTTCGATGATCCGTTCCTCATTTAATCTTAACTTCAACTTGGGAAATATACGTGGAAAATCTACAAGTCCAATAAGCCCGAGATCAACTTGATCCACCATTTATTTGAGCTAAAACCCTAAGCCTAGTTTAGGACACTACGGGCTGAATAACTCCACGCACATCACATTTTAGAACACGAAAATGGTCCCCCATGAATGCTCTTCTTGCATGTAATCTATATTTAAAGTTTCATTCTATTTGGTTGACCCAATCGCGAGAACAAGGCCATTATCATTTTAGGGTTTTAGGTTGTGCTTACATGCAACCGGATGGGATCGAGACCATTGATCTTTTGATCAATGGTTGAGATTTTGTCGCTCCTTAGTTTGGATTAACCGTGGGATCCAATCCTGTAGCGCTGATCTTCGTCCGATGAAATTAGAGCCCTTGATCTCATACCATGGAGGATCCAACAGTCACCAAACCGCGCTGACGCAGATAAGTGGAAAGCGTGTCCACCGCCATCGCTTTCTCAATCATTTGCAATGATTGCGCTATCGCGCAATCTTTGCAAATGATTGCTGCACTGACTCTGCGGACCCAATCCTGCCTTGCCGCGTGTCTCCCGTCGCCTGATTAGTGTTTAATTAGGTTTTAATTAATTTTAATTACTTTTTAATCAAACAATTTCAAAAAATTAATTTAAAATTTTTTAAAAATAAAAAAAATATATAATATATCAAAATTCTTCAAATTCAATTTCCTTTAATTTAAAAATTAATATTATCTTAAAAAATTCTTTATATTTTAAAATTATTCAAATACCCTCTTATATTTAATTATTATTATTATTTAACTATTACTTAATTACTATTATTATATTTAGTATTATTCTAATTATTATTGTTATTATTATTATTATTATTATTATCTTTGTTATTATTTTCATTATTATTATTTTAATTATGATTATTTATTATTATTATTATTATTATTATTATTATTATTATATCTATTATTATTATTATTATTATTATTATTATTATTATTGTTATTATCATTATTTAAATATATATATATTTATTTTAAAATAAAAAAAACTTATTTTTTTATTATTTAATTTTAAATTTAATTTAATAATTAAAACATGTTATTATTTTAAATAATTCCTTTTTATTAGTTACATATTTAAATGTTTAATTACTATTTAATTAAATTAAATTTAAATAATTTTTTTATTTAAGTAAGGTTATTTAAAAAAATATATTTTAAATTTCAGAGACTTTTAATCTTTAATTTAATATAATATAACAATTATTTTTATATAGTAATTATTTTACCTTATTTTAAAATACCTTTTAATTACTTTAATCTTTAAAAATTCATATTAAATTCATATTAAATCCTAAAAATACATTTAATACCTTAATTTTTTTAGGCAAATATGTACTTTCATTTAAAATTATTTTTGGATATTAAAAGTTGATTTTAATAATTTTTTTTATGTTATTCAAGTACTTAACTATGTAAATATCATTTAAATAGTTAACATATTAAATATTTAAAAAACAATTATTTTCAAATTATTTTTGAATCCTCCCGTAGATGATTAGTGGATCTCTCATGCATATATATATTGGGCTATATTATTTTTAAACCAATATGTTTATATCTCTATAATATATATATAGAGATTGGACTTCAATCATTCACTAATCTTATCATTAATAAGGCTTAGTGTTCAGTAGTCCTTGCATGTGTAGGATGCACAAACACTTAGTCTAGGCTCTTCTAGTTCTAAGGATATGGTGTGTTATATTTTAATGCATTCCCCTTATGTTATCCCAAGGGTTAGTGATAAACCTTGAATTTAAACCCACTTAACGTAGTGACACCCTAAGAACAATAATTAAGGACTTGTCTAGCAAACTTAGAAGAAATCTAGGAGCTATAGATCCCTGATTGACATGAAACCTTCCACACATAAACTTAATGACACCCTAAACCTCCTAGAATTTTCTAGGAATTTTTAGGGCCCTTTAAACCACTTAATTAATAAACCCTAATTCTCCTCTTAATTAAGATCTGGTAACTTCAAAAAATTCTAATAAATTCAAATTAAATTTAAAAATTACCCATAATACATCAAAATCTTTAAAATATAACCTTAATATCAGAAATTAAAACCTCCTTATTTGGACTTTAGTCTGAGCCTTAATTTATTTTTAATTAAAAATTACACTCTTAATTAAATTAAATAATTAAAAAATTATTTAAAATTCCAAAATTTTCCAAACACTTGAGAACCCTTTCTTGGGTCATCCCTACCCTTCAGAGGTGATTCCAAGAGATTTGGGGCTGATTTAGATCAAAATCTTGAAAATAGCCCCTTAATTAGGTAATTTCAATAATTCATTAAATACCCAAAGTTTGAAAAATCATAACTAATTCTAGAAAATTCCAAATTGGGCAAACTAAAAAGCATTCAACTCTAATTAAAATCTAATATTTATTCAAAATATTAGAAATCTAGAAATCATTTTAAAAGGTTAACGCCTTGGTCAACCATAGTTTACTAACAAGGGTCCAAAACTTCTAAAAATCATAACTTTGCATAAAAAACTCTAAATCTGGCAAACTCAAAGTCTATTTACTCCTTGTAAGGTCTAATATTTAATAAAAATACTAAAACTCTCAAACCTAGCCTATTTCTAGATGAAACTAGGTTACTACTAGGTAACCCAAGCTTATGAGGCTATTGACTTAGCCCCAAGAAAGGTGAAATAAATTTCATGGCCTCAATAAGAAACAAAGGTAGTAATAACTTAACCACTAAAATATATCTAATTTAAGCTTTAACGTATTAATATTTAAACTCAAACTTAAATCTCCCTTTCAAACCTTCAACAAACTAGACCACTAAAATAATTTCAATTAACTACCCAGCTTAGGATCTACCCTAACCATACAGCACACTACACACACTTTAGATGGTTTGCTAGGGCAACCAACTCTAGAACTATGTTAGGCCAATGTTTACTTTTCTGCTGTGTGCCAAGTTTTTTGAGTTTTCATTGTATGCTGTGGTGAAAATTAATTATTGTGTTTATTTACTTTTATTACACTCTGTGGATTGATGTGATGGGCGATTAGATTAACCTTAGGTTAAGATCATTCTGGTTGCTCATTGATTTTTCTGCAGGTGGTTGTGCTCATGCGAAGCAATAAAAGGGGGCTAAAAAAATAAATAAATAAATCATAAATGTGATCACTATATGTGCTTCTTCAGCTGCTAAGCCCCCAAATAAATAAGAGCACGACCAAGTGTGACTGGCAATATGTTCTCTATTTCCATATATAAACTGTATGGGATGTTTTATATTAACTGCTTAGGATAACCATGCAGGAGAGTCTAGATTTGCTCTCTCTTAATAATGTAATTTGTATGTAATGTATTGAGTTGTAAAAATCTTCAAAAGTGAGGCATTTCAAGCACTAGGTACCCAAAGGGAAAAAGAAAGCCCCTTCATAGGGAATTTCTTATTCATTTGGGTATTCTTCTAAAGGATGAACCTTATGAGGACCAAAGGAAGATGATTCGTAGAAGGCTTGAAGATGAAATGCCTTGCTTTTAAGACTTGTGTCATTCAGTATGATTAGAATACAGGATGTTATCGGTGGGGCCTAGCCACCATTACTTTTCTACAGACCTTAGGTTGTAATAAAAGGCACTTGCCTATGGAAATTATTTTATTTATTTAGTATAATTATGCTATGGATGATTTGATGATGATTGCAATATAGGGTTGCCTGCTTTTCTTAGTTTCTTAGTATTTGTGTGCTGCTTTTATTTTAGCCTGGATTCGATCAGAGGCTCGTGAGGGCACACAAAAAATTCTTTTACTTAAATTAAAAATAAAAATTTTAAGATAACATAGAAGCTCTAACGCTCTTAAGAAGTATGCCCGGGACCATTAAGAGTTCACATAGCATACTTGCTGTATTATTCTTTCTATTGGTGTCATGTAGTGCGCCTCATCAGTGGGTAGGTCCTCTATCCTTCAGAGGTTATAAATCCTGCCTATCCACATCACACGGATGATGCCACCTCCATCCTTCTCTCATGGATGCTCTAAGTGTATTGTTTATTTCTTTTATCTAGTTTTTTTTCACCACCTTAATCCCTCCGGATGCTAATATGAGCCGTGTATGTTGACTAAGCTAGGTTGAGGCCTTTCCTTCCCCGTGAGTAATAACTTCTTAGTTTTCTCCCTATGTACCAATCCCATCTGAGAGAATAATATAGGATCTTTAATCAAGAGTCCTCTCAGGCCCCAGCTTGAGATGTAATTAACCAGGGGGCTTGCGCTTGTGGAAAATTGAATTCCTCCATCAAATAAACCCCACTCGAGCTGATGTATTGGGTGGGGGAAATCCCGTGACTCTGATAAGGTCATGTATATTATTATCCATCGAGGTGCATAGGTAAGAGCTGCTATCCTCAATGGTTAATTGTATGTATAATCTAATATGCCCTCTAATTGGCCCACTTGCGAAGAGTGCAGAGGCCTACGATCATTTTATCCTCTGGGATGGTGTGGTTGTACCCTGTACATTCTATCCCCGCACGGCAGTGTTCCTTTCGGAGGTCCACAACTACGAGAGCATGTATAGGGGGTTTTTAGGCTCAATACAAATGCTGAATGTGGGATTTTATGTTTAGAAATTATACCTTTGTGGGGATATTGATGACGGTGGGAATGAAAATTGTAAAATGCAAGCAAGAAAACTCCACTTCTTTTCTCTTCTCTTTTCTTTTTTTTTTGGAACCCCTCATCATTTTTTGAAATTTCCCATCTTCCTCTTTTTTTTACTCTTCTCTCTTTCTTTTCTTAATCTTTCTTTCTACTAATATACATATATATAAAATCTATAATAATAATAATAATAATAATAATAATAATAATAATAATAATAATAATAATAATAGTATTAGTATTAACAAGCAATATTAGATAATAGTAACCATTATAATGCCTCTTAAAATGTCATCCATTGATAGGCCATATGGTATGATCTCCTTTGCAATCTATTAACTGATAAGTGCCCTATTGGTAGACTTTCTCTACCACGAACGAACCTTCTCATGTAGGTTCAAATTTACCACTAATCTTTTGATGAGCTAAAATGGGTCTTCATAGAACTAACACTGAGTCACCTATCTCAGAAGAACCAATATGTAGTGAGCTTTATTCATTTTAGCTTTATATAACTTGAGGTTTTGTTGAGCTTGCAAGCTCTTCTCCTCCAATCCTTTGAGCTCTTCTAATCGAAGTTTAGCATTCTGAACTAAATTTATTTTGTAATTCACTATAATCCTGAGTGAAGGTAGCTGCATTTATAAAGGAACAATTGCTTGTGAACCAATGACTAAAACATATAGTATAGATTGAGTTGGAGTTCTAAATATGGTTTGGTATGCCCACAAAGCTTCAACCAACTTCTTGCTCTATTAATGCTTATTATCATCTAAGATTTTCTTTAATATTTGAACCAAAGTTTTATTGAAGGCCTCTGCCAATCCATTTACTCAAGGGTAATAGATGGTAGAGTATGTCCAGTCAATGTTATGATGTCTAGTGAAGCTAATTATCTTAGTACTTTTGAATAAAGGACTATTATCTGAGATAATTTGGCAAGGAACACTGAATCTGTATACAATATTCTCTTTGAAGAATTTTAGAACATGATGTGCTTTGACATCTCTCAAAGGAACTACTTTTTCCCATTACGAGAAGTAATTTGTGTAGCTGCTAATATAAACCTATGAACTCTAGAGGATGGAGGATCTATCAGATCAATGATATTTTTGCCCCAACTTTCAAAAGGCCATGAGCAATGGTAGGATGTAAGATATTTGGTGGCTGATGTAATACTACACAGTGCACTTGACATTGATGATAATGACTTGCAACATTCATGTAGTCATCTATCATCAACTGCTAGTAATATCCCATTCATTTGATTTTCATCTTTATTTTTAGCCCAGATTGGTGCACCACACAATCAAGCATATACTTCTTCCATGATCTTTTGTGCTTTTGATTTAATTAGACATTTTAATCAAATGATCTTTTGTATAAGGTATTATTAATCAGAGAATAATACAACAATCTTCTTTTAATTGGATATGCCAATGATTTATCATAAGGTAGCTTATTTTCTAATAAGTATTCAAACAAAGTTTTTCTCTAATCCACTACTTCATCATCAATTGCTAAAAATATTTCACCTCAGTTGATGATTTTCTATTTATATGTTAAAAATTAATTGATGATAAGATTTGACGAGCTTGTACTTCTACTTGAATTGAATCCCCTTTTGGGCAAGCTAGAGCTTTAGCTAGCTTTGCTAAGGCATCTACTGTAAACTTTTGTTCACGAGGAATCTTGTATAATGTCACATTCAAATTTTGTTCTAATAAATATATCGTATACTGATGATAAGGAATCATAGTTTCTTTTAGCACTTTATAAATTCCAGCTATCTGATTAATCATAAGTTATGAATATTCAAAGATTTTGATCGCTTTGATTTCATTTAAGATTATCAATTCTAAGCCAATTATCAATGTCTCATACTTAACTTCATTGTTCGTACAAGATTTTGGCTTACTGTAAGAGTAAAACATCAAACCTTTATCTAGAGTGAGAAATATTATACCAATTTTGTCTTATCCTAGGGAAATAACATCTAATGCTCTTTATTGACTGGAAGCAACACTGTCAAAATAGAATTCACAGGTAGGCCTTTAATTTGATTATAATTCCTTTATTTGTTTATAAGTTAGTTCATTATTTATGGCACAATCATCCTATACTGGATGAGTTGCTAAGAAGTCTATAATGGCTTGTCATTTCATGGCGCCTAAAGGGATGAATGTAACCTAAAATTATGGCAGAATCATCGATCATTGAACTAATCTTCCCAGTAGCATCAGTTGAGTCATCAATAATTATAGCGAGATTACTCTTGATATCAAATTTACTTTGTGAGAATATATGTAATGCCTCAACATCTAAGCGGTGAATATAAAGGCTAAACAGTGCTTCTCAATCAGAGGATAATTTACTTCAGTGGGAAGTAAATATCTACTCAGATAATAAAGTGCATTATCTTTTCCTTCCTCATTAGCTTGAGCTAACAAAGTGCCAAGAGATTCACTTAAACTGTTTTATATAGGATTAGTGGCTTTCCTGGAATAGGAGTTGCATGTGCTGTAGGATTTATTAAATACAAATATTGTGGAATACTTTCTGGCAATTCTTATTCCATAGAAATGGAGCATCTTTCTTATATAATGCAGTAGATGGTTGGCATATACTAGAAAGGTTTGATAAGAATTTTCTGAGGTACACTAATCGACCTTAAAAAGATCTCAATTAGGTAAGGCTTTAGATGGAGGAATTTCTATTTTCAATTTAATTTTATTTAGATCAATTTTGATTATATAATGTCGAAACCTAAAAAAATTTCTAAAGTGACATCGAAAGCACACTTCAATGGATTCATTTTTAAATTATATTGGCGTAATCTATGGAAAATTATTTTCAAGTCATTTAAATTATTATTTCATTTGAGACTTTGCATCGATATAACACTCCACTTAGTGGTGGATGAGTTCGTAAAAAAATCCTCATCATTGCCCGTTGATAAGTTGCTCTAGGGTTCTTTTATCCAAATTACATAACTTGATAACAGTGCATCCCTATCGACATTCTGAATGATGAATATTTTTTTGTCTTCAGGATCTATCTTGATTTGATTTATATAGATGAGTTATCCATAAAGGATAATATTACATGTGAGAAAGTAATATCTACTGTTCTTTTCCTTGATTGGAACGATGCTAGCTAACCAATTTAAATATTTCTCATCCCTAATAAAGCCAACATCGATTAACTTATTGACTTCAGTTACAACTTGCTATCCTTTGTTGAGTCACATCTGTCAAGGTTCTTATTTTACTGGAGCCATTTTTGGTTAGATTGCTAATTTATGAACTGATATGTCTGGAGATAATCTAGGCATCTCTTCATAATTCTAGGTGAAATAGTCTTTGAATTATGATAATAACTTGATCATGTTATTCACCTCATCCTCATTCAACAACGAGCTTAAGAAAATCAGATGAGGGTCTTCTTTGGTGCCTATATTTATTTCTTTTAGATTGTTGATTATAGATTTAATCTCCTCTTTAAGTTTTAGAGGTGCATCCCTAACTTGAGTCATCTAGATCATCTGAAGTTTCTAAAAAGAGTTTCTTAAAAGACTTAATGTTAGCCAAAAAGAGACTATCATACTCGAGATTATTTGATATAACTAAGCAATATTCATCATCATCAATTGAACATAGAGTAGTAAAGCTAGTACCCAATCTTGATGCATATTTATGATATTTCTTTCTCTACTTGTGTTCAAATTATTATAATTCATCTCTAGTCCAATTTGAGGGTGTTAAACCTTGCTTAGCAAAATTATTTACACAGTTTGAGTACTAGTCAAAAAGAAGTTCTATTATATTATAGATAAATGGATCATTGAGGTTTACATCAGTTTTTGAGGGTTTACTGGTGGAAGATACAAAGGTGTTGGGATTACAATCTGGATCTAAAGGAAATGAGGCTTTCACCTCTAACCTTTTTACATCATTTTCGAATAATAGGGTTAAGGTAATATTTTCTAGATATCTTTTTAACCTCTCCATGATAGATAAGTCTGAATTATTTTCCCTAACAACTTGAACCATATCCTCTTGCTATCAATTTTTATAAAAATCTAAAATTAGGTTGATTGATAAATTTCCTATATTCTACAACATGTGGGACTTTCTCAAATACATAAGACTATTCATCTGAACTGGGTTCAAAATCAATATGTATTACAGGCTCCCTTACTTGAATAAATTGCTCATCATTTTCTTGTATCACTTGGTTTTGCCATCATTGACCTCTTCCTCTAAATCGTTGTGCCATTCTACCACCTCTTTGTGAGGGAGGGGTAGGTGACCAGTGAACATCAAGTTAGAGATCATAATATTGCTCTTTTTCCATTTCTTCTTCTTTTTTCTTTTTCTTTTCTTTCTTTTTCTTCTACTTCAGTCAATTTGAGAGTTTTAGAGAAAAATGCCTACTTCTTTGGTAGATAATATGAAGCATCTTCGTATATATCAACTTCATATATAAAAACTAGTTGCAAGTCACCTTTGATGTAGTGATCTAGCTCCTCTCAAGAATATTTCATACACTGATGCAAGGTAGAAGACATTATTCTTTATTCATAGACAAGGTCTACTAAAGAGAGCATTAAAAGAGGTTTTAGAATCTATTATATGGAATTTGGCTTCAATTTTAAAATTTTCTATTTCTAATAAGAGGGTTATTGAACCCAAAGCTCTCTCGCCTTTCTCATTGAATCCTCATAATATCATTTTATTACAACTGAGTTTGCGAGTTTCCACTTTCAAATATGCGAAAGTTCTAAAAGTCATAATGTTGACAGATGCACCCAGATCAATGAGTGCATGAGATAATTTAAAATTATCTATGTTTATAGAAATTACAATAGATGATTATGATATGTAATTTCCAAAAGTAAATCTTCATCTAAAAAGATAATCCTCAGCACATCTTCTGTTTACGTTGATGCTAGCTAAGCCATACAGATCTGTGGATCTAGTAAAGCTTTGACTAAATCCTCTCTTATTTCCTTAGAAAGAACAAGAGCATTGTAAACTTAGTTTAGCAGGCAACTCTGTGAGATGAGCTAACATATTATATTCCACTTTAAAAATTTTTGTATTCTCTACATCTGGCAGTTAAGCTTGTTGAGGTTGATTAGAAGCTTCTAGATTATCTACAACTTGCTTCCCTTTATCAGTAGCTATAGTTCATAGAGGTAAAACTTTGCCACTATGAAGATTGACTTGTATTGCTTTTTTAGAAGAAAGATTTTCACTAGGTTTTGCTTATTAATCATCGATCATCATTTGATTGTCTTCTGGTGGACTATCTAAATTTGAAATTTCTAATTCAATTTTCATAAGATCACTTTGCACATCAAGTACATGGGAATCACTATCATAGTAATATAGGAATTGTTCTTCTAAATCATTTATATGTGTCTCTTGAGAATTATTTTCATCAGTATTTAAATTTAGATCCAAATATTCATCAACAGAAGTAAACATGATATACGTAGAATCCCTTTTTATTACTTTCTTATTCCCAGGTGGGACGAACTAAAAGCCATACAAAGTTAATGATTTAAGAGACATGTATTCACCATTTGCATAAATAACTATTTTATGAGAATCTAGGTCTGTTATTTCTTCTCCTCCTCCCTCGAAACTTCAGAAGCTTGATCAACTTGCACTTCCTTAGGCTCTTTAGTCAAAACTATATTTTTCTTCTCCTCACGAGCTACCAGATCAACCTGGATGGGATTCTATGCTCTTATGGATTCTTGGAAAGATGAATGATACAATTTATTAAGGATTCCCACATGTCATTATATTTTAAAATAGGAGAAGGTTAGAAGGCTCACTAATTATACATTTGGTGGATCCTTGACTCGAATCCACTAAATATTCTTTGAGTATCACAATCATCCCTCCTCTATAATTCCTGGCAAGCCACTCTTTGTAAGTTATGAAATCTTCTAACATGGATAAGCATTTGGTGATAGGGACAATAATTAGGTTGTCCTAATTTTCCCACCACTTCTAGTTTCTTAAGAATAAGAATTTTAAATCCTAGCTTCTTTGTGAGGTTTTAAAACATCTTTTTAATAGCCTCTCACTTGAATGGGTATATTTTATTTTTAAAGAGTAAAAATTTTCCTTTCTCTGTTCAAGAGTTAAATAAGGTCAGGGTCTAGACTTCTGATCACTCTTGGGTTTATTATACTATTGATACTGAAGAGGTTGACTCAAATTCTCAACTTGAATTTGTGTTGGATGTTTCTCTTTATCAGCTGCAGACACTGATCCTGATTTGTTTTCCAACACCTTTTGAGGTTTCAATTTTGTCATCTCTAAAGGAGATGATCATTAGAAATAGAAGCTGAGAGACTTCCTCTTGAAGGTTTAAAGCTTTAACTGATAACTTCTCAAAAGTCCCAATCGTAAAACCTTTCAGTAAGAAGGAAACCAAACTATGAATATTCTTTAGGAGGATCTTTATAGCATGCTATTTTTGCAACTGTGGCTCACTCATCTTGCTAAGATTCCTCTAAATCAAAATATATCCTATAAACCTTCACCTGACTTCTATTTCTCAACTACCAAATTATTGATAGTGATGTGATGCATTGCACCAGTAAATCTCTTCACAAACATAGTTTCTAGCTCATTAAGGTATGGGCCGACCCATTGGGCAGTTCAGTATACCAATCAAAAGCGATACCATATTAGCTATAAATAATATATTATTTTATATGTTATATTTTTAGTGAAAATGTATTATTTTAGTTATGTCATGTAGAAAAAATATGAAAAGGTACAAAATTCAAAGTATCATCAAGTACCATGGTGTAAAATAAATTAACACTACAACGCCACCAAGGACACCTCTGGAGCGCCACAAAATTGAAATGGTGGTGCAGACTTCTCTTTTTAAGTGCCATGGCATCAAAATGATTTTCTTGGAAGCATCGAGTTTACTGTCTTCAAGCGCTATGACGTCACAATCGATCATCCCTTGGCGCTAAAATTACCACTCGAGCGCTGGAGTGTTTGAAAGTTAACAACACCGTCGCATAACAGTTGTACCTTCTAAACAACATGATTTTCAAGTAAAGTGGTGTGACTATTCACTAAATAACTAATCCACAACAGCAGGCACCATGACGAAGCAAAAATATCAGTACAACGACATTAGTTCATTTTATGGGCACTGCACACCAATCTTTTAAGTTCCATAGCGTTAGTTGCCTAATTTATGTTTTTTATAAATAGTCATTGTCTTATGTTTGTAGAAGAGTCTAGTCACTTGTATAATTTTGGTACTTTCACAATACTTCTCTAAATTTCTCTTAGAGGGACACTAAGAGAGTTTAGGGAAGTACTTGATATAATCTATAAGAGAGTTTTAGTCAGTGTTTGCTGAAGGAACTCTATAAGTTGAAGGAGAAAGATTGTAGAAGAGGAACTTTGATCCATCCTAGTGATATCTTTATCTTGTATCTTTAATTATTCCATGGTATTAATGAAAATCTGTATACTTAATTATTATATCATGTCCGGCTAAACCTCTTATTTTGGATTGGTAATGTAAAGTGCATGTTTAGTACTAATATAGATGCTTGGGCAATCAATGTTTAAGTTGTTTTCATTATTTATCCCAATCTTAATTTAATACATATAGTACCCATATGTGTAGTTAAAATTTAGTGTGTGTTGTGTCCTCAATAGAGGAGTATAAGAATAATCAGGAGTATTGAAATAGATTTTTACATGCCTAAATATAATAGGTAACAGATCCTAGGTTCTTAAGGAGATGATTTAACTATAGGAGGTCAATAGATTTCCTTTTTGCCTCTATAAGCTCAATAGAGATCTAGGAATGTATATATATTTGGGTGGTTGAAAGGGGTTTTTGAAAAATCTAGTTTTCTTTGGAAATTTTAATTCAGAATTTCAATCTCAAAATTAAACATGTCATTATGAGCTATATATTATCCCGATTATAATAATCAAATTCAAGGGAAAACTGCATATGACCCTGAATGGTGAAAATGAGATTCTACCTATATTTAGTTATCATAACCTGGATAAAAACATCATTATTTTCATATTCGAAAACACTACGATAAATGATGTCTCCTTGAGGGAAAAATATATCACTTATCATCGATCACCTGAACATGACGATAATGATTGTCATTAATTTTAATTTTCCCAAACAATACTAATTGAGTTTTGAAAATTAATTTTTTTGAAAAGTCGATGTGGATTCTAAATCTCCTACAAGCACAAGCCCTCATAGTTAATTATATTGTAGGAGATCGGGGTCTCCTATGAATACTCTCGATTAAAATAATGACAAAAATTCTATTTAGAGATTTTTAGGAGTGATATCAAAGGAGTTGAATTTGAAGTCTTAATTTGGATTAGATCAACCTTTAAGCACTTATCTCTGGAGTCAACGAAGGAGGGGTAGGAGATAGTTTGAGATTCTAAAATAGTTCAGAAGTGTCCCAACCTAATCTAAGTGTTGGGCTTTAAATTTTAGATTGAGATAAATTTTAATTTAAGTTGGATAAATTATTAGAAATTTGGAATGAAATTCTAGGAGGTTGGAGTCTTATAATTCAAAATCTGCCCCGGATCCTAAATTTATTTTGGGCACCAAATAATGATGGCCCGAATCTGACTAATGTAGTGCAAAATCTTGACTTGCCTTGACTTAGATTTGGGAGCAAGCTAACTAGTGTTGCAAATCTACATTCAAGGATTATGATTTTGATGATAACAAAAATTTTTATTTCTGTTTGATTACCTAACCTTTCAGGTTCACAAGATTAATTGCAATTCAAGCCAGCTCAAGATTGAGTCAGTCTATTTTTTCAATTTTAATGTAATTTTTTACCTTTCTTGAGTCAAATATAATATAATGGATCCCGAAGCTAAGTAACCTTGCACACACACACACTCAGGGGGAGATTTTTAGTGAGTTAGAGTTTATGTTCTATTTTGTTCATAACATCTTGGACGATAGTAATATCGTCCTGGATGATCCATTGAAAATAAAAACCCTAATTAAGGCAGCTATGTTAAGTCGGTCTAATTAAGAAGATCATCTTGGACGATAATTCCATCGTACAAGACGATATGCTCAAATCAAAAAATCTCAGCCACCAGACTAATTTAGGCATGTTTTTATTTTTAGTTTTTTGTCTAATCATCCCAGATGATACGTGTATTATCCTGAATGATTCATTACAATCATGCCTAAATTTGCCAGGTGATTAAGGAAAATAATTGAGGATTAATTGATCGATCACATCATCCTAGATGATTGCAAGATTATCCTGGATAATCAATTATAAATCCTCATTGTCTAATATATCTCACTTGGATGACCCGAACTATGTGCCAGATAATATTGCTATTTTGAGCTAATCATACAGGATGATAGCTTTATCGTCCTAGATAATCAGGTATTTAGAAATCATCCAGCATAGCTTTCCCGGATAACCTAAACTATGTGTTGGACGATATTGGGCATTTTTGAAGTAATCGCATAGGATGATAGAGATATCATCCTGCACGATCAAGTCATTTTCTTTATATCATCCAAACTTTTCTCCTGGACGTCACGAACTATGTGCTGGATGATATTCCTGATTTAGAACTAATCATCTAGGATGATTGCAGAATCATTCCGAACGATCAGAACAAATCATGTCTTCTAATCGTCCAGAGGAACCAAATCATCCAGGCCAAAAGGGGCTAATTTACACTAATCGTACAGGTTTTAGAAAACTTTTGAACTTCAATCCATGGCTAATTTTGGTGACCGGAACACTGTAGAAGGGTATTCCATTATTCGACCACGCTTATTTGATAACATACCTTTTAATTTCTGGAAAACTCGCATGTCCACCTTTTTATAATTGATCGATTATCGCACGTGTATGCTTTTTAAAGATGGATACTCTGCATCATTTAGATTAGTTGATGGCATTAAAATTGTACTTCCTTTTACTAAATGGACTTTTGATGATCAAGATTTAGCACAACTAAATGTAAAATACTTAAACTATTTTTTTTGTGCATTAAAATATGAGGATTATATGTGTGTCTCTACTTGCACAACTGGTAAAGAAATCTAGGATAGATTATACATTACTTATGAAGGCACATCAGAAGTTAAGCAATCTAGGTTGAATATTTTACTTCATGACTATGAACTCTTTCGCATGAAACCTAGTGAGTCAATATCTGAAATGTATACTAGGTTTACACTAATTATTACCTCCCTGCATGCCTTAGGAAGAGAACTCACTAACTATGAGAAAGTTAACAAAATTCTGAGATGTTTGCCTTCTTCTTATGATGACAAAATAATTGCGGTCACTGAATCCAAGGATTTGAACACTTATTCTATTGATAACTTACTTGGATCACTCATTGCTTACGAGCAAAGGAGTGAACCAAACATAACTTAATGCAGGTGGAAACAAAATGAGAAAACTGTGGTGCTGAAGGTTAATGATACAGAGACTAATTCTTCTCGGTCTGAAAGTGATGATGTTTCCTTAATCACTAGGTAAGTCAAAAGCTTTCTAAGAAAGAAACACCAGAACTATCAGAAATGGAGCAAAGGTAAGAATAGCAAAAAATTTAAAGGTTCATTTGATACAGTTTATTTTGAATACAGGAAGCCAGAATATATAAAAGCTGATTATCCTACACTTAAGGCTCACCCAAGTAAGGAGAAGGGTGAGGAGATACCCAAGTTTAGGAAGGATAAGAAATTGATTCAAAAGACTTTCTGGGAGGATTCTACATATGACTCCTCTAAGACTGAAGCTGAAGAGGAGACTAAAAACTTGTTTTTGATAGTGGATGAACATCTTGGTCAGTCTGACCAAGAAGAGGTATGTAAACTAACCTACGATCAATTACTTGATGTTTCTGAGAAAATCCATTCATCATATTGGAAATTTAAGAAAACTCATTCTAGCCTGAAATTAGAATTCTTGAACCTACAAAAAGAGCATGAAGGTTTGCTTAAAGATTATTCATCACTTGATATCAATCACATGTCATTACTTGATGAATTTGATGAGTTAAATAAAAAGCATTCTGATTTGATTGTTGACTATGATTCATTGAAAGCGTCGCATGTTGAGTTAGAAACTACATTCAAGGAATTAGAAACTCATATATTTGATGTAGAGGGTAGGGAGCATGAATTGAGAGTGGAAAATTCAATTCTGGATGGTCTAAATACATTTTTTGATGCTGAATTAACTACTCTTATGAAAAATAAATAACCTGCATCACTTAAAGAATTTTATACATAATCATCAAAGCATGTATCATCCAAACCTAGGAAGAGGTACTATCACCCATGCAGATTAGTTAACCCTTTTCCTAGCATTAGATATTATTTTGTGGTATGTTAGGATATATTTCCCACACTTACACTATCCACCATAATACACATTGGGTGTGGAGGCCCAAATTACATGATTCATAGAATAACACACATGCATTGCATTCTTCATTCCATAAGAAAAAACTCAAACTTATTTGGGTTCCTAAATATGACGTTTGATGATTTTATAGAGGTACTTTCACCCAAGATCTCATGAGAGCATGTGGTACCTAGATAGCGGATATTCAAGGCATATGACTGGAGATGCAAATCAATTCATTTTGCTGGAAGCCAGGGCTAGAGGCAAGGTCACTCTTAGAGACAACACCACCAGGAAAGTGGTGGGTGTAGGTGTAATCAGAAACTCCAAGAACCTTTTAATTGAAAATGTTTTGCTTATAGATGGACTGAAACACAACTTACTTAGCATCAGTCAACTCTGTGATAAAGGTTTTAGCATAAAGTTTCTCGTAAACACTTGCATTATCAGCATAAATAATAACAGTATTTTGTAGGGAAAGAGGATAAATAATATCTACATGCTTGACTTAAATAATATTGAGTGTGCTGCTTCATTTTGCTTAAAAATTATTGCTGATGAGTCGTGGCTGTGGCATAGGAGGTTATGTCATGTCAGCATGAAAACCCTTAGAAGAGTAACCCAAAAGGACTTAGTTAGAGGTGTCCCCAAGCTTAAGTTCACAAAGGACCACCTGTGTGATGCCTGTCAACTAGAGAAATAAGTTCAATCCTCTTTCCACTCCATTAAGGATAATAACACCTCTAGACCTTTAGAAGTCCTTTACATGGATTTGTTTGGACCCATTAACACTACCAGCTTAGGGGGATAAGTCTATGGATTTGTTATTATCTATGACTACTCAAGGTTCACTTGGATTTAATTTTTGTCATATAAAACTAAGTCATTTGATGAATTTAAAATCTTCTCCACTTGGATTCAGAAGAAGCTAGGTTGTGAGATCTTGACCATTCATAGTGATCATGGTGGAGAGTTTAAAAATATGAGATTTGGAACTTTCTGTGAGGAGTAAGAGATTAGTCATAACTTTTCAGCTCCTAGGTCCCCTCAGCAGAATGGGGTAGCTGAAAGAAGGAATAAGACCTTAGTGGAGGCCACTAGAGCCATGCTTGCTGAGTATTCACTTTCAAAATACTTTTGGGTAGAAGCAGTGAACACATCCTGTTATGTGTTGAATAGGATGAATGTTAGATCCAATATGAATAAGACATCCAATGAGATCATTAAGGGTATAATACCAAACTTGTCTCACCTCCATATCTTTGGCTGTAAGGTCTTCATTCTTAATAATGGGAAATCATCCTTAGAAAAATTTGACCCAAAATCTGATAAAGGAGTGCTTATCGGATATTCAAGTGTAGGGAAATCCTTTAGAGTGTTTAACAAGAGGACATTGGTTGTGGAGGAGACTACTCATGTAGTGTTTGATGAATCTGATCCTAAGGAGTCTAGAGCTGAGGAAGAAGATAAAATAGGAGAGAATACCCAAGGAGTAAAAAATACAAATCTGGAGGAAAGGGTAGAACCTGAAAATACTTTGCCTAAAGAATGGAGATATTCTTCGAGTCATCCTAAAGAACTGATCTTAGGAGACCCTTCTGAAGGTATTAAAACTAGGCATAGACTTAGGAAGGAAGTAAACCATTCTGCCTTTATCTCAATGACTGAACCCACTAACATCAATCAATCCCTTTCTAATGAATTTTGGGTCTTATCTATACAAGAAGAACTTAACCAATTTATGAGGAATGATGTTTGGGAGATAGTAGAAAGACCTAAGAATCAAAGTGTAGTGGGAACCAAATTGGTCTTTAAGAATAAAATGAATGATTCTTGTGTGGTGGTTAGGAATAAGGTAAGATTGGTGGCTAAGGGGTACAACCAAATAGAAGGGATTGATTTTGAGGAGACCTTTGCCATTGTAGCTAGATTGGAAGCCATTAGAGTGATACTAGCCTTTGCCTATTATAAGGGATTTAAGCTTTTTCAAATTGGAAAATCAAGAGTGCCTTTTTAAATGGGATAATAAAAGAAGATGTGTTTGTAGAGAAACCACTAGGTTTTGAGAGTTTCCAATATCCAAATTATGTTTACAAATTAAAAAAAGCCTTGTATGGATTAAAACAGGCACCCAAAGCTTAATATGAGAGGCTTAGCACATTCCTACTAGAAAGGAAGTTTGTTAAGGGGAGCGTAGACACCACCCTTTTTTTATGGATAGTAGGAGATGATTTACTCATTGTCCATATCTATGTTGATGATATACTTTTTAGATCTTGTGATAAAAATTTATGTGATGGTTTTTCTAAAATAATGAGTAGAGAGTTTGAGATGAGTATTATGGGAGAATTATCCTACTTTTTGGGGTTTAGCATAAGGCAAATGGATGATGGAACTTTTCTTAATTAATTAAAGTACACTAAGGACAATTTGAAGAAATATGAAATTGATAAATCTAAGCCAATAAACACTCCCATGAGCTCTAGTGTCCAATTAGATAAGGATTCAAGTGGAAAATCTATTGATCAAAAGAAGTACAGAGGAATAATTGGATCACTACTTTACTTGACTTTTAGCCGACCTGATATAACGTTTAATGTTTATCTCTGTGTTAGGTTTAAAGCTGATCCTAAAAAATCCTACCTAACTGTAGTTAAGAGAATCCTTAGATATCTCTTAGGGACCCCAAACTTAGGAATCTGGTATCCTAGACACAACACTTCTTTTGAGATTATCAGATATTCTGATTCTAATTTTATGGGGTGTAGGGTGGATAGAAAGAGCACTTCTAAAACTTGCGAATTCATAGGACAATCCTTAGTCTCCTGGTCTAATAGAAAACAAAACTCTATTGTACTTTTCACTGCTGAAGCTGAGTACATTATCTTAGGAAGTTGTGATGCCCAAGTTCTTTGGTTGAAGTAACAAATCTTAGATTTAGGATTACTTGTTGGCACAATTTCAGTTCTATGTGATAACACTAGTTCCATCTGCATCTCTAAAAATCCTAGCCAACACTCAAGGACCAAACATATTGACATAAGACATCACTTTATTAGGGACCATGTTACCAAAGGAGACATTAAGTTACACCATGTAGCAAGTGTAAACCAACTGGCTGACATCCTTACTAAACCACTGGCCTTTGACACATTCAGCATCTTAAGAACCATATTGGGTGTGATTAACATAAATACATAAATTTGATGATTATTGCTTTTTGAATTTTTTATTTTTCATTTTTCTTTTATTTTTTGTTTTATTTAATTATATGTTTCTTTATTTTTTGTTTTCATTCTCTGCTAATTTTCTTTTGTTATTGTTATTTACCTGGTTCGATTATTTCTTTTTATGCTCTTTCCTCTTATTTTTGATTTACTATTTATTTTCTTCAGAATCAGATCACTACTCACTACTGCTGATAAACTTAATTTCTAAATAATAGTTTTGCCTTATTTTTGTTTCGAAGCTTGTAAGCAGTGATTGACTTCTCTAAAACAGTTAAAGGGAAGAAACATTGATGATTGTTTTCTCTTCCTATAACTTCTTTATTGGTGTATTTTTCTTTTTGAATAGAAATCTTTTTCAAAATTAAAAAGCTAGATTTTGAAATAGAGATCTTTTTATCTTCCTACATTAATCTGTCTCATATGAGTAGTGTTCCAAATCATTAAATCACTTTCATATTTTCTTAATCAAGTGGTTGCATTTATCATGTGAGAATGATTCTGTTTTGTAGATTACGGTTCCTTATTTGAGAGAGTGAGTCTTTTCTTCTTCTCTTATATTTGGAAGATTATCTTACAACTGAGAGTATTTTAGAGTTTTTGAAAGAAAGGAAGCTTACAAAAGATGCGCAAAGTGCGCCAATCAACTGAAAAAAGTGGCACAAAATGAGCCCAACACTAAAAAGATGTGCAATGCTTGCCAAATTGAAAATATACACAAAGTGTATCAAAAATCAAAAGATGTGCAAAGTGTGCCAAATAATTGAAAAAGAGGCACAAAATGAGCCCACAAAGCAATAAGCTTCCTCCTCTTTAAAATCCTTTAGAAAATCATAGAAGAATTCATGTATCACTTAATATATTCAAACACTTGAAAGTGAAAATCATGATTTCTGATTCTCTAATTTGCAATTCTGTCATATCAGATATTTTTCTAGAACGAAGTATGAAAAGAACATGTTTCTTATATACCTTGTTCTTTTTTGAATTAGATTTTGTTTCAAAAGAATTTGAACCTGTAAGGTGTCTGAGGTAGGAGTTATGGAAATGAATTTTCTAACTTTTTTAGATTTCAGCCTGTCGATTTCCTCTTACTGGCTTTTGAATTAAAAATTAAGGAAAATTTCTAATTTATTGGAGCATATTGATTCAAAAAAGAAATAAAAGCTTTTTTTTGTTTTTGTTGTTGTTTCCTCATTTTTACTTCTTTTGGCTTTTCTGTCTTTGCTTTGATTTTGATTTTTTTATGATTTTTGGGTCCCCTGATCATTCTTCTCCATCCTTCATTTTTTTCTTCACATTGTCCTAGACGATCCTTACATCATCCTAGACGATCCTTACTCATCTGATTCATTAATTATTGATCATCCTAGATGATCCACCTAATCATCCTAGATGATACTTTTTGCCAAAAGTCGTCTAGCCTGACTCATCAGGACGATCGCCTGTATCTAATCATCCTAAATGATATCTGATCATCCAGGATGATACGACCACCTTTTTGACCAATCATCATGGACATAATTATTACTACTCATGTTCGTATCTTATCTGCGAACCTATGTATTGATTCTGTTTATACCTCCCTTCGCTCCTTTGTTAACTGATGACCCGTAGAATTAACCGTTCAGGATTTTCATGAAATTCTCTAACTTTCCATCACTGGAGATAAGCTTCACCTCTAATCCTATGATCCTGATTTTAACTGGAGTCTCGCCAATCATTTCCTTAGGAACACCAATGCCCCCTACCATGATAATTCTTGTACTTCCTTAGTCAAGGATGCTAGAATAATCCAGCATGTACTTTAATTTACTATTATTCCAAAGGCTAGTGATAGGATCCACATTACTCCCCTACTATCAATGACTACCTACTACATCATGGCTCATCGTGACTTCAATACTACTGATCTTCTATTTTGCTACATTGAACATTTAACTAGCATTAGGGATCTAGGCCATAGAAGACGTCCCATTTTAGCCTTAGGACACATCATAGCCTACGCTCTTGAAACCAAATATAATCTTCAATATCCAGTTACACCAAATGTACCTCCTTCCTTCTAGTCCAACAACTCTTTCCATGTTCTTCACAGCACTCATCTTCATCTGGAACCCAGCACGAATGTTGAGGGAGAAGAGGAAGAAGCTGCTCCTGAGCTTGTTCTTGCACCTGTTCCTCTCCACCTGGAGTCACCGTTGGATCAGTTGGTACACAGATTTGACCAGTGGTAGGCCCGCTTTGACTCCTACGTGGTTGCACAGGAGCAACATCACATTGATAGTGTGGATCAATTCAATGCATATGTCGCCCAGCAGCAGTAGTAGCACGACCAGGATATGGCCTGGTTTGGAGAGCAGTTAGCCACTATTCACAGTCTGTTTCAGCCACCAACACCTCCTCCTCCACTTAATCAGGGTCCCCTTATTTTTAGCTTGGTTGATTTGCTTGTTAATTTTTTGGTGATGTTTTTATACTATCTTTCTATGTTCTTCTATGTATTTTTCTATTTCCTCCTTTTTGAGAAGTCAAAAGGGGGAGTAGTTTGTGTTGTTAGTATTCTGGGTTATTCTACTTTTTGAGTTATTAGTGTTTAGTGTCATTGTACTATTTTCCTCTGCTAATAGAATTTGCATTGCTTAGTTTTTATTGCTCTGTATTTTATTTGCTGAATTGGAAATTATCTAACAAATATTTATCATCATAAAAAAGGGGGAGATTATTGCAAATTTGGATTCAAGGATTATGATTTTGGATGATAATAAATATTTTTGTTTCTATTTGATTGCCTAACCTTTCAGGTTCACAAGATTAATTATAATTCAAGCCAGCTGAAGCTCGAGTCAGTCTATTTTTTTAATTTTAATACAATTTTTCACCTTTCTTGAGTCAAATGTAATGTAATGGATCCCCAAGCTAAGTAACCTTGAACATACACACTCAGGGAGAGATTTTTAATGAGTTAGAGTTTCTGTTCAAATCAAAAATTAAAATCCTAATTAGGGTAGCCATGTTAAGTTGGTCTGATTAAGCAGATCATCCTAGATGATACTCCCATCGTACAGGATGATATGCTCAAATCAAAAAATCTTAGCCGCTAGATTAATTTAGGCATATTTTTATTTTTAGTATTTTGGTCTAATCATCCCGGATGATACGTGTATCATCCTGGATAATTCATTACAATCATGTCAAAATTAGTCGGGTGATTAAGAAAAGTAATCGAGGATTAATTGATAGATCACATCATCCTGGATGATCATAAGATCATCCAGGATGATCAATTATAAATCATCATCATCCAATATATCTCACCTAAATGATCCGATCAGATGATATTACCCTTTTGAACTAATCATATAGGACAATATCTTTATCATCCTGGATGATCAGTTATTTTGAAATTGTTCAGTATAGTTGTCTCGGATGACCCAAACTATATGCCAGATGATATTGGGCATTTTTGAACTAATCATACAGGATGATAGAGATATCATCCTGGAGGATCAAGTCATTTTCTTTAAATCATCCAGACTTTTCTCCTGGATGTCCCGAACTATGTGCTAGATGATATTCCTGATTTAGAACTAATCATCCAAGATGATCGCAGAATCTTCCTGAATGATCAGAACAAACCATGTCTTCTAATCGTCTAGAGGAACCAAATTATCCAGGCCAAAAGGGGTTGATTTACACTGATCATACAAGATGATCGAAATATCATCCTGGATGATCTTTGATGGCAAGTTCAAATTTAGGGTAATTTTTGAGCCCTTCTATTTAAGATCTCTTATTTTCTACTGTTGAGATCATTTATCGATGTCCTCACCTGAGAGAGCCTTGAGAGGGAGAGAGAGCTTGGGAGAGAGAGAGAGAGAGAGAGAGAGAGAGAGAGAGAGAGAGAATCTTATGAGGGAGAGTTTGTGAGGTGTTAACAAAGGTTACTCCAAGCAAGGATTTGAGTCGTCGTCTCTTGGGAAAGATCATCAGCAAGAAGATCAAGGTTCTTTGCCTGCTTCAGGAGGAAGTGAAAGGAGGTAAGGTTTTTTGCCTTCTTCAGGAGGAACCGAAAGGAGGTAAGGTTCTCTGCCTGCTTTAGGAGGAAGCAAAGGGAGTCTGGGTTCTCTACCTCATCGGGTTGGTGAAAAGGCATTTTATAAAGGCTTCTCCGCCTTGTTGTGGGAGTAGAAGGAGAGTCACTCAGTTTTAGTGCAATACTTGGAGGGGAGGCACCAGGGAGTAGATGTAGGTCAAGTTGACCGAACCTTATAAAATCTGGTGTGTTCTTTCTTTTAATATTCTACTTTCTACACTTTATTTTCTATGGATGATCATGTGGTTAAAGTTATTGTTATATTTGATTAAATATCTCCACATCAACGTGAAATTATAATTATTTTAAAACATCTGAAAAAGTACTAATTCAAACATCATCATGCATTTCCAACAATCAATCATCTTGCCTGCCAATTATTCAATCAATCAACATCAATCAAAACTCAAGTTGCAATCACGTATAGATATAGCCTTATATTGCAGCCAGATGACTCAATATCCTTCCCAGCTCAGTGCACTATCCCTTGAACCTCAATCATAGTTTGCATCACTTCACTAGGAGCTTCATATATCAAACCCAGCATCACTAACCCTATGAGTCAATGATAGATCAAGATGATCAATTGAGCTAACTCAGGCTAGCTCAGTCGATCATCAAACATCAATCACCTTTAAATTAACATCAAATGAACTTTGACCTTCATTATACTTTTCTGAACATAATGCCTTGTGATTTGAGCCTGATTGATCTCCTTGTCCTAGTCACCAACTGACTTTGTCAATAGGGCCCATACTTGGTCAAATCAAGTTGAAATAGGCTCATTCCAATTCTTACAATCAAATTAAGGTTCTCCAATCACATCAAACTTTCAACCTCATTCCATTATATGACTTGAACATTACCCAACCATGGGTGAGTCAAATCCCATGGGTTTGACCAAGTTAACCCACTCAAGTTATGCCATATACACATCATTTATTTAAACACTCACTACATGGCTTCATAATCATTTGATTTCACTTAAATAGTAACCCAAGCATCCCCTCAGATCCACCTCAATAGCCTTAAAAACATTGATTTCAAACCTACTCAACTTTAGTGTCACTTAAGGATAATAATTAAGGTGTTTCTTAGCTAACTTAGGAAATTCTTGGATTCACCATACACATCTTGTTTGGATAAAACATCAAACATAGAAAATCAAGGTTTAATAAATATGACCAACCATACTGTACAATATAGATCGTACTATATAACTAACAGAGACAAAATCTGATCATCCTGGATATAATACTAGATGAAACCTTAATTTTTTGCACTAATCATATAGTACAATGTTAATGGTACTGGGTGAACCCTTGACATTTGAACTAAACATATAGTATGATGTAAATCATACTGATGTTTGATAGAGATGATTTCCAATCATCTGGATGATCGTCCTGTAGAATAGAAGGAAATTGAATGAATCGTAAAAGAAATTTTAGTGGTTATTATTTTGAATATGACATGAAATAAAGTAATTGGTGTCACAGAATAATTACCAAAGAAGAGAGTCATGTTTCCTTTTGTGAACATTTCTTCCACTATTCTTCTTCAAGTGAGAACATTTTTTTTTTGAATTGATCATCCATACTAAAATGATATAGACACAACTTTAACAATAAGCACACAATAAAATTATTCAAAAATATTATAAAAAAATTAAAAAAAATAACCTATGATTCATCCTCTGAACAAGATTCTAAATTAATGTGTATTATAGGTATTTGTTCTTGCACATTTTCTTTCTCGTATATTTTACTTTTATCATTGTGCCATTCCCTGCTCTACCTTGTACTCATTGGGCCATCCTACCACCTCGTTGTGCGAGAGGAGTAGGAAGCCAATGAATATTATTTTTGAGGCAAGGGTATTCCTCATCTTCTTTTTCTTCTATTTCTTTTTCATCTTTCTTTTTAATAGCTATTTCATTATTTTGACTTTTAGTTAATTTGAAATCTCTAGAAAAGACTTTAGTTTTTAGGAAAATATTAATGCGGCATTTTCATAAATCCCCACTTCATGAATTATGAATGGTTTCAAGTTCCCTTAATACAATGCTCAATGCCATCTCAATTGTATTTAGTGCACTGATGTAGAGATAAAAAACCATTAGGTTCAGGAAGCCAAGGTTTGCCTAGAAGAGCGTTAAAAGATACTGGAGATTCCATAACATGAAATTTTGCTTTAGTTTTGAGTTCTCCAATTTCTAATAATAAAGTGACTAAACCTAAAACATCATTTTATTTTAACTGAGCTTGTGAGTGTCTATCCTCTAGTAGGCAAGAGTTTTAATAGTCATAATGTTAACTGATGCACTAGATAAACAAGAACATGTGATAATCTGAAATTTTCTACATCAACTATTATGTATAGTGAAAGGTTGTAATTAGCCATCCCTAAACATAAATCTTCATCAAAGAAAGTAATTTCAGGAATTCCCTTGGAGTAAAGAGCCTCATCAGGCTGTGCAGCTACTAACTAAGCCATGCAAATATTTAGATCTAATAAAGCTTTTATTAAAGCTTCCCTTATGTCCTTGGAAAGGATCAGAGCATTATAAATACTCAGTTTGGCAGGTAGCTACCTAAGATGGCTAGAATGTTGTAATTAACCATGGACATTCCACTCTTAATTAGCCCTTAAAGGGGAATAGTCTGAGGTGAAAGTGAAGGCTTTAGTTCATCAATAACTTGTTTCCCTTTATCTAAAGAAGAATCATGAGGTGGTAGAATTTTTCCACTATGGAGTTTAACCTGCCCTACCTCTTTAGAAGAAGTGATGGATATATTATTTATTTGGACCTCAACAAACTTTAGTTTCTATACTATCAAGCTATTAGAATCTAACAATTATGCTCTGATATAGATAGGCGTACATTATAAATCAAGAATATGGGCATCACTATCAAAAAAATATCCCATAATTATTTTAATTTTTCAAGATTAAATTGATCATGTAGATAATCATTATTAGATATATTTTTTAAGTCATCAATAACATTCCTATCATAAATAGATATGGCATACATAGAATCATTTTTTGTAGATTTTTTAGTTCTTAATGGAACAAAATAAAAGTCATACAAACTAAGTGGGTTGAGGATTTTAGCTTTCCCATCCACAGAAAATACCATCTTCCTAAATACAACATGATCACTACTATCAAATATAAAATGCTCTTTATTGTCCTCCCTCTTCTAAATTATAGGAGTCTTGTTAACTTGGGTTGTCTTAAGCTCTGAAGGTGGAGTCATCTCTAAGTCATCCTTCGAAACTACTACATCAACTCGAAATGGCTTCTGAGCTCCTGAAGAGAAGAATAATAAAGCTTATTTAGAAATTTCTTTGAAGAGCAGGACAAAGCTATATCCCATGCATAATTAAAATTTGAAAAGGAGATAGGAACAATAAGCTTACTAATCATGAACTTAGTTTATCTCTTGCTCGTACCCACTAAGTACTCCTTGGGAATCATTGCTACACCATATTTCATGTTCTTTTTAAACCACTCATTGAAAGTATTGCATTCCTTAAGCCAGTGACCTCACTTTTGATGGTAGGGACAATAATTTGGTTTATTTGGCTTGCCATCTTCCTCTAGCTTCTTAGGTTTAGGAAATATAAAATTTGGCCTTTTCAAGAGATTCTTGAATATTTTTTTATAGGACCTGTCTCTTAAATGGGTAAGTATTATTGATCATTGTTGTGAGTCTTATGTTATACTCCCTTCTTTCATCTGGAGTGTAATAAGGTCATTATTGATTTTATTGTGACTAATATTATTTTGATTAATATCATGGTTGTGATACTATTGTTATTGATACTATCGTGGCCTTTGTGACTAGTGGCTAAAAGATTGATAGGAAGGATTTTTCCCTTGAACTTTTATGAGTTGCTTGCCATTGCCTACAACTAAAACTAGCCCAGATTTCTTTTACGATAATTTTTAGGGTTTTAGCTTTCTTGGATCTAAAGATGGTTGATCATTAAGGAAAAAAAGCTGTGAAGCTTTTTCTTAAATATTGGAGGCTTTTTTAAGCAATTTTTTGAATGTTTTCATAATGAAGCCTTTCAAAAGAAATGCTACTTGACCATGGATGTTTGTAAGTAAGATCTTAATTATATGTTGCTCTTGCAACTAGGGTTTACATTTCATGCTTAAATTCTTCCACCTTAATATGAAATCAACCCATTTCTCTACAAGTTTTTTCCTTTCTACAATAAGATCACCCACTATAACATGATATGGGATACTTATAAACCTTTTGATAAGCATGCTTTCCAATTCTGCAAAATTTTGCACAAAACCATTAGGTAAATCTACAAACAAGTTAAATACTACCCTAACGACTGCTAAAAAATAACCTGAATAACAACACATCACTGCCTCCAGCATTACAAAAACTGGCTTTGAAATATACAATATGCTACCTTGGATTTTCAGCACCAACAAAATTTTTGAAGGATGGTGGCATAAATCCATTTGGTTATGGGACCGCACCGTATTCCTCTATGTAAGGCCTACCTTTTGTTATTGATGAGGTACCATAGGAATATACTAATGCTTCCTTCATCTTCTACTCTACCAATTATTTTATGATTTTTGATTGAAAAGATTTGGCTTCAAACTCTTGATGTTGTTCTTTTATATCTTCAATCTCCTATTTCTTTCTAACCACCTTAACAAATTAGAGTTGAGGAGATTCAACCTATGCTTATGTGGTAAATACCAGCAAAACTCTAAGGATGCCATAGTCACCAACATCACTTCTATCTTCCTTTTCATCTTTTTGATTTGATCATCCTTCTAATTTAACTATTGCAAAAGACATTGGGATAAGTCTAGCACCATGCCTTCCTCAACTACAACCTTTTAAACACCAGCATCTTCAATCTGATCATTATGTGATGATCTCCTCATTTCTACCATGAATACATTGATTTCCATATCATCCAAAAAACCATCATGGTCGGGATCAAAGTCTAAATCTTCTTCCTCTTCTATATTCTTAATGTTATCTTTCAATTCAACCAACATCTCTTATATAAACTTTTCATAAACACGATGTGGATCAATAGGAACATATTTTTCATAGGCCATCACATTTGAAGTGTTAATCTCAAGATTGTTTTCCTTTTTGAGTTCCTCCTTTATAGGCTTCTCACATGAAGTTACTACAAGAGGAGTGGCTTCTACCTTGGGTCATCAAATTTTCTTCTCATTAGATGTTGAAGGAGGTTGGCTTGGTGAATCCAACCACTCCACATTAGGATAGGAAGATGAAGATGGAACACTAGAGTAGTGCCTATCAACTCAAGGTAAAGAATGGGCATGAGAATATCATTGGACTTTTTAGACTTATGTGATAGTGTAGAGGAATGTGACAACTGATAACGGGCATATTCTGGAGCATGTTTCATATCCCGAGTATCTTTGACTATCATTTCTACATCAGTCAAGACAATGCTTTTAATTTTTTAAGAGACTTTTTAGGTTCCCATGGTATCCATCGATGAGTACATTATTGACATCATGTTTAAATATCTTTTTGTCATCTTCTATTCTTGGCTGACCTGCTATCCGAGTTCTAATTTTCTCCTCTTTTAAAAATTCATCATCTATTTTTTTATTAACCATTCCTTTCACATTTTTTAGGAATTCCTATTTAGTTTGTGATAAATTATATGTGAATTTTTAGACTATACCCCTTAAAATGTTATTAATATTCCTCTCTTTATCTTCAGTAAGCTCAATCACAAGGTAATCGGAGAGTGTGAGCGAGCAATCACCCTCACATCTTCCTCTCCATCAGCAGCTGAGAAGGGATGAAACCTGTTACCACTAAGGTGTGGAGAGGTAAGTGGGGCATCACACTCTTTCACCACTTTAACATCAATTATAGTTAAATCATCATATAGTTTTCTCAACTTTGTCATCCTTTTCCTCATTCAATGATTCATATTTCCTCCTTTGAGTTTTCATCTTAATCTTTGATGGAAGAGAAGAAGAACCCACTTCAAACTGATTATGAGCTATGAACAGAGCAAAATTATCAGCCATAATAATAGACTTTAGTTTTTTGTCTTCATTGGAATGTTTATGTGGTTTAATTCTAGTTAACAATATGGGTTTAGGGGCTATAGGGGTAGCTTGAGACCCGCATCCCATAGAAAATTTTAAAATGGGTTTCTAATTCACAATATCAGTAGGTAGGATAATAATGAACTATGGTCCACTAACAGACATTTTCAAGTCCTCAAATTGCTTTCCAAACTTTATAATACTACCATTAGTAAATTGGTTGAAAGCTAAGTTCAGGTTATTATAAAGGGAAAAGATAAATTTTCTACTCATTTTCCCTAAAATTTCAAATAATTTTGATTCAAATTTTGAGCAAATATTTAACTTTCAAAGTTAAATTAACAAACTAAACATTTCAGATCTTACCTCATTTCATATATATCAATTTACAAGGTGATATAACTGTAACATATATTATTGAGATAATAAATAAATTTTATTTAGTTAGTTTTGATTTAAAAAAAAAAGGACCCTTACTAACACAAAACGTCAAGCTATAAGGAAAATGTAACTATGATATTCAAATTAGCATTAAAGGTTTTTTAACATTTTAGAATTTTGAATTTTTGAGCCTTATCCTAATAAATATATCAAACTACGAAAGTTGTAATTTTAATATATTGATTAGGATAAGAAGAAGATTTTACTATTATGATTTATTTTTCCTTTTGTATTTTGAATGTAGAGATCATAAAAAGAGCATCCCATCAATACTTAATGGAGTCTTAAAAGACCTCATTTCTTTTTATCAATTTTATTAGATACCAATCAAATTATCCAATAATGAAATGGATGAGATAACTGATGAATGAAAGGTAGTTACAACCTGTGGCAAACACAAGTATACTACTGATGTAAGGATATGAATCACTATTAAAGATGGAGAGAGAAAATGTTCCCCAGTAGAGTCGCTAGAAAAATCTATGGGGAAATAAACATAAGTATACTGCTGATGTAGACCTACATCATATAAGAAGCTTAAAGGATATGTGAAGACCCTAGTTTTAACCCCACTATTACAAAATAGTATAGCTAGGGTTGTAGTTAAGGTGTCACCTGATTTGAGTGATTATTGTAAAACTACTATCTTTATTCCTTCTACTAACAAAAGTGTTGAAACTGATGTAAACATTAATGATCCTTTTATGAATGAAATGACGGAACTCTTTTTGATTGGTACTCTAATTTTGGTAAATTTTTACTTAAGCAAGGTTTAGCTCCATCCATCTAGATCAAACATCAACCTTAACATTTTTAAAATCTTTGGACAACAAAATAGTATAAACTAAAATCAAAAGTGGGACTGAGCTTTAGTATTATTGATCCAGTAAATGAAGATGAATATTATTTTGTCATAAATAATAATATAGAGGTTATTATTTTTTTATAAAGGATATTAAAATTTTTAGCGAATTTTGATTAGAAACTTTTTGATGATTTGGATGACTCTCATATCAAGGATGCACCCTCTAAACTTGAAGAGAAAATAAATCAACCATATATGAACTAAAAGAAATTAATCTTGGTAACAAAAATATTTTATGTCTGACATTCATAAGTACTTTATTGAATGAGGATGATTTAAATAACTTAGTTAAGTTATTTTTAGAGTTGAAGGATTGGTTTGTGTGGAGCTATGATGAAATGCCTGGATTATCTCTAAAAGTTGTAGTACACAAACTTGAAATTCAACCTGACATAATTCCTATAAAATAGACCTTATGATGCATTCGCCTTGAAATTGAATAACAAGTCATCATCAAAGTTAAAAAGCCAATTGATGTAGGATTTAATCAAGAGGAAAAGCATCCCTCTTGGTTGGCTAGCATCATCCTAGTAAGAAAGAAAAATTATCAAATTCACGTATGAAATCATTATAGGAATTTAAATAATGCTTGTCCCGAAGATGAATTCTCATTACCTATACCATAACTCATGTAGACATTGCCTTCACGCATGTAATTTTTACATTTATTAATGGTTCAATTGGATACAACCAAATCAAGATGGTTCCCAAGGATGAGAAATTTATTACATTTAGAACACTTATAGGGGACTTTTCTTATAAAGTCATGCCCTTTGGACTTAAGAATTTTGGTGCAACATATAAGAGTGTTATGACTCAAATTTTTGATGATATAATATAATAACAGGTGGAATGCTATGTCGATGATTTGGTTATTCAAAGTCATCAAAGGAAATATCACCTTCATGACTTGAGAATTATTTTTGAAAGGTTGGGCCGCTATAATCTAAATATGAATCCCTTAAAATGTGCTTTTGAATTTACTTCAGGAAAATTCATAGGATTCATAGTGAGACATCGACATATAGAAATAGATCCATTTAAAAAAAGCCATTTTAGACATGCCACCTCCTAAAAGCCTTACCCAACTAAGATCTTTTCAACGTATGTTGACCTATCTAAGAAGATTCATTTCTAATTTATCTGGTAGGTATCAGCCATTTGCTACTTTATGTAAAAAGAACGCTCGATTCCATTCAAATGAAAAGTGCCAAAATGCCTCTGAAAGCATAAGGAAATACCTGATAACACAACAAATTCTAGCAGCTTCCATCCTAGGAAAACCTTTAATCTTTATACTATAGCTCTGAATGATTCTCTTGGCACCTTATTAGTAGATAAATTTGAGTAGATGACTCTTATCAACTGAAGTTAATTATCCACCTATTGAGAAACATTGCTTGGTCCTAATTTTTGCTACATAGAAATTGAGGCATTACATGTTAGCTCATAAGGTGAATCTCATTTCCATAGTCAATCCACTTTAATACCACATGGCTTGTCTAATTTGATATAATATTTATACTATTGTGTGCTATAAAAGGTCAGGCTATGTCTAATTTCTTAGTAGCACTCCATGCCGAGTCCCCTCTAAATAATGATCTCCCTGATGAGCAAATTATTAGTTTAGAGGAGTAGGAAGGAACTACCAAGGAATTATACTTCAAAGGTGCTACATCTTGACAAAAGCCTGAAGAACCTTAGGTTTTTTTTGGATAAAACCTACCATAAAATGTTGTAATATTAATCCATTGGAGAACCTTAGGATTTTTTTTAAACAAAAAATTCCATTAGAAGAAAAAGAAGCTTACAACTGAAGGCCCGAAGGAGACAAAACAAGAAATAACAAAGCTTAAATTACCACATTAAGCAACAAAAAATGATAAATAAATAACCAGAAAATAAAAAATAATCCATAATTAGAGAAATAAATAAGACCCTGCAGCCTACCGGACTCAGAAGCCACGCAGTTGCCAGGCTTGGGCCATCCATTGGAGGCAGAAATAATAACTGGCTTAGAATTAGTAATCACAATGAAAATTAAGGAAATTAAGATCTTTGGAGATTTATAACTTATCATCAATCAAGTTGATGGTATTTAAAAAGTTTTGAAACCCAAACTCCTTCCGTACTATTAGTACATAATGAAAATTCTTAGGTAAATTCCAAATGTAACTTTATATAGGATACCCCGTGGAAGAAATTCTGTGGTGGATGCCTTAGAGAGACTAGCAAAAGAATTAGTTTATCTAGAAGAAGAATTAATTTTTGTAGAAGTTCAAAGTTGTCATATCTTATCTCTTATAAACTTGGACAACATTAATAAGAAATTTCCTTCTAAGGGTGAGGTTGTTTTTACTATCGATGATGAAGAGATTGATTCGAGATAACTTTTCATTAACTATTTTTAAGAAGGCAAACTCCCTTAAGAAAAATTTGTTATTGGTCAACGACACTTTGTATCTCTGGTCTTTTGATCAAATCTGACTATATTATCTCAGTAAATTAGAAGCCTTAAAGATATTGACCGAGATGCATGTTGGATTATATTGTGCTCATCCATCTAGCTCTAAAATGAAATTGAAAATTAAAAGATTGGGATATTATTGGTCATCAATTATGATTGTATGTCTATTGCACATCTTCTTCACCAGTGCCAAGTATATGGTGTAGTCCTACATCGACCTGCTAATGTCTTAGAGTTATGACACAGACAATATTGGCCCCATTGACCCTCTTTTCAAGGGTCATCAGTTCATTCTAGTAGCGACTGATTATTTCTCAAAATAGGCAAAATCCATTTCATTACGAGAAGTTAAAGCTCACCATGTACCCCACTTCTTTTGAGACCATATTATATATTTATTTGGAAGTCCTCATTGAATTATATATGATAATGACCCCTTTTTCAAAAGCACCAAAATAAATAATTTCGTTAGACGTCATAGTATTAATTTGAACTACTCTATAACCTATTACCCTCGGGCAAATGAATTAGCAGAGGCCTTCAATATGATGTTGGTATGAATTCTCAAAAAGATTTTGGATTATAATATGCGACAGTGACATGAAAAGTTGGGTGAAGCTTTATGGACCTGTCAGACCACATATAGAACCCCAACTCAGTTTACACCGTTTGTTTTAGTCTTCAGGGTTGAGTTTGTTCTCCCTTTAGAGGTACAACTGCCCTCTCTTAGGGTTGTAATTAACAATTATATCACATTTGAACAAAATGTTTGACTTATATTAGAGGAGCTCGAAGGTTTAGTAGAGAAGCATTTATAGGCTCAACAAAACTTAGAGTTATATAAATCCTGTATGGCTCAAGAACATGATAGAATTGTCCATCCCATAACCTTTAAAATAGGTATTGGTCCTTCGTAGACCTATCCTAGCTCATTGATGGTTTGGTGGAAAATTGAATCCTACATGTGAAGGTCCTTTTATTGTTGAAAGCCTACTAAAAAGGATCTTACCAATTGGTTGATTATAAGATTTATTATCCTATGTTATCCATCAATGGGCAGTATCTTACAAAGTATCATATGTAATGATGCCATTATAAATATTTGCAAAAATAATTGTAAATTTCTTAGTAGACATTCTGTTTTCAAATTCATAAATCTAATAGGTTATATTGGGTCCATGTAATAATGACATGTGGTTTACACATTTTGGAAATCAAAATTGAAAATTATAAAATTTGAACTAGTATTTTTATTTTTTTTTAAAGTAAAACCCATAGTAGGGGCCTACGCGTTAAAATCAAAAATAAATTACAAGTCCTTAGGGAATCAACAAACCTCTAAAATAATAATATTTGAAATAAAACCTATGAGCCTTTGATTCAGTCTGTTATAGATAATAAGCAAAAGAAAAGAAATCCAAACAAAAGGATAAATGAAAAAAAGAGAAACAACCAAAGAGGCCCTCATAAATAAGCAAAAGCCAATGAGAGCTCCAATCCAATCAACCTCCCAAACAAGATATCATGTATGGTCAGCAATAGTTTGATAGAGAGGAAAAACACGAGAATAAAAAAAGTCTACAAAAAGATAAACTGAACACAGCAGGATAGCTACCAACAAACCAGGATCTCCAAAGAAGAGGAACAAGACTAGGAAAACCACAGAGCCAATAGAATAGTGACAAGAGTATAGAGAATAACAGGTAGCATGAAAAGAACATAACCCACCAACAGGCTCCCACCCAACACCTAAAAACATCAGCCAACCAAAAACCAAATGCCAAAGGATAAACCCACCAACCCAAACCCACCGACCGACCACCAACATAGAGACCCCCAAACCCAACCGGCAACCGGAATCGAAGACACACACCGAGCCCATAACTAATGAGCACACAAACAAAAAGAAAAGGAACCAACCAAGAGGAGACCTAACAGTAAAAAAAAGAGACTCAAACTACTTCCTTTTAGGCTTCCTCCTATAATATTTTCCACCCCCCAGGAAAAGGCATTTTCAACAATTCGATTTACATTTAAATCATGCAATGCCAGAACTGGTGGGAAAATTTATGTCACCACGCAGATTTTGATTTCTCCTATTTTGTAATCGAATACTACATTAAGAATAAAGTACAGTCTCGGGAGACTGACATAATATTCTATAATGGATTCAATATCAAAACAGGGTTTTGAAAAATGACATTTTTGTGATCAAACACGATTCTGAGAATAACATATCATCTCAAAAGATGATTATGAAATTCTATAGAATATGTTTAAAAAATAGAAATGCAGTTTTAAAAATTCAACCACTCTTCTGATTAGAGGCAACGAGGAGAATATGACATCATCTTAAAAAACGAACGTGATATTCTTCAAGGCATCCAAAAATAAGAATGAGTTTTATAAAATTCATCACTTTTAAGATCGAATATAACAAGGAGAATGTTATATCATCTAGGGAGACGAAAATAACATTATATAAGTATATTCAAAATTAAAAATGAGTTTTAGAAAATAATCTGCGTTCCCAGAGATTTTTCCCTTATCTTATATACATAAAACAAGGTTTATTTTAATCTGGGTTCTCAAATCCCTATAGGGGCAAGCCCTTATAGTTAATTACATCCTAGGAGGGATACTCCTAAGAAAACTCTCGATTAAAGCAGTGATTTAGTACCCTCTGATTACAAAGTAGAAGACAAGGAAAGAAGTAAGAATTTTCAAGGAGAAAACTCAACATTGAACAGTTATTAACGAGCCAAAGGAAGAAAAGTAAGTGATGCCAGATTTTGAGAAGCTCAGAGGCAACCTCAATCTACCCTATGTTGGGCTTTACTTTTTAAGAGAGAAATTTTTAGGTTTGAATTGACATTTTATTAGAAATTTGGGATTTTATTCCCGAAGGGTGGGGACTTAAGATTTAGCAATCTGCCTCAGAACCTAAATCTAATTTGGGTACTACAAAGTAGTGACCCGAACCTAGCTAATGCAGAGAAAATCTGGACTTACCCCGGCCTGGAATGGGGAGCCAGCTAACCACCTAGGCGCTTCAAATCCATGTGTCCAGTCTCTTATGAAAGATGGGTAGGGACGTTATTTAAGTTTTGAGGAATCGGGGCCGACATCTAAAATAAATCCTAATTGGTCCCTTTACTTATGTAGGGTAAATGTTGCCTAGGAGCATAATACAATTAAAATTTTAGACTCTTTTAATTTGTATCTAATGCAATGCATGTTAATTGACTCAAATGCATAAAATGATTTATGAAGTAGTTTTAAAATCAGGCTTAGAAAATAGATTTTTCCCTAGAGATTGCACAACATCCCCTTGACAGAACTGCACCCTAATAGGTCAGGTGGTCTGCCAGAACCCGCAGGCGGGGAGGTGCCTAACAAGGAAGAGAAAGTAATAATATGCTTATGCTGACTCTCAGCGGTCCGAGCTTACTTCTTAGATTCGTTAGATTTTCAATGTGAGCCTAAAAAATTTTATTTTAAATTTCAAGTAAAAAAAGTTTATCGTGGTCCTTACCAAAAAACACTCTGATGCGTATCCAGGCTAAAACAAAACACGACATGCAAGAGTCCTAAAAAAAGCTAGTGCACAAACAATGTAAACACTCAAATTAAATTATCCAAAAATATAATGTCCAATGTCCAGTTTATTTACAACCCAGGGTCTGCTGAAATAGTAAAGTGGTCGGGTACCACTGACAACAAACCCGGATTCTAATCCTAAGACTGACGCAAGTGATTTTAAAATGGGATATACTTTTCTTCTTATCTTCATTTCTTCATTTTCTTCTATTCGTCACTTCTTTGTCTTCTTTCCTTTACGAGCTTCTTGGATCTGCTATGAGCTCCTTGGGTCCGCCGGGCCTGGATATCCAAATGAAAAGAAACTCATCCCCGAAGGGGTATTTTCTTTTCTCTTTGGATATTAGAACCACCCTAACTTGGCTTTCCAAATAGAAGAGAATACTCCCCTAAGGGACATTCTCTTCTCTTTGGATTCCGAGTTGGGTGTGATATCCCACTTTTGAATCACTTTCACAACACTTGACTTTAACAAATAATTACATTTACATCTCAGAAAGAAAAAGAAAATCTAAACACACCTGCAGGGTTATCCTTGGCATTTATAATAAAACCATTCACAAGCAGTTATATATTCATATTAAATTTATCAGCCACACTTGGCCATGCTCTTTTAATTTTAAGGGGGCTTAGCATTTTCTGAAGCACCTGCAGAAATTTTATGTTAATTTAAATCTTTAATTTACCCCCTTTAATTTGGCCCTGCACGAGCATGGCCACCTGCATAAAATTTTGTGAGCATCCAGATCGTTCCTAACTTAAGGGTAATCTATCGCCCATCACATCATTTCACAGATAACAGTAAAAATAAATAAACACTCACATCAATCATACAAGCATGCAATGAAAACCGAGAAAGCCCGTCACACAACAGCAAGAAAGTAAAACACCGGCCTAACCTAAAGCTAGAGTCTGTTGTTCTAGCAAACAAATCTAAGTGTGTGCTGTAGGCTGTGTGGTTTAAGGATATCCTAGGTTTATTATTAGTTAAAGTTGTTTAATTGATTGAATTTTAAGTTAAAATTATTACTAGATCTAAGGTGTTCTGTGTTTCTATCCTAAAGTGTGCACGCAACCTAAGTCTAAATTTTCTAAGACTCAGTCCTTAATTTTTGTCCTTAAATGTCACTAATGTTATATAGGAAAAAAAGTTTGTTATTACTAACCCTCAGGATATTGTGCATGTGTAAAGGGGTTTAAGGATCTAAAATAAAAATAAAGTAATCCTGATAAAATTGAAGTTGCTACAGGGACCTAGAGGAGAGGAGTTCGTACAAAACACACCACGGCCTCCTAGGGGCTTTCTAAGTTTTAAGAAAACTTACAACACCGGGGGCTATGACCCGGTGGATTACGCCCGTAGCACCTCTACTCGGTTGAATAGAGGTGACTGACACCTTTAATCTGCTTCCTCTTGTTCACTTGATTGGTACCGTTCCTCGCAGTTCATGCAAATAAAGGCAAGAAAATAGTGATTAGAAGCACATTTAATAATTAATAATAAAATGATTAAAATTTACTAGAAATAAAACGTACCTTTCTTCGGGCTTGATGGCCGGCACAAGCTGTCTACCTTTTAAACTCTTCACTTTTAGAAGCATACTTTTTATCTTTCCAACATTCACTCCGAGGCACAAGAATGGGGAAGTAGTAGAAGAAGAAGAGGGGTAGAGAGAGAGAAAGAGAGGTATTACTTTCTTTAAAACTTTCATCCAACTAACTCACTATCAAAAACCCACACACCTCAACTCTCCAAAACACCTCAAACTTCCACAATCACACACATTACTTCTCCAAAATTTACACACATTTCACCTTTTCAAAAAAAAAAATCCATACACTTTACCATTCAAAGAAAACATACACTTTTCACTTTCCAAAATCACAAAATTTGTTTTTCAAACCATACACACAACTTACTATTCACAATCCACACTCTCCACTTCTTAATCTTCACACAAAGAGCACTTTTCAAGACACACACACACTTCCCATTTCCAACAATCATATAACCTTCAACATACGCATCTCACTTTCAATATAAACATATTTCCACCATTCTTAGTGTTCCAACATACACCTTTCTCCCAAAAATCATGCACTTTACTTTTCAAAACTACACTTCACTTTCCAAAATCATTCACATGCACCTTACTTTTTCACACTTTACCTTTCAAAATGTACACATCACTATTTAAAGATCACACACTACACTTCTCACTTTTACACAAATTTCACATCTCCACCTTTACACATTTTGTTTCTCTCAATATACACAAATTCATCAAACACTTTATTTTCATAAGCACACAGTTCTCTTTTCAAAGCATTTCACATGTTACTTTCCAAAAACACATACTTTCATCTTCCAAAGAAACGCACAAATCTCTTTTTTAAGTACACACACATACTTTTCAAAATACACATGTTTTACTTTCCAAAAATATACACCTCCCACCATTCAAAATTCACACGCTTTACCTTTCGAAGCCCCACAATCTCACACTTCATATTTCTCATGCAAAACCGTTTGAAAACATACACTTGTCACTTTTCAAATATCACCCATTTTACCTTTCAAAAACACACACCTCATCTTTCCAAACTCACACTTTTCTTTATTCAAAGTTTAAATATTTCACTACTCAACAAACACTCTTCACCATTCAAAGATTACCCACTTCATTGAAATAAAACAATGCAAATTCCACTTTTCTTCACCTTTCAAAAATTAAACACTTTCTTTCTCAAAGTCACACAATTCACCTTTCAACTTTTCATACATTTCACTCTTCCAAATCACAAGAAGAAAACGTTCATGTATAAGATGAAGCATGACTATGTATACCAATTTCCACCAAAGCATTGACATGCAAGGCACAAGTAGTTATTCAATACAACTAAATATCAATTTTGATTGTAATCTCACTTGCCATTCTTTATGGATGATATGAGATGCCATGGGTATGGGTATGGGTATCTGAAATGTCACACAACCGTCATGTAGTTGGTTGGAATGCAAAATCTATAGAAGAGCTTCAACATAACATGCATTATTGATCACTAAACATAACAGTACATGAGTTTTCATACAAGTCATGAAGTGAATAAAGAATACAAGGCATTCATAAGTGGCCATGCTTTAGACAAATGTATTTGCTTCTATAATAGACAAGTTCATCAATCTCATTTCATGGAGATTCTGATTCTGTTTGGAATACAAGAAACAAACATATTCAATCTCTTGAAGCACCTTATAGAAGAAATGCACCAAATGATGTTAACAACAATGGCAATGCAAATCTGAGAGTAAAACGGCTCTGCAGTCCACTTTCTCTGATAGAAAGCTTTCATAAGAAAATGTTCACAAACCTAAGAAATAAACTCAGCGATGCATCTAAATGTTTCTAAAACACGTTTCATTTAAACACCAAGATATTGAACTATTCCAACAACCATACAGAAATAATAGAGATACACACTGGAAGAGAGGAAATCTATTGAGAAAGAGAGGAAAAGCATGCTCTTACTGTTAATAGAGAAAGGGAAAGTGAAGAAGAAAAATGATGGGGAGAATACACCTATGGCCGGCGGCTGAGGCAAGAAAGGTCTTCGGACGGGATCAGGAGAGGCTTGGGCTCGCAAACGGTAGAGGGAGTCGGATCTAGGGCTCGTGAATGGCTGAGAGAGGGAAGAAACTTTGGCTAGGGCGGCGTCGGACTAGGACGTCCGGCCTTGGCGTCGTGCGGAACAGAGAGGCGACGAAGAGGGGCAGGCTGGGGACTTCTGCCTTCTTGCGAACTGCAGCTTGCAAACTCAGAGGGGCGACCGACTGGGGACTTCCGCCTGCAGCTTGCGAATGGGAGAGAAGAGCAGTTCACCTGGAGTGGTTTCGTCTGGCTTCTTCTAGACCGAGAGCAGACGGGAGAGGGATCTTGCCTGGGCTTCTTGCGAACAGAGAGGGCGAAGGTTGGGGTTTCGCAAATCAGAGAGAGCGAGTACGAGAGAGGAAGCGACGGACCTGGGCCGTTTGTCGCGAATGGAGAGAGGAGCGGGCTGAGGACTTCTGCCAGGGGAGATGGGATTTTCGCCAGAGAGTCGTGAGAGTGGGGGGTTCGGTTTTAGCAACTGATAGGGGAGAGGGTGTGTGCGTACCAACTTCTATAGTTTAGGAGTTAAATTTATTTACTTTTAGTTTGTTAATTAAAGATTTAATTTAAGTGTTTTAGTAATAAGTTTTAAAAAACATTAATTAGTTTATTGAGTTGATTTATTTATAGTTAGTTAATTCCATTAGAGTTTTCTTAATTAAAGTTTTTTTTTAATTGATTTTAACATTTTGATTAGGCAGATTATTGATTAACTTTAATTAATGAAGATATAAAGAGGAGATTTTAAGATGGTTGGATCATTAATTTAACAAATTTTGTTCAGATTTTAATTTAAAACGGTTCGAACCCAAGATATCTAACCTAATTAATTTCAATTCAATTTTAATTATCTTATGATGAGTTAATTTGAATTAATCAAAGTTGATGTCATTAAATTAACTTTGTGTTGAATCAATATTTATTTAAAGTAGTGTTGATTTAGGCTGAATTAGGAAGTTGAGTCACCGCTACGTCGTTGGGCATCCACCTAAAGGGGAATCCTAAAAGCGACGTCTACACTAAGCTGCAAAGACCTAGGTGCTAGAGATGAGCTCGGTGAAATTGACCTCTAACAATGAGGTCAACAAATGGACCCCCAATAGGCATGATAAACTTGCCAAAGTTTATCGTGCGTATTGGTGTTGACCGAAACGATCAACTAGATCCAAAACTGAAGTTGAAAATCTAATTATATGAATTGAAAAGATTTTGTGTTTTGATAGAAGGTTAGAATGAAAGATTTATAATGAGATTTGAGCTGATTGATTGAAAGATCTAAATTTATTAACTGATTTGAAGGTTGATGATAGCACTGATGGCTTTAGCAAATAATGACTAATGAAATTAGTATTATTTGGTAAAGTCAAAGTAAGAAATAACTGAATATAGTGATTTGAAAGGGGTTTGATATGAATGGAAAGGTTTGACAATTATTTTGATTTGAATGTGAAAGTTCGAATGTGATTTTAACACTAGGATGGACAAGGACTTGCCCCAACACTAGTAGATCTAATCCTAAGGAAAGGAAGCACGGGGACTCACACCTATCCTTAAAAGACTAGAGGGTGACTAACTACGATGCGACCAAAGAGGCTTGAATCTTAGAATAGCTATCCAAGGTCTAAGGAAAATAGGAAGCTCGGGGACTCACACCTATCCTTAAAAGACCAAATTTGTTTCGAGTTTTCAAGGATTAACCTAGCTAGAAAGCACGGGGACTCACAACTAACTAGGGAAAATTAGCCTAAGGAAAGGAAGCACAGGGACTCACACCTATCCTTAAAAGACTAAAAGCTGACTGAACTATGATGGGGCCCGGCAGGCTTAAATCCAACAATAGCTAGCCAAGGTCTAAGGAAAATAGGAAGCTCGGGGACTCACACCTATTCCTAAAAGACCAAAGTTGTTTCGAGTTTTCAATGATTAACCTAGCTAGAAAGCACGGGGACTCACATCTAACTAGGAAAATTAGCCTAAGGAAAGGAAGCACAGGGACTCACACCTATCCTTAAATGACCAAATTTTTTCTGGGTTGTCAATGACTAAACTAGCTAGAAAGCACGGGGACTCACATCTAACTAGGAAAATTAGCCTAAGCAAAGGAAGCACAGGGACTCACACCTATCCTTAAAAGGCTAGAAGCCGATCGAGCTATGTTGGGGCCAAAGAGGCTTAAATCCAACACTAGTCAGTCACGATCCTATGAGGTAGGACGCTCGGGGACTCACACCTCCTCCTAAAAAGGATCAAATTCTCTTTTAGGTTTTCAATGACTAACCTAGCTAGAAAGCACGGGGACTCATATCTAACCAGGGGAACTAGCCAAGGAGATAGTCTACCTAAACCTCTAAGGATTTTGGCAAAAACTATCTAACCAGATTTAATTCTAATCCTAAGGAAAGGAAGCACGGGGACTCACACCTATCCTTAAAAGACTAGAGAATTTCTTTTAGGTTTTCAATGACTAACCTAGCTAGAAAGCACGGGGACTCAAATCTAACCAGGGGGAACTAGCCAAGGAGATAGTCTACCTAAACCTCTAAGGATTTTGACAAGAACTATCTAACTTGATTTAATTCTAATCCTAAGGAAAGGAAGCACGGGGACTCACACCTATCCTTAAAGGACTAGACAGTTTCTTTTAGGTTTTCAATGACTAACTTAGCTAGAAAGCACGGGGACTCACATCTAACCAGGGGGAACTAGCCAAGGAGATAGTCTACCTAAACCTCTAAGGATTTTGGCAAGAACTATCTAACCCGATTTAATTCTAATCCTAAGGAAAGGAAGCACGGGGACTCACACCTATCCTTAAAGGACTAGACAGTTTCTTTTAGGTTTTCAATGACTAACCTAGCTAGAAAGCACGGGGACTTACATCTAACCAGGGGGAACTAGCCAAGGAGATAGTCTACCTAAACCTCTAAGGATTTTGGCAAAAACTACCTAACCCTATTTAATTCTAATCCTAAGGAAAGGAAGCACGGGGACTCACACCTATCCTTAAAGGACTAGAGGATATTGATTTTGATTTGAATTGGATTTGAATTTTGAAATTTGAATGAGTTTGATTTTGTTTGAGATTAACTGAAATTCTGGTTTCAGATAGAGTTCTGAATTTGGAAGATTGATAGTCTTGGGATTCTTTGGATTAAAAATTTATTTTCTTCTCCATTATAAATGATCCTTGTAACTTACAAATATTCCACTGGGGATTATGTTTTTATATCGGATCATTATGTGTGAAGAAAACAAAAGGAGAAAGAGGGTGGTAGTTCGATCATCTTTGAAAAGTACAAGTCTATCAAAGCATCTCGACCACTCGAACAGGAATGCAAGATCTTAATTAAAGATTCATCCCATAATTGAATTTTTCTTGAGTAACTCGGAGAAAATAATCTGAATCTTCTAGAGTTCTCATTTGAATGTTCTAAGATAACTAAATGCAACATGATAAAATTTTCTTTGGAAAATTTTAACTTTTGCACTACTAAAGAACAAGGAGCAAATTTGAGCATCCTTTATAGTGAAAGCACCAAGGAATATCAAATACTCATAATGATTGAGAAAAGTTTGATTTTTATCAAGAAGTGACAGCTTCATTTTTCATTTGATAATTTTCTTATGATATTTGAAAGTGTTCACTTAAGTTTTAATCATCTTAACCCAATGAAAATAACAGATGGGAAAAGATTCAAAAACTTAACAAAGGATGGGTTGACTCCCTCTAAACTAAATAATTTAAATTCGGCCAAAATGAGTTTTGATCAAATAGTCAAAAGTTAACAACTTTCTATAAAGAAAATTATAGTTTCGACAAATCTTAGATTTCAATGCTATGGAAAGATTCTCTAACGGGGATAGAATTGTTTAGATTCTAACATCTGATTCTGGTTTATGATAAAGTGAAGATATACATTGAATTGAATTTTATATCCATTTGACGAAGTCATCATGAACTTTATCGGGAATAGAATCCTTCCAATTCTAACATCCAATATTAGTCGATCATGGACCAGGTCAAATCATAGCTTGATTTTGATTTGAAGTTTGACAGAGATTCAAACAAAGTTATCGTTGACATTATTAAGGATAGAACCCCTCATGTTCTAACATCCTAGTTCAGTGAATGATGAATTTAAATTTCGATTTGACATCTACTTATGATGAATGAGAACATTATACAGTCATCTCAAAACCAACTAAGGAGTGTCCCTTAGTTTAGTTCAAAAATTTGAAGTTAAGATCCTGTCTAGAATCTCATTCAAATTGAAAGATGTTCAAAAGAAAATTGAAGATATTTGAGTAATGATTTGTTTATGCATCTCAATTAGGTTAATTATGTGAAACCAAATAATGCACAACCAGCACCATTATAATTCTCGTTAAATTGATCATCACTATGATTTTTCTTGATAATGATTTGAAGATATGAACTGACCTACTCAAATTGCTAACTAAAGAGGTCTTGGGATCTAGATTTTGTTTGCCCAGATCAAAGCTCCCTACAAGTAAAACTGGGGTTTCCTTCACCATCTTTTTTCTTCTTTGTGAATTAAGAACTAATCCAAAAAGAATTAAATTAAAAGTAGAAATTCAATCTTTTCAAATCTTGTAAATCCAATATGACATCAATGCTTGGTGATGAACCAAAATTTTAAATTCTTAAAGTCAAGTGTTAAAAATATTAAAAGATGAATGGATCCTATGATTTTCAAGATTTAGAAAAGGAAGCTATCTTTTATTTTTGTTATTTTCTTTTCTTTTTTTTTGTTTCTTTTTTTTTTTTTGCTACACATTTTATGAATGTGTCTCTTTCTCTCTTTTTTTTTGTTTTTTTTGTTTTTTTTTGTTTTTAGCTTCCTTTACTCAAATCTTGAAATGATTATTTCAATTGTAAAATCATCATCCAATCATAAGAGAAGAAAATTAACCCTCTTATACAAGGATGATATATCTACAAGTCGGACCCGATCATATGATATGAATAAACAACTTAACTGATTATGAAATAGGTTCATCAACTTGCAAGATGCCTATGAGATGTATATAACAAGGAAATGACCAAGACTTTCACCTCTATTTTCAATTTCAATTCGATATAGACCTTAATTCAAAAGAAAATACGTATTGATATCATAATAAGTTAATCAAATATAATTTTATTTTTATCAATAAGAGAAGGAAACCCTCAAAGATGTTATAAAATCACATGACTTAGTATCAATTCGAGGTGTATCAATTAATATTAAGGAAAGCCACATGACAAATGAATATTTATTATATCATGGGTTAACCTTAATAAAGAACCTTGAACTGTCCTAAGTTTTTGATTCAAGTAGGAATTTAAGATGATTAATCTTAACAAGAATTGTTCATGAGTTTTCTCAGATATAGTGATAAAGCTAAGAATAAACTTAGCTAGATTTGATTTTAAAATATCACCATAAAAGAAAACTTCAGATAGCGAATAAAGACTTTTATATAATTGATTAGGTCATTTATCTTTATCACATGCCTTAAGATCTGTTTTCTTTTAGGGTTAAACCACCTGGTAGAGGGCAAATTGTCGTATCTAGGTAGTACCCTTAAGAAATAAGATTTAAAGGCATCCTAAACTCTGACCTACAAGAATGTTAAAACTGAGGGAATTCAAAATAATTTTCAAACTTCAACACATCAACCAATAATTATACATTCCTAAAATTAGAAAAGTCATAATATGGTCGAATATAAAATTTGGAAATACATTTGAATTTAGTTTAGGTGATTACTAGAAACCTAGCAAAATTAGTTGAACTTTTATGCTTTGAAGTTTCAAAAGATTAGATATATCTTCATCTAATGCGTCAATCCACTTAAGTGGAGGGAGGGAGGGAACTGACTTTTCTTTTTAGCATTGATAACCATAGGCCACATTCTTTAAGTATTTAGAAGAGTCAACCACAATGAACTTTTTATTACAATTTAAAGAAAATAGAGGTAGATTTCTTTTGAGGTAGATCAACCTACTATTTTTTCTAACAAAATTATTTTTGTAAGCTTAACTTATATTTGAACATTTAAACTTTTCTCAAATTGAATAGGCTTTAATCTTGAAAATCTTGCATAGATCAGATTATGGACCCTGTCCTAGCAAACATATCAAGCTACAAATGATATGTAACTACAATATGTTATTAGAACATGCAAAAAGTTTTGATTTGAAGGTTTGAGCTTTTGGACCCTGTCAAACCACACATATTAAGCTATAAAAATATATAACTGCACCATGTTGGTCTAGATAGGGAGAAAATTTTGATTTTAAAGCTCAAATTTTCTTAAGATTTGTCCCGCCACATATCGAGTTACAAAAATATATAACTGCAACATGTTAGCTAGGACACGAAAAAGTTTACAATTTTGAAGATTTAAATTTCTTTTTTGGACCCAATCCAAATAATATGTTGAGCTACTAAAAGAAGTAACTGTACATACTACTAATGATTAGATAAAGAGATTTTTTTTTAGTAGTCGTATGAAGAGGCATAAAGAAAACATCCCGTCAATAATTAACGGGGGTTCTATAAAACCTCATTTTATAATTTTAAGAGATGTCGATCAAATTATCCAAGAATGAAATGAATAATATAACCGACGGAAGAAGGGTAGTTACAACCTATGCCAAGCACAAGTATACTACCGACATAAGGATATGAATCACTGCTAAAGATGGAGAGAGGATTGATCCCCAATGGAGTCGCCAGAAAAACCTTGGTGGGAAAATTTATGTCACCACGTAGATTTTGATTTCTCCTGTTTTGTAATCGAATACTACATTAAGAATAAAGTACAGTCTCGGGAGACTGACACAATATTCTATAATAGATTCAATATCAAAATAGGGTTTTGAAAAATGACATTTCTGTGATCAAACACGATTTCGAGAATAACATATCATCTCAAAAGATGATTATGAAATTCTATAGAATATGTTTAAAAAATAGAAATGAAGTTTTAAAAAGTTAACCACTCTTCTGATTAGAGGCAACGAGGAGAATATGACATCATCTTAAAAGACGAACGTGATATTCTTCAAGGCATCCAAAAATAAGAATGGGTTTTATAAAATTCGTCACTTTTAAGATCGAATATAACAAGGAGAATGTTATATCATCTAGGGAGACGAAAATAACATCATACAAGTATATTCAAAATTAAAAATGAGTTTTAGAAAATAATCTGCGTTCCCAGAGATTTTTCCCTTATCTTATGTACATAAAACAAGGTTTATTTTAATCTAGGGTTCTCAAATCCCTATAGGGGCAAGCCTCTATAGTTAATTACATCCTAGGAGGGATACTCCTAAGAAAACTCTCGATTAAAACAGTGATTTTGTACCCTCTGATTACAAAGTAGAAGACAAGGAAAGAAGTAAGAATTTTCAAGGAGAAAACTCAACATTGAACAGTTATTAACGAGCCAAAGGAAGAAAAGTAAGAGATGCCAGATTCTGAGAAGCTCAGAGGCAACCTCAATCTACCCTATAGTGGCTTTACATTTTAAGAGAGAAATTTTAGGTTTGAATTGACATTTTATTAGAAATTTTATTAGAAATTTGGGATTTTATTCCCGAAGGGTGAGGACTTAAGATTTAGCAATCTGCCTTAGAACCTAAATCTAATTTGGGTACTACAAAGTAGTGACCCGAACCTAGCTAATGCAATGCAAATCTGGACTTACCCCGGCCTAGAATGGGGAGCCAACTAACCACCTAGGCGCTTCAAATCCATGTGTCCAGTCTCTTATGAAACATGGGTATGGACGTTATTTAAGTTTTGAGGAATCGGGGCCGGCATCTAAAACAAATCCTAATTGGCCCCTTTACTTATGTAGGGTAAATGATGCCTAGGAGCATAATGCAATTAAAATTTTAGACTCTTTTAATTTGTATCTAATGCAATGCATGCTAATTGACTCAAATGCATAAAATGATTTATGAAGCAGTTTTAAAATCAGGCTTAGAAAATAGATTTTTTCCTAGAGATTGCACAACATCCCCTTGACAAAACTGCACCCTAATAGGTCAGGTGGTCTGCCAGAACCCGCAGGCGGGGAGGTGCCTAATAAGGAAGAGAAAGTAATAATATGCTTATGCTGACTCTCGGCGGTCCGAGCTTACTTCTTAGATTCGTTAGAGTTTCTATGTGAGCCTAAAAAATTTTATTTTAAATTTCAAGTAAAAAAAGTTTATCTTGGTCCTTACCAAAAAACACTCCGATGCGTATCCAGGCTAAAACAAAACATGACATGCAAGAGTCCTAAAAAAAGCTAGTGCACAAACAATGTAAACACTCAAATTAAATTATCCAAAAATATATATCCAATGTCCAGTTTATTTACAACCCAGGGTCTGCTGAAAAAGTAAAGTGGCCGGGTACTACTGACAACAAACCCGGATTCTAATCCTAAGACTGACGCAAGTGATTTCAAAATGGGATATACTTTTCTTCTTATCTTCATTTCTTCATTTTCTTCTATTCGTCACTTATTTGTCTTCTTTCCTTTACGAGCTTCTTGGATCTGCTATGAGCTCCTTGGGTCCGCCGGGCCTGGATATCCAAATGAAAAGAAACTCATCCCCAAAGGGGTATTTTCTTTTCTCTTTGGATATTAGAACCACCCTAACTTGGCTTTCCAAATAGAAGAGAATACTCCCCTAAGGGACATTCTCTTCTCTTTGGATTCCGAGTTGGGTGTGATATCCCACTTTTGAATCACTTTCACAACACTTGACTTTAACAAATAATTACATTTACATCTCAGAAAGAAAAAGAAAATCTAAACACACCTGCAGGGTTATCCTAGACATTTATAATAAAAACATTCACAAGCAGTTATATATTCATATTAAATTTATCAGCCACACTTGGCCATGCTCTTTTAATTTTAAGGGGGCTTAGTATTTTCTGAAGCACCTGCAGAAATTTTATGTTAATTTAAATCTTTAATTTGGCCCTGCACGAGCATGGCCACCTGCATAAAATTTTGTGAGCATCCAGATCGTTCCTAACTTAAGGGTAATCTATCGCCCATCACATCATTTCACAGATAGCAGTAAAAAAAAATAAACACTCATATCAATCATACAAGCATGCAATGAAAACCGAGAAAGCCTGTCACACAACAACAAGAAAGTAAAACACCGGCCTAACCTAAAGCTAGAGTCCGTTGTCCTAGCAAACAAATCTAAGTGTGTGCTGTAGGCTGTGTGGTTTAAGGATATCCTAGGTTTATTATTAGTTAAAGTTGTTTAATTGATTGAATTTTAAGTTAAAATTATTACTAGATCTAAGGTGGGATGTCACTAAGTTTTCTATGTTCTGTGTTTCTATCCTAAAGTGTGCATGCAACCTAAGTCTAAATTTTCTAAGACTCAGTCCTTAATTTTTGTCCTTAAATATCACTAATGTTGTATAGGATAAAAAGTTTATTATTACTAACCCTCAAGATATTGCGCATGTGTAAAGGGGTTTAAGGATCTAAAATAAAAATAAAGTAATCCTGATAAAATTGAAGTTGCTACAGGGACCTAGAGGAGAGGAGTTCGTACAAAACACACCACGGCCTCCTAGGGGCTTTCTAAGTTTTAAGAAAACTTACAACACCGGGGGCTATGACCCGGTGGATTACGCCCGTAGCACCTCTACTCGGTTGAATAGAGGCGACTGACACCTTTAATCTGCTTCCTCTTGTTCACTTGATTGGTACCGTTCCTGGCAGTTCATGCAAATAAAGACAAGAAAATAGTGATTAGAAGCACATTTAATAATTAATAATAAAATGATTAAAATTTACTAGAAATAAAACGTACCTTTCTTCGGGCTTGATGGCCGGCACAAGCTGTCTACCTTTTAAACTCTTCACTTTTAGAAGCATACTTTTTATCTTTCCAACATTCACTCCGAGGCACAAGAATGGGGAAGTAGTAGAAGAAGAAGAGGGGTAGAGAGAGAGAAAGAGAGGTATTACTTTCTTTAAAACTTTCATCCAACTAACTCACTATCAAAAACCCACACACCTCAACTCTCCAAAACACCTCAAACTTCAACAATCACACACTTTACTTCTCCAAAATTTACACACATTTCACCTTTTCAAAAAAAAAATCCATACACTTTACCATTCAAAGAAAACATACACTTTTCACTTTCCAAAATCACAAAATTTGTTTTTCAAACCATACACACAACTTACTATTCACAATCCACACTCTCCACTTCTTAATCTTCACACAAAGAGCACTCTTCAAGACACACACACACTACCCATTTCCAACAATCATATAACCTTCAACATACGCATCTCACTTTCAATATAAACATATTTCCACCATTCTTAGTGTTCCAACATACACCTTTCTCCCAAAAATCATGCACTTTACTTTTCAAAACTACACTTCACTTTCCAAAATCATTCACATGCACCTTACTTTTTCACACTTTACCTTTCAAAATGTACACCTCACTATTTAAAGATCACACACTACACTTCTCACTTTTACACAAATTTCACATCTCCACCTTTACACATTTTGTTTCTCTCAACATACACAAATTCATCAAACACTTTATTTTCATAAGCACACAGTTCTCTTTTCAAAGCATTTCACATGTTACTTTCCAAAAACACATACTTTCATCTTCCAAAGAAACGCACAAATCTCTTTTTTAAGTACACACACATACTTTTCAAAATACACATATTTTACTTTCCAAAAATATACACCTCCCACCATTCAAAATTCACACGCTTTACCTTTCGAAGCCCCACAATCTCACACTTCATATTTCTTATGCAAAACCGTTTGAAAACATACACTTGTCACTTTTCAAATATCACCCATTTTACCTTTCAAAAACACACACCTCATCTTTCCAAACTCACACTTTTCTTTATTCAAAGTTTAAATATTTCACTACTCAACAAATACTCTTCACCATTCAAAGATTACCCACTTCATTGAAATAAAACAATGCAAAGTCCACTTTTCTTCACCTTTCAAAAATTAAACACTTTCTTTCTCAAAGTCACACAATTCACCTTTCAACTTTTCATACATTTCACTCTTCCAAATCACAAGAAGAAAACGTTCATGTATAAGACGAAGCATGACTATGTATACCAATTTCCACCAAAGCATTGACATGCAAGGCACAAGTAGTTATTCAATACAACTAAATATCAATTTTGATTGTAATCTCACTTGCCATTCTTTATGGATGATATGAGATGCCATGGGTATGGGTATGGGTATCTGAAATGTCACACAACCGTCATGTAGTTGGTTGGAATGCAAAATATATAGAAGAGCTTCAATATAGCATGCATTATTGATCACTAAACATAACAATACATGAGTTTTCATACAAGTCATGAAGTGAATAAAGAATACAAGTCATTCGTAAGTGGCCATGCTTTAGACAAATGTATTTGCTTCAATAATAGACAAGTTCATCAATCTCATTTCATGGAGATTCCGATTCTGTTTGGAATACAAGAAACAAACATATTCAATCTCTTGAAGCACCTTATAGAAGAAATGCACCAAATGATGTTAACAACAATGGCAATGCAAATCTGAGAGTAAAACAGCTCTGCAGTCCACTTTCTCTGATAGAAAGCTTTCATAAGAAAATGTCCACAAACCTAAGAAATAAAATCAGTGATGCATCTAAATGTTTCTAAAACACGTTTCATTTAAACACCAAGATATTGAACTATTCCAACAACCATACAGAAATGATAGAGATACACACTGGAAGAGAGGAAATCTATTGAGAAAGAGAGGAAAAGCATGCTCTTACTGTTAATAGAGAAAGGGAAAGTTAAGAAGAAAAATGATGGGGAGAATACACCTATGGCTGGCGGCTGAGGCAAGAAAGGTCTTCGGACGGGATCAGGAGAGGCTTGGGCTCGCAAACGGCAGAGGGAGTCGGATCTAGGGCTCGTGAATGGCTGAGAGAGGGAAGAAACTTTGGCTAGGGCAGCATCGGACTGGGACGTCCGGCCTTGGCATCGTGCGGAACAGAGAGGCGATGAAGAGGGGAAGGCTGGGGAATTCTGCCTTCTTACGAACTGCAGCTTGCGAACTCAGAGGGGCGACCGACTGGGGACTTCCGCCTGGAGCTTGCGAATGGGAGAGAAGAGCAGTTCGCCTGGAGTGGTTTCGTCTGGCTTCTTCCGGACCGAGAGCAGACGGGAGAGGGATCTCGCCTGGGCTTCTTCCGAACAGAGAGGGCGACGGTTGGGGTTTCACAAATCAGAGAGAGCGAGTGCGAGAGAGGAAGCGACGGACCTGGGCCGTTTGTCGCGAATGGAGAGAGGAGCAGGCTGAGGACTTCTGCCAGGGGAGATGGGATTTTCGCCAGAGAGTCGTGAGAGTTGGGGGTTCGGTTTTAGCAACTGATAGGGGAGAGGGTGTGTGTGTACCAACTTCTATAGTTTAGGAGTTAAATTTATTTACTTTTAGTTTGTTAATTAAAGATTTAATTTAAGTGTTTTAGTAATAAGTTTTAAAAAACATTAATTAGTTTATTGAGTTGATTTATTTATAGTTAGTTAATTCCATTAGAGTTTTCTTAATTAAAGTTTTTTTAATTGATTTTAACATTTTGATTAGGCAGATTATTGATTAACTTTAATTAATGAAGATATAAAGAGGAGATTTTAAGATGGTTGGATCATTAATTTAACAAATTTTGTTCAGATTTTAGTTTAAAACGGTTCGAACCCAAGATATCTAACCTAATTAATTTCAATTCAATTTTCATTATCTTATGATGAGTTAATTTGAATTAATCGAAGTTGATGTCATTAAATTAACTTTGTGTTGAATCAATATTTATTTAAAGTAGTGTTGATTTAGGCTGAATTAGGAAGTTGAGTCACCGCTACGTCGTTGGGCATCCACCTAAAGGGGAATCCTAAAAGCGACGTCTACACTAAGCTGCAAAGACCTAGGTGCTAGAGATGAGCTCGGTGAAATTGACCTCTAACAATGAGGTCAACAAGAACAGCATCCTCAGGCCCAACCAAGTCCTCCCCCATCACCCCCACAAGGTAAGGATAAAGTCTCCTCAAGCCAATCATTTTGATCAACATAATTACCCTCCATATTAATGCCAATTGAGCTTTCAAAACTTCATTAAAAAGCGTAACCAGAACATCAATAAATGGCATATTTTATAAGAGTGGTTCCAACGAAGCAATTGTAGAATGAACAGAAACAACAACCAATCCAGTAGAATCCACACCATCCCTAAATGCACTTGGCACAATAATTGCACCAGGAATAACAATAACCACACTGCCCAAAGGGCTAAAAGCTTCACAGCCCCCAGAATCAACATCAAAACCATCACAAACAAAAGAACTAGGGGACATAATGGGACTATCTATAAGGTTAGTCATTCAATTATTGGCACCCATAACCTTATTAACACCATCAAAGGTAGCCATAGGCGTAACTTCCTCCTCAGCATAACCAAGAACACAAGTCAAAGGATCAGTGCCCACCACAGTCTGACTAACAACAATCCCAGTGTCAACAACACTAGGACCAATCTCCATACCATGAACAGTTTCATCACAAATAATAGCATTAACCACCACATGAGTAATAGGATGAGAAGCATTAACAACAACAGTAAGTGGGGTAGAGGATGAATGTATGCGACATTCTCCCTTCACATGCCCAATACATTTACATTGAACACAAAAGGGAGGAAATTCCTCCATCACAGCATGTTAAATGTACCCAAATTTTTTGGGTCCTAACCAAACTTTATCAGGAAATTCTTTTGTAATATCAAGCTTAACCAAAACACGCGTAACAGAGGGATGAGATCCAATAGTGGTAGCATTATCAACCTTTAATGTACAACCAAATAGTGAGCCAAGACCGTGAAGGATACAAGGTGAAAATGGGTGAGGCCGTAGGTTTGGAAAAGAAATCTAAATAGGAATAACTGGAGAGTCCATAACAATGTCAACTAGAGGATACCATTTGGTCAATTTCATATAGCAGTTATTAACAAGGTAAGATCTATGAAAAAAAGTCTACTATAGTCCAAGTCATTAAATAACTTAGTCAAAATATGTGAATGATCCAACAAGGTAACCGAGAAATCACCATTAAGCATCAAATTGAAGAAAAACCTATGAATAAAATGAAGAGAAGGCCAACAAAAGGAAAACAAACTAACTAACACATATTGAAAAGGAGCCACAAGCACAATAATCTCCTCCTTCGAGATCCACAGTGAAAGTAAGCCACGAAAAGATGTAGCTTTCAGCTCCAAAAATCTCGTATCATGGGAAATACCAGAGAGTACATCAAGGAAGGAACGAGATTTGATTGGTCCACCAAAAAAACCATGATCGACCAGGTGATTCACCATCAATCCGGCCAATAAGGCCGGAGGTGGACGAATCGTAAGAAATGAGAAACTAGAGAAAACTACAAAGGGAGATGAGGAAAATAGAGAACTTTCCTGAACTTCAAACCTACAAAGGAACAACCAGCGCCGCAATAAAATTTGAATTAGTAGCGATGTTCTATAGTCTAGCTATAGGGATGACCAAACTACTTCCTCTCTTTCTCTTTTCCTCACAAGTGATGACTAATAAAAAAATAAATAATCCCTAATGGAATACTTTGTATGTTATTTCTAGTCATCTTTATTTGTAAAGAAGTGAGAAAGAGTTAAAAGCCTCCAATAAAATTTCAAATCCTTAAAAATTAAAGAAATCAAAATCAAAATTCAAACTCTCTAATTTGTTTCCTTTTCATGGAAAGTAACATGCATAAAAGCTTTTGGTCCCCAGTGGAGCATTTGTAAGTTATGGAGTCATCTATGATGGAAAGGGAAAAATGAGTCTTCAATCTAAATTATTTTTAAAATTATTAAAATTAAAAATCCTTTCAATCTTTCCTTCTCTCCTGGAAAATAACATATATAAAAGATTGTGATCCCTAATGAAACTTTTGTAAGTTGTTAATTCCATTTGTGATGGAGAGATAAGATAAAAAAATTTAAGAAATCAAATGTCTTTGAATCTTTCAAATCATGTACCCTTCTTATTTTGTAGTTTAGGATGACTCATCAGTATGCCTAACTGTAGCTTGAGTTAGTGAGCACTACTAAGGGCTTGGATTTGTAGATCCCAATTCTAGGGCGATCTTGGGTGTAGCATTAGCAAGGGCTTGGGTCTCCCGATCCTATTTTTAGTGCGATAATAGGTTCAATTCATAAAACCTTTTCCTAACAAGCCATCTCAGCATCTGAAGTGAAATATAAGTATCCCAAGTGGCATCCTCTCTTCACTAAAATCTTAATATTTTGAAGTCTGACATCTTTTCTTAACTAAATCTTAGTCTTTTAAGGTTAGGTGTGAGTCCTCATACATAGGCTTCCTTTTCCTAAGACTAAACACGCTAAAGTTTGAGCAAGCCTCTCGTGGCTCCATCCTAGTTTAAATCTAAACCTTGGTCTTTTGAGATTAGGTGTGAGTCTCCACACTTATGTTTTCATTCATTAAGACCAAATCTACTTGAGTTGGAGCAAGTCCCTCATAGTACCATCCTAGTTTAAATTCAAACCTTAGTCTTTTAAGGCCAGGTGTGGGTCCCCCCACTATTAGGCTCCCTTTCCTTAACATTAAACCCGCTAGAGTTGGAGCAAGCCCCTCATAACACCATCTTAGTTTAAATACAAACCTTGATCTTTTAAGGCTAGATGTGAGTCTCCACACTTAGGCTTCCTTTCCTTAACATTAAACCCGCTAGAGTTGGAGCAAGCCCCTCATAACACCATCCTAGTTTAAATCTAAACCTTAGTATTTTAATGTTTAGTGTGAGTCCTTGCATTTAGGCTTCCCTTTTTTAATATTAAACCTGTTAGGGTTGGAGCAAGCCCCTAGTAACACCATCCTAGTGTAAATCTAACCATTGGTCTTTTAAGGCTAGGTGTGATTCCTCACACTTAGGCTTCTTTTCTTTAAGGCTTAACCCAGTAGAGTTGGAGAAGGCCACCATGGTACCATCCTAAACCTTGGTATGTTAAGGTTATGTGTGAGTCCCCCAACACTTACGCTTTCTTTTCTTTAGACTAAATCCATTAGAGTTGGAGCTAGCCCCTCGGGACACCATCCTAATTTAAATCTAAACCTTGGTCTTTTAAGGTCAGCACACTTAGGTTTTCTTTCTTTGAGACTAAATCTACTAGAGTTGGAGTAAGCCCTCATGGCACCATCCTAGTTTAAATCTAAACCTTGGTCTTTTAAGGTTATGTGTGAGTCCCCATACTTAGGCTTCCTTTCCTTAAAACTAAACCCACTAGAGTTAGAGCAAGCCCCTTATGGCACCATCCTAGTTTAAATCTAAATCTTAGTATTTTAAGATTAGGTGTGAGTCTCCACACTTAGGCTTCCTTTTATTAATACTAAACCAGCTAGTGTTGGAGTAAGCTCCCCCTTGATAACATCTTACATTACAGGAAATTTGTTGAATACTGACGGTTACACCACTGGAATTTTTGGAGATCAAATGACCGTTGGAAGTACCTCTGGTATTTTCCTTATGTTGCAATTTTTATTGGCAGTTTAGCCACTATTTTTAAGTGAAATTTTTTTGGTGGTTAAAATTGCTGAAAATGGTCCTAAAATTGGCCGTCCCCTCCCTTCTTCCTCATTTCTTTGTGTTGCTCATTTCTTTTATCCAGACGCCCATGCCCTCGCCCTTGCCCTCACTGCCGAAGTGCATTCATTTCATCAACAGATCTTCGGCCACCTAATGCTGCCCGTGCCTCGCCCCAGACACCCTCACTCCGGCCACCGAACGCCCTCGAAGGTGATCTCCTACAAGCATCTTCTTATTTTTTTGCTTTAGTCATGGATGTTCTGAGAAGACATTTACAAAAGGATGTACCTTGGTTAATTTGTTTTGGTTGATATTCTTCTTGTTGATAAGACTAGAGAGGGAGTTGAAGGAAAACTTGAATTATAGAGATATACCTTTGAATCTAAAGGTTGATTTTGAGAAAGCCTTAAGCCCATATCATTTTTCTTTAGTCATGGATGTTCTCAGTAGACATTTACAAGAGGTTATACCTAATTTTTTTTTACTTATGCTAATATTCTTGTTGATAAGACAAGAGAGAGAGAGTTGAAGGTAAATTTGAATTATGGAGGTTAACCTTACAGTCTAAAGGTTTTCATTTGAGTTGATCTAAAGCATAAATATATGTAGTATAATTTTTGTAGTAATACACTTCGTAAGGGGATTGTAACTTTGGGCGGTCAAGTCATTAATAAGAGTAGATGTTTTAGATATATTGGATCTCTTATTCAGAGTGAAGGTGAAATAAATGGGGATATTGTCAACAAAAATCAAGTTGGATGGTTGAAGTGGAGGATTGCATTAGCCTTGTTGCGTGATAGAAAGTTCCCCCTCAAACTTAAGGAAAAATTTTATAAGATGGTGGTGAGACCTGCAATGCTTTATGGTGCCAAATGTTGGCCATTAAATGATAAGCATAATACTAAGTTATGCTTTGCAGAGTTAAGTCACCTTAGATGGTTTGGTCACTTAAAGCGGCGGCCTTCCGATGACTCGGTTAGGAAAGTAGAAGTATTAGATTTGACTTATATTAAGAAAGGTAGATGTAGACCTAAAAAGACTTGGCTAAAAAAATTATAAAAGATATTTCTTTATTAGATTTAAATGAGATTTAAGGCTGCATCTTTTCTAATAATTCATTTCATAACTATGTAGGGAACATTTGCTTTAAAATCCAAATGACTATCCAAGAAGAGAGATATTAGATGTATAATAGATTATTATAGGGTCGAAGAGGATTAACAGATGAATTTATGGAGGGAGTTGAGAATTTTATTCAAGTCGCATCTCAACTACCTTCGTTTAAGTTCGATGGAATATTTAGATGTCCATGCTCAAAGCACAAAAATTAAGCATTCCTTAAGCCCGATGATGTAAAGGTTGATTTATATCGCAAGGAATTTGTTATTTTACCGTTAGTAATAACCGACAGTTCTTACCGTTGGTAAGACTGCTGGTAAAAAAATTGGTGTTCACTGGCAAATTTTGTGCCAGAATTTACCAGCAGTTTACCCGCAAATTTGGGTTCATTAATTTATGGCTGTTTTAGCAGCCGAAAAATCACTGAAAACTTTTGCCACTGGAAAATAGCTGTTGATTTTCATTTCCTACATGGTTTATTCTAGCAGTTTTCAAACCACCAGAAATTTTTTAAACCACCAGAAAATGTATCTAAACCATCAAAAATTACCGTTAGTAATTGGCAAATTTCTTGTAGTGCTAGTTAAACTTAAATTTTAAATCCCAAATAATTTAAGTTTAGGTGTAAATCTTTATATAGGTTTCTCTTTCTTAAATGATGCCCTTTAGTTTGTTGAGGTAGGTATAAGTACCCACATGGCGGCATCCTTTCTCTTGGATTTGAAATAAGACTTTAGCCTTATCAAATCATTTCAAACTCTTACATTTATTTCAAATCAAACTCAAATTCTTATACTTATTCAAGCACTTTCTTGTCTCTAGCTTTATTAATGATTTTAATCTCATTAGTTACTATTTAGTAGATTCATCATCATCATAAATCCTTAAATCAAGCAATCTACTCAAATTAATATCAACTTTAACTTTGATTTACAATCAAAGTTTAAATCCATTTCATCTGGTTTATTTCAATTCAATCTATTCAAATCAAACAGAACTTTCACTCTTAATGGCGGATCTAGTTGATCATTTCGATCAACACCAATATACATGATAAACTTTGGTGAGTTTTGATGTGGGATGTGTGTGAACTTGTGCGTGTAGGTAAGCAGAGTTTTGTTATAGATTGTGTGATGAATACTTGTGCTTGTCAATGTTGAGTAATGCTTAAGCTTTTCTTGATATGTTAACAATGAAATCCCATTTAAAGTTATGTATGTATAAGTGATGAATCAAGTAATCAAGTGATTAAGTAGAGTGTCGAACCCACGAGGAAGAATTTGCTTACTTGCGAAGAACTAGTAATGCTTACTTTCAATACATAATTTATCCTATTAAAATAAAATTGATGTTTTTGGAATTTTTATCACTTGATAAAAATAGTAAAATAGTTGATACAATATTTAATAAAATGTTTTAGATTGATGAATGCAAATATCATATTTTTCTAATAAGACTCTTAATTGTAGATGTGATTCAGAGCATATACATTCCTAGATATCTATCGAACTTGTAGGGGTGAAAAGGATATCAACTAACCTCCTACAGTTATAATATCCCTTAAGAACCTAGAATATTCAAATGCCCTATGTCTAGGTATGGAAACTTTTATCTCAATATCCTGATTATTTTTGTATTCCTATGTTGAGGATATACATCACACTAGGTTTTAACTACACCTATGACTATTATGTGTATTAAATTAAGAACGGGATATAATTAAAAATATTATTAAATCTTTAAAGAACATTTGTCTTCTTTAGTACTTTGATATGCTCTTTACATCATCAATCATAAACAAGAGATTTAGCCAGACAAAATAAATGATAAGCAAACTCATTTTCATTATAATCATAGAAGAATCAAATTGAAAGGGAAATAGTAGAATGTTATCACCAAGTTGAATCAAAGGTTCTCCTCTCCACTCCTTCCTGTACTTGTAGAGTTGCTTCAACAAAACACTAATTAAACATTCCAAAAGATTATTTCTTATACATTCCTAGCCTCCTTTAGATTTTACTCTAAGAGGGTACTAGAGAAGCACACTAAAAAAATACTAAATTTTACAGAAGTGACTAAACTTATCTATAAACAGAACATAATATCTATTTATAAGAAAACACAGAAAAGGTATCTGGTGCTGCGGAGCTTAGAAGTGTGGCGCTGCAGCGTCTAAAAGTGAACTAGTGCCTCAGCGTAGAAATGCTTGCTCCACAGTGGCGCTTAATGTTATAGAACAATTTTTTGGTAAACAATTATGACCTTTCACTGAAACAATGTAACCCTTAGAAGTTATACATCTGCTACGCTGCGACACTATTGAAATTGAAGCATTGTGGCACCTGAGTGGACAAAGTTGTGCCGAGAAATTGAAATGTGTGGCGCCGTGGCATTCAATTTCCTGAGAACTTGGAGCTGACAAGCTGACTTTCTGACGCAGCGACACTTAGATCTCTACAGTGTTGGATGTGTTGTCGCTGCAACGCTCGCAAATAGAGAGCATGGCACTGCAATGTCTAAAAGTGATACTTTCGGGTGTTAAATGCAGCGCAGTAGCGGTGTTTCCTCTAGCACCGTGATGCTGAATGTTTCTTTGAATTTTTCACCATTTTTTTAATTTTTCCTATAAAAAAATAACTAAAACAACACATTTTCACTGAAATTTAAATATAATAAATATTATATAATTTACACTATCAAGTTTATCATGCCTATTAGGGGTCCATTTGTTGACCTCATTTTTGTACGAGGTCAAAACTTTCTATCATCTCATCCTAATAGTTAGTTTTCCAACCATAGTGTTGAAATCACCTTAAGGATTCCCTCTAGGTAGCCTGTTGATGATATGCTATCGACTAAACATAGAAGGCCTCAAAACATTTAGATCCTTGATGACTGTTGACAAATGATAGGGTTGTCTCCAATATTTAATCTCATCATCCCCCAAAATTTGATCAAACCAATCTCAATTTGACAAAAACCAATTTAATTCAAAGGAATATGGTGTAATCGAACCTTGTTGACCCGATTTGAATAGACTCAAATCCAATTCAAAATCGACAACTTTGATAAACACCAGCTAACTCGTCTCGGGTTAACTTGAATCAAATTGGTGTCTATTAGAATAAATCAGCTCAATTTATACTAAATACCTTTAAATAAAATCAAATTCAACACTAATTAAATCCAATTCAATTAAACTAGCATTAACCTCATCAAATCACTCTATTTCAAAGCAATTGAAATTATATTGTCAATACTTAAAATAAATTCTTGTATTTCAATTCAATTTTAAAATCTTGCTGACATCAAATAAACTTCTATTTATTCAATCGAGTTGGTTGCAAACTAATTAAGATCGACACAGCATGTTTATATTGAATCGAGGCATGTTGTGTCAATTCGACTCAACTCAAATTTAAGCCAATGTTAGCAACTCTGATCGGCCCAAATCAACTCATCTTGAGTCAACCGAAATTGAATTCACGTTAATTTGATGAAATCATCCTACATTTAAATTTAACCCAAATCTGTTTGTTTAATTCAACTATTTATGTTAAAATCAACAATATAATGTATCTCAAATGTTATGGAATATAATTTGAACTTTTAGATTGGAGGGGTAGGATGGTCAATTTATTTTTCATAAAACTTTTAGGTCACAAAGCAGCAGGTCTATTTGATTCCCCCCACCCCCATTCAGTCGAACTAGACGAGAGGGAGATGAGGTCTTCCGTGCAGTTCCTACGAGCAAGAGGCGTGCCTCTTCAATTCAAACTCAAGGCAAAACTTTTGTGGGTAGTTACTTGTTCTATTGTGCGAAAACTCCCAGCCTTGTTATATCTTCTTCCTACGCACAAAATTCTACCCCCTTTGATAGAAGCCCTTGACTGCTCTCTCTCTCTTTTATGCCTAAGGTCTCATGTGATTCGATTGTTGCTTATGTAAATTAGAAATTTAAAAACAGATGTAGAGAAAAAAAAAATTCAAAAAAAGTTTTTTCTAGGGGTGTCATTTCGGGTCAACGGGTCAGGTTTCGGTCGAACCCGAGTTGCCCTGGCCGTAAATGAATTAACCCGAACCCGACCTGATTTTGCAAATGGGTTAGGATTTTCAACCAAGACCCAACGCACGCGGGTTATGGGTTTACCCGACCCAACCAGTGAACCCGATTAAGTTTCATCGTCCATCCAAAGTCTGAATCCATCGTCGAGGTCAACAACTCAACCAGCTGCTCTGGTGCGACTAGCGAGTGTGGACTTGCCGCTTGCGGTTTCATCGACGAGCACGAGTCGGCGAGCGCCGACTGGGTCTTAGCATCTTGTTTCTACGTCCGAGAAGCCGGCGGTCAGGCCGTCAGGACGAGCGCGGAGGGATTACGATATGCGGGAGTTGGGATGGTGGGAAGGGCCGGACGTGGAGACTGGCGAGGAAGGCAAGCTCCCATCGAGGAGGTGAGACTTCCGTGAGTTTCGTCGGACTGCAGCTTGCAGGAGTGGTTGGCATCCGATAGACGGGTAACACGATGGCGACCCGTTTTTTAAACGAGTCGAAAATCTGAACCCGGACCCAAGCCGTTTCACAAATGGGTTGACCCAAACCCAGATTTTTTCGGGTCGGGTCCGGGTCATGTTTCGGGTCGTGTCAACTTTTGACACCCCTTATTGTTTCAATAATGAATTGTCGTTTGAGTAACATTCTTTTAAGTGCTGACGAAACCTGAAAGTAGATATTAATTATATGTTTAGGTTAATTTTCAGCTTTAGTGATTTCACAATAAAAGACTAAATTATGCATCTCTAAAATTTAAGTATATATAATTAATTTTAATTATTAAAAAAAATTTACATAATACGTATATATATGACATTCTAAAATACTATTATTTATTAGTAACTTATAATATCAAAAGTTTACATTGTTAACTTATAGTATCTTTAACTTTCAGCATAATACTTAATACAACTATGATTAAATTTAAATTATATTAATTTTTTAATTATAGTTACAGTATTTGGTTACTATTTTTTCCATTAAAAATAACTCATCTTGAATTAGACAAATAAATTAATGTTGGTAAAATAAAATAGTTGTTAGAAAAATGCATTTCAGTAATTTCAATATTATTTCAGAATTTTATTTGTTCACAGATTGCATCAGTATTGGCCTTGAAGGAATAAATGAGTTCAGTGATTACATACAACCTTAAACTAATCCTAATAATAGATCTCAGTGAAAGATTTCATGTTCGGAAATTGCTCAACAAAATAAAATAATGCATGGATAGGAGTGTAAAACCCGCAAAAAGTATAATAACAAGAAACCTTCAGACTTTGTTTGGGTTATATACCAAACAAAAGTTGCATTGCTGCAACTTCAAAAATGGTTTATAAGAGGAAATGAATAAAATAATGTGACTTAGGTACATATCACTGTATTTCCATGCACTTATGTTTCTACCAGAAAAATTTTTAATTTTCTTATTCTTGTATTTAAATGGCAGCAAAACTTATAAATAAAAAAGTATATTTCACTTTTGATAACATGAAAGAGATAACAAGATCACTATAGCTTGTGTTTCACAATGTCACAAACAAAATAGTTTTGCTAACTAAATCATACATAAAATAGTTCTCACATTTACATAAATAAAGTTTCAACTAGTCATTAACATATCTTTTAAAATTAGTTTGCTAAATCGGTCATAAACATGCATGTCATCATTTCCCTGATAGTGGAGAAGCTTTCACTTGAATTTTCTTATTTGAAACTTCTAATTTGAATATTTTAAGCATACATAAAATATGTAAATAATATTTTAAACTCATACAACTTCTCACAAAATAAATTATATTTAAGAAATTTGTAACAATTAGTTTAGAAAATCATATTCTCAAAAAAATATTTTGCATATTCATGTTATCTAGTTATAACTGTGTAGTTGAAAAGCAATGTTATCTATAATTTCAGCTATTTCGTTAACACCTTCACCATCGCCAAAGTCTACTTCGTCATCCAAGTTAGTACTTTGTTCAACTTGCTCTCCTACTCTGCATTTATATGCCTCCGGATGAACTAAATTTTCAGCAACGTCGCATTCTTGAAATTCAGGATCATTCCATAATATATGTTGTCGAATATAGTTATGTAGTGTCATGGTACCCACAATAATGAGACATTGCTTCTTAAAGGAATAATTTGACTAGATCTTGCTCTTGCTCTTATGATTCCCGATTAGTCGCCCCCTATAACTCTCAATCAATGAACTCCTTATAGCTCCTATTGAATCACGTATATCAGTTATCCTGACTCCTTATAACTCCATCAGTCTCCAACTCCTTATGATCACTCCCATCTACTAACTCCTGTCAGTGGACTACATTAATCTTAAGAATATCACATGAGGTTATCATATTATCAATGCGCATATCATTTTTTATAAGAGCAGTATCAATATCGGTACAATAAATTCTTTCTGTTAGATTAGTATCACCTTCTAATACATATCAATCCTACCAATCATATTAGTGCATATTACATTTCAATATTATAATGTCAATCAAAGTAGATCACTTTAAGCCCATTTTAATTTGACTTTTCCCAACTTATTTCGCAGAAATATTCATATACATATTTTTAATCAATAGAAATGCAATAAAATCATATTTAATTGTTCAAAATGATGAAAATCTATAACATATCAAAAACTATATGATAAAAGCTTACAAAATCAAGAGATAATGCATTTTAATAGATTTAGGAGAGATAAAATTTGTATAAATCAAAATCATCAAAAAAGAAGTAAGAGGATAAGTACCTATAATGAATAAAATAATTTTTCGTAAAAAAACGGTGGACAAATATGACCAAAAATAGGCTTTCTCTTTTCTCCTTCCCTCTTCTTCCTCTCCATTCTCTCCCTCTTCTTCTCCCATTTATTCCCAACCAAGCAAGAGAGTGAGGGAGGCGGTGTAGGGATATTTATAATAAATATATAAAAATTACTGTTTGTGGCTTAGTGCCACAACGCTCAGACCTAATGTCGCAGTGCTGCATGTCGAATTCAGAGTTACTGTAGAACAGAGACACCAATGTTGCAGCGGCAATTTCTTGCATCATTGTGCTCTCAAACATAGCGCCGCAATGCTCACTAGCATACGGGCGAAGCGCACTTATTATTTGCAGATCATCATACTAAGTTCGAATCATTACTCCATAGTAGTTCACTTTAGTTATAGGATTAGCAACAGACACAAAATTATAAATCCTCACCCTCCGGGAATATAATCCCACCTTTCTAATTAAATTTCAACTTCAATAATAAAATTTTTCTTAAAGTGTAAAGCCTGATATAGGTTAGGCTGACCTTCACAAAATCTGATGCCTCTTAATTTTTTTCTTTGACTCGCTAAGAATGGTTTAATATTGAGCTTTCTCCTTGGATAAATTTTAATTTATATCTTTGTCTTCAACCTTGTAATCAAAGGGTATGAATTCATTAGTTTAATTGAGAGTCTTCTTGGAATTACCTCTCTTAAAATATAATTAGCCATAGGGGCTTGCCCTTATGAAGAATTGAGAAATGCAGGTTAAAATAAACCCTGTTTTATTCCTAAAAAATAGGGGAAAATCTTTGGGAATGTAGATCTTTTTTTCGAACCTATTTCTATTTTTAAATATATTTGTAGAATGTCGTTATTGTCTCCCAAATGATACGATGTTCTCCTTGTTGTATTTTGTCTTAGAAATGTCACATTTTTTAAAATCCATTTGGTGGGAAAATTTATGTCACCACGCACATTTTGATTTCTCCTATTTTGTAATCGAATACTGCATTCAGAATAAAGTATAGTCTCGGGAGACTAACACAATATTCTATAATAGATTCAATATCAAAATAGAATTTTAAAAAATGATATTTCTGTGATTAAACACGATTTAGAGAATAACATATCATCTCGAAAGATGATTATGAAATTCTATAGAATATGTTTAAAAAATAGAAATGAAGTTTTGAAAATTCAACCACTCTTCTGATTAGAGGAAACGAGGAGAATACAACATCATCTTAAAAGACGAACGTAATATTCTTCAAGGCATCCGAAAATAAGAATGGGTTTTATAAAATTCGTCACTTTTAAGATCGAATATAACAAGGAGAATGTTATATTATCTAGGGAGACGAAAATACCATTATACAAGTATATTCAAAATTAAAAATGAGTTTTAGAAAATAATCTGTGTTCCCGGAGATTTTTCCCTTATCTTATGTACATAAAATAAGGTTTATTTTAAACTGGAGTTCTCAAATCCCTAAGAAAACTCTCAATTAAAGCAATGATTTCGTACCCTTTGATTACAAAGTAGAAGACAAGGAAAGAAGTAAGAATTTTCAAGGAGAAAGCTCAATATTGAATAGTAATTAACGAGTCAAAGAAAGAAAAGTAGGAGGTACTGGATTCTGAGAAGCTCAGAAGCAACCTCAGTCTACCCTATATTGGGCTTTACATTTTAAGAGAGAAATTTTTAGGTTTGAGTTGATATTTTATTAGAAATTTGGGATTATATTCCCGGAGGGTGAGGACTTAAGATTTAAAAATCTGCCTCAATACCTAAATCTAATTTGGGTACTACAAAGTAGTGACCTGAACCTAGCTAGTGAAGTGCAAATTTGGACTTACCCCGGCCTGGATTGGGGAGCCAGCTAACCACCTAGGCGCTTCAAATTCATGTGTCCAGTCTCTTATGAAAGATGGGTAGAGACGTTATTCAAGTTTTGAGGAATCGGGGCCGACATCTAAGACAAATCCTAATTGGCCCCTTTACTTATGTAGGGTAAATAATTCCTGAGAGTATAATGCAATTAAAAATTTAGACTCTTTTAATTTGTATCTAATGCAATGCATGCTAATTAACTCGAATGCATAAAATAATTTATAAAGCAGTTTTAAAATCAGGCTTAAAAAATAAAATTTTCCCTAGAGATTGCACAACATCCCATTGACAGAACCGCACCCTAATAGGTCAGGTGGTCTGCCAGAACCCGCAGGCAGGGAGGTGCCTAACAAGGAAGAGAAAGTATTAATATGCTTATGCTGACTCTCGACGGACCCGAGCTTACTTCTTAGATTCGTTAGAGTTTCTTTGTGAGCCTAAAAATTTTATTTTAAATTTTAAGTAGAAAAAGTTTTATCGTGGTCCTTTCCAGAAATGCACTCCGATTCATATCCAGGCTAAAATAAAAGATGGCATGCAAGAGTCCTAAAAAAAGCTACTACACAAACAATGTAAACACTAAAATTAAATTATCCAAAAATATAATATTTAATGTCCAATTTATTTATAACCCAGGGTCTGCTGAAAAGGTAAAGTGGCCGGGTACCACCGATAACAAACCAGGATTCTAATCCTAAGACTGACGCAAGTGATTTCAAAATGGGATATATTTTTCTTCTTATCTTCATTTCTTTATCTTCTTCTATTCGTCTCCTCATTTCATCTTCTCTTTCTCTAAGAGCTCCTTGGATCCGCCACGAGCTCCTTGGGTTCGTCGGGCCTGGATATCCAAATGAAAAGAAACTCATCCCCGAAGGGATATTTTCTTTTCTCTTTGGATATTAGAACCACCCTAACATGGCTTTCCAAATAAAAGAGAATACTCCCCTAAGGGATATTCTCTTCTCTTTGGATTCCGAGTTGGGTGTGATATCCCACTTTTGAATCACTTTCACAACACTTGACTTTAACCAAATACATTTACATTACATTTACATCTCAAAAAGAAAAAGAAAATCTAGACCACCTATAGGGTTATCCTAAACATTTATAATAAAATCATTTCCACGCAGTTATATATTCGCATTTAAATTAAATTTATCAGCCACACTTGGCCATGCTCTTAATTTTAAGGGGGCTTAGCATTTTCTGAAGCGCCTGCAGAAAATATTGTTAATTTAAATCTTTAATTTGCCCCCTTTTTATTTAGCCCTACATGAGCATGACCACCTGCATAAGATTCTATGAGCATCCAGATCGTTCCTAACCTAGGGGTAATCTATCGCCCATCATATCATATCACAGAGAGCAGTAAAAGTAAACAATCACTCGTATCAATCATACACATTCATGCAATGAAAATTGAGAAAGCCCGTTATACAACAACAAGAAAGTAAACACCAGCCTAACCTAGAGCCAGAGTCGGTTGTCCTAGCAAACAAATCTAAGTGTGTGTGGTAGGTCGTGTGGTTTGGATATATCCTAGATTAGTTATTGATTGGTTTTCTAGTTGATTGAATTTAATTTGTTGAAAGGTCAGAGGGGGCTTTTATGTTCAGATTTAAGTTTTAGTGTCTTTATTGTTTTGAAGTTCATTTTAAATTGAGTTTTAATTTTTTAAAGTTGATTAACAGGATTTGTTCTTTAGTCATTCTGATTAAATATTTTCTTTTATATTATTTAATTTAATGATTTAGTGAATTTTGAATGATTTATTGGATTTTTAAATTACTATTTATTTCAATCAATTTTTAATGATATTTTACATTATGCTTATAATTGATTTTTGAAAAGACTTTAGTGAATAGAGTTTGATTTTTAAAGAGCCTTTATTTTAGAAAATATATTTATTTATTTAAATTTGTTCTAATTTTATGTGTATTTTGTATTCTGAGTTTAGTTTTACTTTTAATGGATTTTATTTAATTATTATTATTTGATTATGAGGTGATTAAAATGTTAATTAAACCCAATTTTAAATTTATGTTCAAGTTGAATCTTTTAGTGCTTATGTATGTTGATTATGACTTAGTTATTAAAAGTTATGTGATTTTTGTGTATTTTTATCCAAGTTATTATTGGTGTGTTTGAAATTTTTGTTAAATGATCATTTAAATTTGATTAGCCTAATTAAAATTATATTTAATAATGAACACTAAGCCTAAGGGGGATGTCGCTAAGTTTTCTATGTTCTCAGTTTCTATCCTAAAGTGTGCATGCAACCTAGGTCTAAGTTCTCTAGGACTCAATCCTTAATTTTTGTCCTTAAATGTCACTAATATTGTATAGGATAAAAAAAGTTTGTTATTACTAACCCTGAAGACATTGCACATGTGTAAAGGGGTTTAAGGATCTAAAATAAAAATAAAGTAATCCTGATAAAATTGAAGTTACTACAGGGACCTAAAGGGTAGGAGTTCACACAAACCACACCACGGCTTCCTAGGGGCTTTCTAAGTTTTAAGAAAACTTACAACACCGGGGGCTATGACCTGGTGGATTTCGCCCCTAGCACCTCTACCCGGTTGGATAGAGGCGACTGATGCCTTTGTCCCTTGTCTTTTTGTTCACTCGACCGGCACCATTGCTCGCAGTTCATGCAAGTAAAGAGAATAAAATAGGGATTAGAAGCACATTTTATAATTAATATTGAAATAATTACAATTTACTAAAAATAAATAAAAAAATGTACCTTTTTTCGGGCTTGAGGGCCGGCACAAGCTGTCTACCTTTTAAAGTGTTCCCTTTTGATAGCATACCTTATACTTTGTGAAATTTTTCTCGAGGCACAAGAAGGGTGTGTAGTAGAAGAAGGAGAAAGAGAGGATAGAGAGAGAAAGAGAGAGGGGCATTACTCTTTAACACTTTCATTTTCTAGTAAACACCCAACAAAACTCATTCCTCCACACCCACACCTTTCATCTCTCAACACCTCTAACCTTCACTTTTACTCTTTCACACACTTTGTTCCCAACACATACATAAACATCAAAATACTTTACCTTTTGAAATCTCACAATTCACTCTTCATTTTCTTACACATCACCTTTCAAAACAAATACACTTTTCACTTTCAAAACATACACATGTTGCTTTCTAAAATCCAAAAATTTACTTCTCAAATCAAACACACACTTTATTATTAAACAATTATGCATTTCACAAACATTACACTATTCAACAAACACTCTTTTCCAAATATTTCATCTCTCAATTTTCATATTTCACTTTTAATTATCAACATACATACACACATAGTTCACTTTTCCACATTTATACACACTTAACTTTTCTACACAAACAATTTCAAAACACTTCTTCTTTCAATACACTTTCCCAAACACTTTTTTTTTAATACACTTTTACTTTTCACAAAACACACACTTCACTTTTTTAAAAACATACAAACCCACTTTTCAAAATCCAACACTTTACTTTTTACCTTTCCCACACATTACTTTTCCAACCTACACTTTCATCTCTTAAAAAAATATCTTTCACCTTTCATTCTTTCGTACACTTTGGCCTTTAAGACACACACACACGTCACTTTTAAAACCTATCATTTCACTTTCCACAAGATACCTTTCACATAATAATTTCACCTTTCCAAAACAAACACAATTTCCACTTTCTCTCTTTCAACATTCACAAAAATGCATCAAGCCATTGCTCATCTTTCCATATTTCAAGAAACTTTTCCAACAACATAAATAACATTGTATTGAATCCATAAGACACATGAACATCTTAAAACAAATTTCCAACCTTTACACCATATGCCATCAAATACCCAAAGAAAACTTTTAGCTCAAACTCATAAACTTGCCTTAGTACCAAACATACAACATTTGTCAATAATACATCCCTTTAATAATATGAACAATATTGAAGCTTTAACCAGGATGAATGATGCAATCATCATATAATATGAAAAAGAAGCATTTCTAGCAACCACCACACCACTTAATTTACTCATTTCATCTCAACCATTATACTAACTATCACTAAAAAAAAGTGAAGTATCATTCTAAACTTTGAGTGAAAGCAACTCAAACCTAACACAATCTTGCTTTAGAAGAATATCACTGATCGCATAACTTATAATATGCAAGAGGACAAAAAGAAGAAAAAAAAATTTCCACTCCATTGAAAATGTAAACATGATCTTGAAACTATATATATGTATATATATTCGGCAAAACAATGAATTCCCATAACTCCTTGTAGACAATTAACCAAGGATTCAATTCAAACCCGACTCCAAGTAGAAACAACAACTCTGTCAATTTGCTATGATATTTCTTGGAAAACCAAAGGCATAAGCATAGTATATACATTTCAAACACTTCGATTTTATTGATCTAAATAATTTCCTAAGAGGTGGTCTTATTCAGACATTTCCACAAGAACCCGGTCTAAACATCTCTATAAGAATTTTACTCCAAAGGAAATTGCTATTGAATTTAACAAAGCTATTGAATTTATCAAAGCTGTTAGATCTATTATCATGTCAATAAATATACAAAGTGTTCAAATTTCAAGAGAAACACGTCATCACCACTATAACTCAATCCAACCAAATGTATTCTTCATCAAGACATCAATAGGTCTTGCAATATTTAATTCATCACAAAACAAAAATGAAGAAATGACTGGAAGGGTGAAAGTATATTTTGCTGCCACACTTTGAAGATAACCAAACCTTTGGATTCTAATTTTAAGAGAGATCAAGTAGGATTTGTCACTGATTTTTTTTTTTTTTGTTCTTGAAATTAGTGTGAAGTAAGGGAAGAGGAAAAAGTCTGTAGAAAGATGAAGGAAGAGGGAAGAAAGGAAAGAGATAAAGTAGAAGAAGAAGAAAGATGAAGAAGGAGAAGAGGGTTTACCACTTCATTCTTGGCTGAGTAAATCGCATCAGAATGGGGGTTTGGTTGAGGCTAGGGCCGGTGATTGGCGTCGGAGATCGGTGAGAGAGAGGTGCGGCCAACCTTGGGGTTGTGCGAAGCAGAGGGAGAAGAGGGAGACCGTGATGGGGTTGACAAACTGGAGAGTAGGGAGACGGGGAGGATTTGGTTCTTGCGAATGAGAGCCCGCCTAGAGTTTTCTTGCTTGAGAATATGGGAGGCCACGAGATCGAGCAAACTTCCGCCTGGAGTTATGCAGAATGGGAGGGTCTTCCACCTGGGTTTCTTCCAAACAGAGAGCGAGAGAGCCTGTGAGTTTTCGTGCGAATGAGAGCGTGGGTCTTGGGTTCGGGTGGTTTCTAAAATAAGAGGGAGAAGGAGATCGTGGGGGAGTGCGGTTGGACCGATCTAAATAAACCCAAAACTGCCTAAAGTTTCAAAATGAAATTATTTATTAATTATCAATTAATTTAAATGGAATTTTAAGGAAATTATATATTAGTTAAATGTGATTAATTAAAGGTGTGTATATATATATATATATATATATATATATATATATATATATATATATATATATATATATTAATCAATGTAGCTAATTTGATTAACATGAATTTGGTTTCATTTAACTTGTAATGAGTCAACTTAGACCAGAGCCGTCTACGTTAAGTTGAACTCGAATCAAGTGGGTTAAGCTCGATGTTGGGTAGACTTATATCAAAGAGCTCCAATCGATGCCGATTTTAATCCAATTAGATTCGATCAAAGTTGAATTTAATTATTTTGATTTTTATTAATTTCAAATGGTTTTAATTTGATTTAGGTCGAGTCAAGAGGTTGAGTCGATGCCACGGTATTGGGTATCTATTGCAAATCTGGTTTTAATGATGACAAACATATTTCCAGTGTGTTTTGCTTGGCTAATCTGTTTCAGGCACAAAAGACCGCGAGCCACTCAAGCCAACTCAAGATCGGGTCCAAGTGTGTCAAATGTATGATTTTTCTTTTTATTGAGTCAATAGTAATGTAACTGATTCCCTAGCTAAGTAAACTTGCACACACACACTCAGGGAGAGAGACTGAGTGAATTAGAGTTTCTGTTAAAATTTTGTTCAGATCGTCCTGGACGATTTCCACATCGTCCTGGACGATCCAGCCAAAACAAAAACCCTAATTAGGGCGACTAAGTTAAGAGGGTCTGATTAAGCAGATCGTCCTGGACGATCTCTGGATCGTACGGGACGATATTCCCAAATCAAAAATTATCAGCCGCCAGATCAAGTTAGGCAAGTTCTTATTTTTAGATACTTGGTCTGATCGTCCCGAACGATACGTGTATCTTCCCGGACGATCCAGTACAATCATGCCTAATTTAATCTGGTAATTAAGGAAAGTAATTTATTTTTAGTTGATACGATCATATCGTCCTGGACGATCGCAGGATCGTCCCAGATGATCATGATCGTTTAGTGCATTTCAGCTGTACGACCCAAACTGTGTTCAGGACGATTTGGGGCCTTTTTGAACTAATCGTACAGGATGATGTCCCAATCGTCCTGGACGATCAAGTCATTTTTTGGTCATCCAGCACAGATTTCTCTAGACGACCCGAACTGTCTTCTGGACGATTTTCCTCAATTTGCACTAATCGTCCCGGACGATCGCAGGATCGTACGGGACGAATGAATAACTTTTTCTACAAATCATCCAGAAGAGCCTAATCGTCCAGGCTGAAACAGCTGAATTTGAACTGATCGTACAGGACGATATATCGATCGTCCTGGACGATCTTGGCCGACCAGTTGAGATTTAGGGCAAATTTTAAGCCCTCTTTTAAAAGAACTTTTTCCAAAAATAAGAAAAATCTTTTGCACCCTTCCTTCCCTGAGAAACCCTAGAGAGGGAGAGTTGGGGGAAAGGGAGAAGATCTTGTGAGGGGGAGTTAGTGAGGGATTCACTAAGGTTGCTCCAAGCACTGATCAGAGTCGTCTTCTCCGCTCGTCGTCTTTCGTCTAGTCGGTGTTCATCGTGGGAGGATCGTTCGCAAGAAGATCTGGGGTTCTTTGCCCGCTTCAGGTGGAAGCAAAAGGAGTTCGAAGGTTCTCTCCCTGCTTCAGGAGGAAGCGAAAGGAGGTCGGGTTCTCTGCCTCACCGTGTGGTGAAAAGGAGGTGTTTGTACAGGCTTCTCCGCCTTGCTGTGGGAGCAAAAGGAGAGACACTTTTGTTTAGTGCAATACCCGGAGGGGAGGCTCCGGGGAGTGGACGTAGGTCAAGTTGACCGAACCACTATAAAATCTGGTTTTCTTTTCTGATTCAGTTCTGCACTTTATTTTTTCTGATATTAACTGCTTGGGTGAATATCTTTGGTTGATCTTTTCGTTCTTGTTTATGTGTTTCTGCTGCTACGTATCGAAAAGATTTTCATTGTTATCGTGAAATTTTTAAATAACCAATTCACCCCCCCCCTCTTGGTTAGCCTCGGGACTAGTTCACTAGGGCTTAACATCCCTATCGAACTTTCAAGTGGTATCAGAGCGGGATTCAAAATTTAGGTTTAAAAACTTTTGAATTTGATCCATGGCTAACTGTAATAATCGTAATACTGCTGAAGGTTATTCTATTACAAGACCACCGTTGTTTGATAATATTCCTTTTGATTTTTGGAAAACACGCATGTCTACTTTTCTGCAATCTATTGATTATCGCATGTGGATGTTAGTTAAGGACGGATACGAACCACCTTTTAGATTGATTAACAATGTGAAAATTGAACTGCCTTTTGCTGATTGGATGTTTGATGATCGTGATTTAGCACAGTTAAATGTAAAATGCTTGAATTGTTTCTTTTGTGCTTTAAAATCTGAAGACTATATGCGTGTTTCTACTTATACAACAGGAAAGGAAATCTGGGATAGATTATGTATAACATACGAAGGTATAACTGAAGTCAAACAGTCTAGGTTAAACATCTTGTTACATGATTATGAACTTTTTCGCATTAAACCTAGTGAGACTATTTCAGAAATGTACACAAGGTTCACTCAGATTGTTACCTCTTTGCATGCTCTAGGTAGAGAACTTACTAACTACGAAAGAGTGAACAAAATTCTTAGATGTTTGCCTGCTTCTTATGATGCTAAGATTACTGCTATTACTGAATCTAAAGATTTAAATACTTACTCTATTGACAGCTTACTTGGATCACTCATTGCTTACGAGCAAGGGGTGAACCAAAGGCAACTTGATGCAGGTGAACCCAAGAAAGAGAAGATAGTGGCACTAAAGGCCAAAGATTTAGATGCTAGCACTTCCGGGTCTGATAGCGATGATGTTGCCTTAATCACAAGGTAATTCAAAAGCTTTCTAAGGAAGAAACATGAGAACTATCAGAAGTGGAACAAGGGTAAGTCCAATAAAAATTTTAAGGGTTCATCTGAATCTGTTTGTTTTGAATGCAGGAAGCCTGGACACATTAAGGCTGATTGTCCTACACTAAAAGCTCAACCAAGCAAGGAGAAGGGTGAGGAGAAACCAAAGTTCTGAAAGGACAAGAAGCAGATTCAGAAGGCGTTCTGGGCAAACTCTGCATCCGACTCTTCTGAGACTGAAGCTGAAGAGGAGGAAACAAACTTATGTCTGATGGCTGATGATCACCCTGGTCAGTCGGACCAGGAAGAGGTATGTGACCTGACTTACGATCAATTATTTGAAATTTCTGAAAGAATTCATTCATCCTATAAGAAACTTAAGAAAACTCATGCTAGTTTGAAATTAGATTACTTAACTTTGCAAAAAGAGCATGATTCTGTAGTTAAAGATCATTCCACACTTGATTCCAATCACATATCTTTGCTTGATGAATTCGATGAGTTGAATAAAAAATATTCTATTTTAGTGTCTGAACATGATTCATTGAAAACTACGCATGTGGACTTAGAAAGAGCTTTTAAAGAGTTAGATATAATGGCATGTGAAGTAGAAAGTAGCAATGGAACCTTGAAATTTGAAATTGCAAGTTTAAAGAATAAAAATGAGTTGTTGAAGGTGAAGATCAGTGCTTTTGAAAAGAACAAAACACCGCCTACTTTTGAATAGTTTTATGCACCGCCACCTTTTGAAAAATCTGTTGCAAGTTCTTCAAAGCATGTTTCATATACATCTAGGAAGAGGCGTTATCATCCACGTAGATTAGTTAACCCTTTTCCTGGTGTTAGATGTTTTTCATGTGGCATGTTAGGACATATTTCTCACACCTGCACTGTTCACCGTAGTACACATTGGGTGTGGAAATCCAAACTGCCTGTTTCACAGCACAGCACGCATGCATTGCATTCTTCTTTTCATAAGAAGGAACCCAAACCTGTTTGGGTTCCTAAGACTGACGTTTGATACTTTTGAAGGTGTGCTCTCACACAAGACCTTGTGAGAGCATGTGGTACCTGGACAGCGGATGTTCGAGACATATGACTGGAGATGCAAATCAGTTCATTTCGCTGGAGGCCAGAGCTGGAGGCAAGGTTACACTTGGAGATAACACCACCAGGAAGGTGGTAGGCTCAGGTATAATTGGTGATTCCAAAAATTTTATGATTGATAATGTTTTGCTTGTAGATGGACTGAAACACAACTTGCTGAGCATCAGTCAACTCTGTGACAAGGGATACAGCATCAAATTCCTGCCCACTGGCTGCATTTTAAGCTTAAATGATGAAGTTGTTTTGCAGGGGCAAAGGATCAATAACGTCTACAAGCTGGATGTAAGTAGCATTAAATCTGATAATTCAATTTGCTTAAAAATTGCTGTTGATGAGTCTTGGTTATGGCATAGGAGATTGTGTCATGCCAGTATGAAAACCCTTAGGAGAGTCACCCAAAAGGACTTAGTTAGAGGTGTGCCCAAGCTTAAGTTCACTAAGGATCACCTGTGTGATGCCTGTCAGTTGGGGAAGCAAGTCCAGTCCTCTTTTCACTCTGTTAAGGACATTAGCACCTCTAGACCTTTAGAAGTTCTTCACATGGACCTCTTTGGACCCATTAGCACTGCCAGCTTAGGGGGGAGAGTCTATGGTTTTGTGATTGTAGATGATTATTCGAGGTTCACTTGGGTTAAGTTTTTGTCACATAAATCTGAGTCATTTGATGAGTTTAGATCTTTCTCTACTTGGATTCAGAAGAAGTTAGGATGTGAGATTATTACCATCCATAGTGATCACGGAGGGGAGTTTGAAAATGAAAGATTTGGAAGTTTTTGTGAGGATCATGGGATTAGTCACAATTTTTAGCTCCTAGGACCCCTCAGCAGAACGGGGTAGCTGAAAGGAAGAACATGACCTTAGTGGAAGCCGCTAGAGCCATGCTTGCCGAGTATTCACTTCCAAAATACTTTTGGGCTGAAGCGGTGAACACTGCCTGTTATGTGCTGAATAGGGTGAATGTGAGAGTCAAACTGAACAAGACACCTTATGAGATCATTAAGGGTAGAACTCCAAATCTGTCACACCTCCATGTCTTCGGCTGTAAGGTTTTCATTCTGAACAACGGGAAGTCACCCTTAGGAAAATTTGACTCCAAATCTGATGAAGGAGTGTTCTTAGGATATTCAAGTGTGGGGAAATCCTTTAGGGTGTTCAATAGGAGGACTTTGGTGGTGGAAGAAACAACCCATGTAGTGTTTGATGAATCTGATCCTAAGGAGTCTAGATCTGAAGTAGAAGATGAAGAGATTATTGAGGTTACCCAAGGAGTTGGAAATATAAATTTGGAGGAAAGGGTAGAACCTCAAACCGAGTTGCCTAGAGATTGGAGATATTCTTCGAGTCATCCTAAAGAACTGATCTTAGGAGACCCTTCTGAAGGTGTTAGGACTAGGAATGGACTTAGGAAGGAAGTAAACCATTCTGCCTTTATCTCAATGACTGAACCCACCAACATCAATCAACCCCTATCGGATGAATTTTGGATTTTAGCTATGCAGGAAGAATTGAATCAATCTGTAAGGAATGATGTTTGGGAGTTAGTAGAAAGACCTAAAAAATCAAAGTATTGTGGGAACCAAGTGGGTCTTTAAGAATAAGATGAATGATTCTGGTGTGGTGGTGAGAAATAAGGCAAGATTGGTGGCTAAGGGGTATAATCAGATAGAAGGGGTTGATTTTGAGGAGACTTTTGCCCCTGTAGCTAGATTGGAAGCCATTAGAGTGCTACTAGCCTTTGCTTGTTATAAGGGATTTAAGCTGTTTCAAATGGATGTTAAGAGTGCCTTTTTAAATGGGGTAATTAAAGAAGATGTTTTTGTAGAACAACCCCTAGGTTTTGAGAGTTCCCAATATCCAAGTCATGTCTATAAATTAAAAAAGGCCTTATATGGATTGAAACAGGCACTCAGAGCTTGGTATGAGAGGCTTAGCACATTCCTATTAGATAGAGAGTTTGTTAAGAGGAGCGTAGACACCACCCTTTTTCTGAGGAGATTAGGAGATGACTTACTCATTGTACATATCTATGTTGATGATATAATTTTTGGATCTTCTGATAAATATTTACGTGTATCATCCCGGATGATCCAGTACAATCATGCCTAATTTAATCTGGTAATTAAGAAAAGCAATTTATTTTTGGTTGATACGATCATATCATCCTAGACGATCGCAGGATCATCCCGGACGATCATGATCGTTTAGTGCATTTCAGCTGTACGACCCGAACTGTGTTCAGGACGATTTGGGGCCTTTTTGAACTAATCGTACAGGACGATGTCCCAATCGTCCTGGGATCAAGTCATTTTTTGGTCGTCCAGCACAGATTTCTCTGGACGACCTGAACTATCTTCTGGACGATTTTTCTCAATTTGCACTAATTATCCCGGACGATCGCAGGATCGTACGGGATGATATGAACAACTTTTTCTACTGATCATCTAGAAGAGCCTAATCATCCAGGCTGAAACAGTTGAATTTGAACTGATCGTACAAGACGATATATCGATCGTCCTTGACGATCTTGGCCGACCAGTTGAGATTTAAGGCAAATTTTAAGCCCTCCTTTAAAAGAACTTTTTCCAAAAATAAGAAAAATCTTTTACTGCCTTCCTTCCCTGAGAACCCCTAGAGAGAGAGAGAGTTGGGAGAGAGGGAGAAGATCTTGTGAGGGGGAGTTAGTGAGGGATTCACTAAGGTTGCTCCAAGCACTGATCAGAGTCGTCTTCTCCGCTCGTCGTCTTTCGTCTAGTCGGTGTTCGTCGTGGGAGGATCATTCGCAAGAAGATCCGGGGTTCTCTACCCGCTTCAGGTGGAAGCAAAAGGAGTTCGAATATTCTCTCCATGCTTCAGGAGGAAGCGAAAGGAGGTCGGGTTCTCTGCCTCACCGTGTGGTGAAAAGGAGGTGTTTGTACAGGCTTCTCCGCCTTGCTGTGGGAGCAAAAGGGGAGACACTTTTGTTTAGTGCAATACCCAGAGGGGAGGCTCCGGGGAGTGGACGTAGGTCAAGTTGACCGAACCACTATAAAATCTGGTTTGCTTTTCTGATTCAGCTCTGCACTTTATTTTTTCTGATATTAACTGCTTGGGTGAATATCTTTGGTTGATCTTTTCGTTCTTGTTTATGTGTTTCCGCTGCTACATACCGAAAAGATTTTCATTGTTATCGTGAAATTTTTAAATAACCAATTCACCCCCCTCTTGGTTAACCTCGGGACTAGTTCACTAGGGCTTAACATCCCTATCAAACTTTCAGTATCCACCTAAGAGAAGTCCTAAAAGGGTGATGTCTACACTAGGCTATGAAAACCTATGTGCTAGAGGTTAATTCTGGGGAAATTGATCTCAAATAATGAGGTCAACAAATGGACCCCCAATACGCATGATAAACTTGCCAAAGTTTATCGTGCGTATTGGTGTTGACCGAAATAATCAACTAGATCCAAAACTGAAGTTGAAAATCTAATTATATAAATTGAAAAGATTTTGCGCTTTGATAGAAGGTCAGAATGAAAGATTTATAATGAGATTTGAGCTGATTGATTGAAAGATCTGGATTGATTAACTGATTTGAAGGATGACGATAGCACTGATGGCTTTAGCAAATAATGACTAATGAAATTAATATTATTTGGTAAAGTCAAAGTAAGAAATAACTGAATATAGTGATTTGAAAGGGGTTTGATATGAATGGAAGAGTTTAAAAATTATTTTGATTTGAATGTGAAAGTTTGAAAGTGATTTTGATACTAGGATGGACAAGGACTAGATAGTCTAGATCCAAAGAGATAAGAAGCTCGGGGACTCACACTTATCCCTAAGAAATCTAAGGAGAATTTGATTTTCCTTTAGGTCTAAAGACATGAAGCACGGGGACTCACACCAAATCTATAAACACTAAAGATGACTAAGCTATGAAGGGGCCCAGCAGGCTTAATTCCAACAATAGCTAGCCAAGGTCTAAGGAAAATAGGAAGCTCGGGGACTCACACCTATTCCTAACAGACCAAATTTGTTTCGAGTTTTTAATGATTAACCTAGCTAGAAAGTATGGGGATTCACAACTAACTAGGGGAACTAGCCTAAGAACAGGAAGCACGGGGACTCACACCTATTCTTAAAAGACTAAATTTCTTATGGGTTATCAATGACTAAACTAGCTAGAAAGCACAGGTACTCACATCAAACTAGAGAAAACTAGCCTAAGGAAAGGAAGCACAGGGACTCACACCTATCCTTAACAGAATAAATTTGTTTCGAGTTTTCAATTTAATCTAGCTAGAAAGCACGGGGACTCACAACTAACTAGGGGAACTAGCCTAAGAACAGGAAGCACGGGGACTCACACCTATTCTTAAAAGGCCAAATTTCTTCTGGGTTGTCAATGACTAAACTAGCTAGAAAGCACAGGGACTCACATCTAACTAGAGAAAACTAGCCTAAGGAAAGGAAGCACAGGGACTCACACCTATCCTTAACAGACCAAATTTGTTTCGAGTTTTCAATTTAACCTAGCTAGAAAGCACGGGGACTCACAACTAACTAGGGGAACTAGCCTAAGAACAGGAAGCACGGGAACTCACACCTATTCTTAAAAGGCCAAATTTCTTCTGGGTTGTCAATGACTAACCTAGCTAGAAAGCATGAGGACTCACATCTAACTAGGAAAAATTAGCCTAAGGAAAGGAAGCACGAGGACTCACACCTATCCTTAAAAGACTAGAAGCTGACTGAACTATGATGGGGCCCGGCAGGCTTAAATCCACCACTAGTTAGTCAAGATCCTAGGAGGTAGGATGCTCAGGGACTCACACCTACTCCTAAAAGGATCCAAATTCTTTTAGGTTTTCAATGACTAACCTAGTTAGAAAGCACATGGACTCACTTCTAACCAGGGGAACTAGTCAAGAAGATAGTCTACCTAAACCTCTAGGGATTTTGGCAAAAACTATCTAACCTGATTTAATTCTAATCTTAAGGAAAGGAAGCTCGGGGACTCACACCTATCATTAAAGGACTAGAAAATTTCTTAAAGGTTTTCAATGACTAACCTAGCTAGAAAGCATAGGGACTCACATCTAACTAGGGGGACTAGTCAAGGAGATAGTCAACCTAAACCTTTAAGGATTTAGGTAAAAAAAAACTATCTAACCCGATTTAATTTTAGTCTTAAGGAAAGGAAGCACAGGGACTCACACCTATCCTTAAAAGACTAGAAAATTTTGGAATTTGGTTTTAATTGGATTTGAATTTTGAATATTGATTGAGTTTAATTTGGTTTGAGATTGATTGGAATCTTGACTTTAGATGGAATTCTGAATTTGGAAGATTTGATAGTCTTAAAATTCTTTGAATTGAAAATTTGTTCTATCTTCCATTATAGATGATCCTTACAACTTACAAATATTCTACTAGGGATTATATTTTTATACTGAATCACCATATATGAAGAAAATAAAAGGAGATTTCTACAATAACATTATAGACATCTCAATCATTTCAGATTTTGTAACATTTTAATTTTCAAAAGAAATACATAAACTGCTTGGACCCAGTATATGTCACATTCAGAAGCTTGAGAACAACGTGTATGTTGAGAAATTTGTAATTTTATTATAAATCTTCATAACAACGTCAGTACACATAGTATTTCTTAAGATACCGCCCATTGATGGCCAACATAGGACGATCACCCTTACAATCCACTAATTTGTAAGATCCCCCTTGATAGACTTTCTCTACCACAAAAGGGCCTTCCCATGTAGGCTCAAATTTACCACCAAACCTTCGATGAGTTCGGATAGGTCTACGTAATACCAACACCAGCTCTACTAATCGAAAGGTTCTAGGATGGACCATTTTATCATGTGCTTGAGCCATACGGGATTTATATAACTCGAGGTTCTATTGAGCCTGTAATTGCTTCTCTTCTAAACCTTCGAGTTATTCTAATCAAAGTCGGGCATTCTGTTCAGATGTAATACTATTATTAATTGTAACTCTTAGAGAGGGAAGTTGTACCTCCAAAGGGAGAACAACATCAGTCCTGAAGACTAAAGCAAACGGTGTAGACTGAGTTGGGGTTCTACATGTGGTTCGATAAGCCCATAAATCCTCCCCTAACTTTTCGTGCCACTGTCGCTTATTGTCCTCCAAGATTTTCTTTAGAATTCCTATTAACGTTTTATTGAAGGCCTCCGCCAATCCATTCACCTGTGGGTAATAGCTTGTGGAGTATCTCCAATCACTATTATGATGTTTAGCGAAATTATTCAATTTGGTGTTCTTGAAGGAGGGACCATTATCAGATATAATTCGACGGGGAATGCCAAATTGATATACAATATGATCTCGAAAGAGTTAGAGCACATTATGAGTTTTAACTTCTCGCAGTGGAACAGCTTCTGCCCATTTTGAGAAGTAATTTATTGCGGCTAGAATGAATCGGTGACCTTTAGAAGAGGGAGGATCGATAGGGACAATGATATCCATGCCCCAGCTCTCAAAAGGCCATGAAGCAATTTTTGGATGTAGAATATTAGGAGGTTGATGTAGAACTACACCGTGCACTTGACACTGGTGACAATGACGTACAATAGACATACAGTCGTCAATTATTGAAGGCCAGAAATATCCTAATCTCTTGATTTTCATCTTCATTTTGGGGCCAGATTGGTGGGCACCACACAATCCAGCATGTACCTTAGTCATGATCTTTTGGGCTTCTTGTTTACTAAGACAACGTAGCCACAATTGATCGAAAGACTGGTGGTATAAAATGCCGTTTATTAGTGTGTAAGAAAGAGCCTTTCTCTTAATTTGATCTGCGACAGATTTCTCTCGAGGGAGTTTGCTTTCTTGTAAATAGTTAATGAAAGGTTGTCTACAGTCAACCGTCTCATCATTAATGGCAAGAACAATCTCACCCTTAGAAGGAAACTTTTTATTGATGTATTCCAACTCTATAGGAGACAAGATTTTACGACCTTGAACTTCTATAGAAATGGACTCCTCTTATATACAAGCTAATTCCTTTGTGAGCTTTGCAAGGGCATCCGCCATAGAATTTCTTCCACGGGGTATCCTAAATAAGGTTACGCTCGAAATCGGCTCAAGAAGTTTCATAGTGTACTGATAGTACGGAAGAAGTTTAGGTTTCAACACTTTGTAAATACCAACAACTTGATTGATGATAAGTTGTGAATCTCCAAAGATCTTGATTTCTCTGATTTCCATTAATATTGCTAATTCTAATCCAGTTATTAGAGCTTCGTATTCAGCCTCGTTATTAGTGCAAGGCTATAATAAATGGTAAGATTAACGCAACAATCGCTTTTCAGGGGTTATGAAAACCAACCCAATACCAGCTTTCCCTAGGATTATCTCCTGGGGTTCCCCAATCTTTTGTGAAGATGCGGCACCATCAAAATATAATTCCCAAGTATTTCCTTCCTGCTCTTCTAAACTCATAATTTGTTCATCAGGGAGATCGTCATTCAGAGGGGACTCAGCAGGGATCAGGTGTGCTGTTAAGAAGTCAGCCACAGCTTGACCTTTGATAGCACGTAATGGTATAAATGTGATATCAAATTGGAGTAGAAACATTGACCATTTCGCTAAACGTCCTGACAACGTTGGACAAGTCATCAGGTATTGGAGTGGATTGACTCTAGAGATGAGATTGATTTTATGAGCTAACATATAATGCCTTAATTTTTGGGCAGCAAAAATCAAAGCTAAACAATGTTTCTAAATAGAAGGATAATTAGCTTCTGTTGGCAGAAGTCGTCTACTCAAGTAGTAAAGTGCGTTCTCTTTTCCTTCCTCATTAGTTTGGACTAACAAGGCGCCAAGAGAACTGTCCAAGGCTGCGGTGTAAAGTATTAAGGTTTTTCCAGGGATAGGAGCTGCTAGAACTGGTGGTGTTAACAAATACTGCTTTATGCTTTCAAAGGCATTTTGACACTTTTCATCCCAATGAAATCGGGCATCTTTCTTACACAAAGCAGCAAATGGTTGACATCTACCAGACAAGTTGGAAATGAATCTTCGTAGATATGCCAACATACCTTGAAAGGATCTTAATTGAGTAAGACTTTTAGGAGGTGGCATATCTAAGATAGCTTTTATTTTGGAAGGATTAATTTCTATGCCTCGGTGTCTCACTACGAATCCTAAGAATTTCCCTGATGTAACTCCAAAAGCACATTTCAAGGGGTTCATCTTTAGATCATAGCAGCGCAACCTTTCAAAAATGATTCTCAGATCATGAAGGTGGTCTTCCCTTTGACGATTTTTAACTACCAAATCATCGATATAACATTCCACCTATTGGTGTATTAGATCATTGAAGATTTAGGTCATAGATCGCTGGCAGGTTGCACCAACATTCTTAAGTCCAAAGGGCATGACTTTGTAACAGAAGACCCCTATAGGTGTTCTGAAGGCAGTAAATTTTTCATCTTTAGGAGCCATCTTGATTTGATTATATCCAGATGAACCATCCATAAAAGAGAAAATTGCATGCTCAGAGGCAATGTCTACCATGAGTTTCGGTATAGGCAACAGGAACTCATCTTTTAGACAAGCCTTATTCAGATCCCTATAATCGATGCATACACGAATTTGACCATTCTTTTTCTTTACTGGGACGATGTTAGCCAACTAAGAGGGATATTTTTCCTCTCTAATAAAGCCTGCAACGATCAGTTTTTTAACTTCAGTCACCATTTGTTGTTCAATTTCTAAGCGCATGTATCGGGAGGCTTGCTTGACAGGGATCATGTCAGGTTGAATTTCAAGTTTATGGACTGCTATTTCTGGAGATAATCCGGGCATTTCATCATAGCTCCAAGCGAAGCAATTCTTAAACTCTGAAAGTAACTTGACTAAGTTAGTTGACTCATCCTCATTCAAAAAAGCACTTATGAACGTCGGACGTGGATTTTCTTCATTATCAAGGTTAATTTCTTTCAGTTCATCAACAGTTGATTAGATTTTCTCCTTAAGTTTGAGAGGTGCCTCATTAAAACTTGAAAGTCATCCGAATCATCTGAAGTTTCTAGACAAAATTCATTTAGAATTTCGATGTCTTTCATAAAGAGACGATCAGATCCTAGATTGTTAGTTATCACCAAGCAGTAATCATCATCATAAAATGGACAAATAGTACTAAAGCCTAATCCTGCCCTTGACTTTGGTTTATAGTATTTAGTATTCCAAAGATTTTCAAAGGACTGAGCTTGATGTTTAGTCCAAGTAGATGGGGTTAGACCTTGCTCAATTAAATTTTTAACACCATAAGGATACCAATCAAAAGGGAGTTCCACTATTTCATTCATCAAAGGATCATCAATGTGTACATCAGTTTCAACATTCTTGCTAGAAGAAGGAATAAACTTAGCCGTTTTACAATCATCGCTTAAAGCAGGTGAAACCTTAACTGCCAACCCGACTATACTATCTTGAGATAGTGGGGTTAGAGCTAAAGTCTTCACATATCCTTTAAGATTTTTATAGGTAGACAAATCTGAATCATCCTCTATTTTTGCCTTAATTTTATCATCGTCACTATCGTGTTCCAAAGAGATCTCAAATTTCGGCCTCTTGTTACTATTTTCAGACTTACATACACATGATTCATCCTCTGAGTCAGATTCTAAATCAATATGTATCATAGGAGTTTGCTTTTGTATGATTTCATACGTTGCACTTTCATAATTTTGCCATCCTCTGCCTCTACCTCGCTCCCATTAGGTAATCCTACCACCTCCTTGTGAGGGAGGAGCAGGATGCCAATGGATGCTATCTTCGAGGCAGGGATATTCTTCATCTCTTTTTTCTTCTTTTTCTTTTTCTTTTTCATTTTTCTTTTCAAGTGTAATTTTACTTTTGGCCGATTTAAGATCTTTGGAAACAGTCATTTGTTTCTTAGGCAAATAATAGGCGCCATTTCATAAATTCCTACTTCATGAATCGAGAATGGTTGCAAATCTCTCTTAATACAGTGCTCAACGCCATCTCTGATGTATTTAATGCACTGATGTAGGGAGGAAGGAACCATCCTATATTCATGAAGCCAGGGTCTACCTAGAAGAGCATTAAAAGATGTTGGAGAGTCTATAATATGAAACTTTGCTTCAGTTTTGAATTCTTCAATCTCCAACAACAGAGTAACTGAACCCAAAGCCCTCTCGCCATTTTCATTAAACTCTCGTAAGATCATTTTGTCTGAACTGAGCTTACGAACATCTATTCTCAAATAAGTGAGAGTTTTGATAGTCATAATATTAACTGATGCACAAGGATCAACCAGGATACATGATAATCTAAAATTATCTATGTTTACTGTTATGTATAGTGGATGGTTATGATCAGTCATCCCTAAACATAGATCTTCATCAGAAAAAAAATTTTGGAAACTCCTTTGGAACAAAGAGCTTCATCAGGCTGTGCAGCTGCTAACTGGGCCATGCAAATATTTGGATCTAGCAGAGCTTTGATTAATGCTTCCCTCATTTATTTGGAAAGGATCAGGGCATCGTAAATGCTCAATTTGGTAGGCAGCTTCCTGAGATGAGCTAGGACATTGTAATCGACCTTGGGCATTCCACTCTCAACTGGACCCTGAAGAGGAATGGGCTGAGGTGAAAGAGAAGACTCTGGTTCGTCAACAACTTGCTTCCCTTTATCTCCAGAAGAAGCTTGAGGTGGTAGCACTTTGCCGCTACGAAGTTTGATTTGCCCTATCTCTTCAAGAGAAGTGACAGGCAAGTTATCTACTTTGACCTCAACCGACTCTGGTTGCATTTCTATTAAATCTTCAGAATCTGACATCTCTGCTTCAATACAGATAGACGTACCCTGCAAATCAAGAGCAGGGGCATCACTATCTGAATAATAGCCAAGTGATTGTCTTAATTCTTCAAAATCAAATTAATCATTAAGAGAATCATTTTCAAATTTATTTTTTAAGTCATATGCAACATTATTATCAGAAATAGACAAGATATACATAGAATCATTTTTCATTGATTTAAAATCATCACATGGAACAAAATAAAAGTCATCTAAGATAAGAGGATTGAGGATAACAGTCTCCCCATCCGCAGAAAATATAATTCTACTAGATACATCACAATCAACACTACTAAAAGCAACAAAATAATCTTTAGTATCCTCCTTCTCCTGAGCTATAGGACCCTGGTTGACTTAGGATTCCTTGAGCTCTAAGGCTGAAGTCATCTCTACATCACCTTCTAGAACTATCAGATCAACCTGGAGGGGCTTCTGAGCTCCTGAAGATTCCTGAAGAGAACAAATATAAAGTTTGTTCAGCAATTTCTTTGAAGAATGGGATAAAGCTATATCCCAAGTTGAGTCAAAATTTAAAGGAGAAGCAGGAACAATAGGCTCACCAGTTACACACTTAGCTGATCCCTGCCCCGAATCCACTAAGTACTCTTTGGGAATCACTACAGCTCCTAATCTGATGTTTCTATCAAGCCACTCTTTAAAGGTGAAGCAATCTTCAAGTTGATGGCCCAACATCTGGTGATAAGGGCAATAATTTTGTTGATCAGACTTACCCACCTCCTCTGGCCTTTTGGGTGTAGGTAATTTGAAGTCTGGCTTTTTCAGAAGATTTTTTAATATCCTCTTTAAAGCCTTTTTCTTAAATTGATAAGTCTTACTAACCATCACATTAAACCTTTCCCTTCTTTCTTTTATTTCTTCCGGGGTAAGGTAAGGTCGTGGCTGGTTAAACTGTGGCTGAGATTGTGGTGGTGGATACTGTCTCTAATACTGCGGTGATGTATACTGAGGCCTCTGATACTACTGACTGTAGAATTGTGAAGGGGGATTTTCTGCCTGAATTTTCGTTGGGTGCTTTCCCTTATCCACAGCTGACACCATCCCAGATTTCTTCTCAAAGACCTTCTGGGGTTTCAGCTTTTTAGGATCTGAAGAGGACTAATCAACAAAGAAAGAGAGCTGTGAGGCTTCTTCTTATGACTGGAGGCTTTGTTGAGCAATTTTTCAAATGTCTTGATAGTGAAACCTTTCAAAAGGAAGGCCACCGGTCCATGAATGTTCTTAAGAAGAATCTCAATCGCGTGTTGCTCCTGCAATTGAGGTTTACATTTCATGCTCAAATTTCTCCACCTTAGTATATAATCAACCAGCTTCTCCCCAGGCTTCTACTTTTCTATGATAAGATCCCCAACTGTAACGTGATGCTGACTGCCTGCAAACCTCTTGACAAACATATTTTCCAGCTCTGTAAAATTATGCACTGAACCAATGGGTAAATTTACATACCAGTCAAAAGCCACCCCTGACAGGCTACTAATAAACTGCCTGAAGAGTAAGGCATCACTTCACCTAGCGTTGCAACAACTGGCTCTGAAGTACGCTATGTGCTGTCTAGGGTTTCCGGTACCATCAAAAATCTTGAACGAGGGAGGCACAAATCCCTTTGGGTAGGGAACTGCATCAAACTCCTCTGGGTAGGGTCTACCCTTTGGGGTATACGACGCACTCTGTGACTCTGCTAATGCCTCCCTCACTTGTCTTTCCACCATCTGCTTTAGCTCTTTTGATTGAGAGGCTTTAATCTCTGGATCTGATTGGTGCTCTTCTACGGCCTCAATTATCTGTTTCTTTCTTACCACCTGAACAGACTCAGGTTGAGAAGACTCAACCTATGCTCGTGGTGGTAAAAGACCCTGGCACTAGAATGATGCTATAGTGGCCTTCATTTCCTCTATCTTCTTCTCTATACTTGAGATCTGCTCATCCTTTTGTTTTAGCTGTTGTACAAGATGTTGAGTTAAGTCCGGCGCAATGCCTTCCTCAACTACGATGTCCTGTATCCCAGCATCTTCAGCTTGATCATCATGAGCTGATCTCCTTGTTTCCACCATAAGGACATCGGCTACCGCATCATCTAATATGTTATCTTGATCTAAGTTAAAGTTTAATGCCTCTTCATCCTCCAGATCTTTAATGCTATTTTTTAGTTCACCTAGCATCTCCTCTATAGACCTTCAGGAAATAGAGTGGGGATCAACGGGAACATATCTTTCACAGTCCATATGATCTGGAGGGTTAATTTCAAGTTTCTCTTCTACTTCGGGTTCTTCTTCTACTGGCTTTTTAGGTGAAGCCACTACAAGAGAAGCAACTTCCTCCTTGGGTCTCCAAATCTTCTTCTCAGCTGATGTTGGAGAGGGTTGGTTTGTTGGCTCCAACCGTTCTACATCAGGATAGGAAGATGAAGAAGGACCCGTAGAGGGGTGCCTATCTATCCAGGGAGAAGAATGGATATGAGAATAACGTTGAATCTTTCCAGGACCTTGTGGTAGTGTAGAAGAAGGGGACAACTGATGGTTGATTTTTTGGGCAACATGCTGAATATTCTTGGACTTTCCTAACAAATCAGTCAAAATAATACTATTTATCTTTCTGTGAGATCTTCTTGGTTCCCTAGGGTATCCGTCAGTGAGTGCAGAGATTGCAACAGGTTTGAATTTTCTTTTACTATCTCTTGCCCTCGACTAACCCACTACCCGGGTTCCAGTACTCTTCTGACTCGAGGTTTCTTCTTCGATCCTTTAATTGATCATCCTTTTCATGTTTCTCAAAAACCCTTCCTTAGTTTGTAAATGATTATCTGCACACTCTTGGACTATTGCTCTTACCATATTTTAAATGTGTGCTTCCTTATCTTTGACTGGCTCAATGGCAGACTTTCCGACAGTAGTACGAGCTGAGCGGGCAATCTTCCTCTCCATCAACAACGGAGAGAAGATGGAACCTACTACCACTAAGATGTGGACAGGTAGGAGGAGCTTGCTCATTAATACTTGACAATCCCAATTTTTCCATTCTTCTCTTTGTATGACGATTCTTATTTCTTCTTTGAGTTTTAGTCATGATCGTCGACATGTTAGAAGAGGAACCCATTTCAAACTAACTGGGGGCACTAAAAGGAACAGCACTGTTTGCTACGACAACTGACTTGAGTTTCTGATCCTGGCTAGGTTGTTCAATTCTAGCAAACACTAAGGGCCTAGGGGCTACAGGGGCAGTTTGAGACCCACATCCCAAAGTGAATTCCAGAACAGGCTTCTGGTTTACAATTTCAGCATGTGGAACAATAGTGAACTTATGTCCACTAACAGACAACTGTAAATCCTTGAATCCATTTCCAAACTTGATTATACTACTGTCAAAAAAAGAATTGTAGGTCAGGTTCATGTTATCCGATAGGGAAAAGATTAGTTTACCCTTTATTTTTCCTGAACTTTAAGAAAAATTTTGAATTAATCCTTTAATAAATTATTTTAATTACAAAAGTTTAATTAACCCAACTAAATAATTCAAATCTTATCTCATCACATATATATCGAGTTATATAAAAATATAACTGCAATACATAATGTTAAGATAAGAATGAGTCTTATTTAGTGTTTTAATTTCCACTTTAAAAATTTGGACCCAGTGCTAAGTCAAATATCAAGCTACAATAAAAATATAACTGCAACGTTTGAGTTAGCATGTAGGAATTTCTTTTCTGATTATTTAAACCAAAAGGTCGTTAAAGGAACTTCCCGTTGATATTTTGACGGGGGTCCAAAATAAAACCTCTGAAAAAAATTTTTAGATACCGACCTAATTATCCAAGAATGAAATGAATAAAATAATCGGTGGAAGAATGGTAGTTACAACCTATGCGATGCACAAGTATACTACCGATGTAAGGGTATGAATCACTGCTAAAGATGGAGAGAGGAATGATCCCCAGCGGAGTCGCCCGAAAAACCTTGGTGGAAAAATTTGTCACCACATAGATTTTGATTTCTCCTATTTTTTAATCGAATACTGCATTCATAATAAAGTACAGTCTCGGGAGACTGACATAATATTCCATAATAGATTCAATATCAAAATAGGGTTATGAAAAATGACATTTCGGTGATCAAACATGATTCAGAGAATAACATATCATCTCGAAAGATGATTATGAAATTCTATAGAATATATTTAAAAAATAGAAATAAAGTTTTAAAAATTCAACCACTCTTCTGATTAGAGGCAACGAGGAGAATACAACATCATCTTAAAAGATGAACGTGATATTCTTCAAGGCATATGAAAATAGGAATGGGTTTTATAAAATTCGTCACTTTTAAGATCGAATATAACAAGGAGAATGTTATATCATCTAGGGAGATGAAAATAACATTATACAAGTATATTCAAAATTAAAAATGAGTTTTAGAAAATAATCTGCATTCTCAGAGATTTTTCCCTTGTCTTATGTACAGAAAATAAGGTTTATTTTAAACTGGAGTTCTCAAATCCTTATAAGGGCAAGCCCCTATAGTTAATTACATCCTAGCAGGGATACTCCTAAGAAAACTCTTGATTAAAGCAGTGATTTCATACCATTTGATTACAAAGTAGAAGACAAGGAAAGAAGTAAGGATTTTCAAGGAGAAAGCTCAACGCTGAACAGTTATTAACGAGTCAAAGGAAAAAAAGTAGGAGGTGCCGGATTCTGAGAAGCTCAGAAGCAACCTCAGTCTACCCTATATTGGGCTTTACATTTTAAGAGAGAAATTTTTAGGCTTGAGTTGACATTTTATTAGAAATTTGGAATTATATTCCCGGAGGGTGAGGACTTAAGATTTAAAAATCTACCTCATAACCTAAATCTAATTTTGGTACAACAGAGTAGTGACCTGAACCAAGCTAGTGAAGTGCAAATCTGGACTTACCCTGGCCTGGATTGGGGAGCCAGCTAACCACCTAGGCGCTTCAAATCCATATGTCCAGTCTCTTATGAAAGATGGGTAGGGATGTTATTTAAGTTTTGAGGAATCGGGGCCGACATCTAAGACAAATCCTAATTGGCCCCTTTACTTATGTAGGGTAAATGATGCCTGAGAGCATAATACAATTAAAATTTTAGACTCTTTTAATTTGTATTTAATGCAATGCATGCTAATTGACTCGAATGCATAAAATGATTTAAGAAGCAGTTTTAAAATTAGGCTTAGAAAATAGATTTTTCCCTAGAGATTGCATAACATCCCCTTGACATAATTTCACCCTAATAGGCCAGGTGGTCTGCCAGAACCCGCAGGCGGGGAGGTGCCTAACAAGGAAGACAAAGTATTAATATGCTTGTGTTGACTCTAGGCGGACCCGAGCTTACTTCTTAGATTCGTTAGAGTTTCTATGTGAGCCTAAAAATTTTATTTTAAATTTTAAGTAGAAAAAGTTTTATCGTGGTCCTTACCAAAAAAACACTCTGATTCGTATCCAGGCTAAAACAAAACACGTCATGCAAGAGTCCTAAAAAAAGCTACTGCAAAAATAATGTAAACACTCAAATTAAATTATCCAAAAATATAATTTCCAATGTCCAGTTTATTTACAACCCAGGGTCTGCTGAAAAGGTAAAGTGGCCGGGTACCACTGACAACAAACCCAGATTCTAATCCTAAGACTGACGCAAGTGATTTCAAAATGGGATATACTTTTCTTCTTATCTTCATTTCTTTGTCTTCTTCTATTCATCTCCTCATTTCATCTTCTCTTTCTCTACGAGCTCCTTGGATCCGCTACGAGCTCCTTGGGTTCGCCGGGCCTGGATATCCAAATGAAAAAAAACTCATCCCAGAAGGGGTATACTCTTTTCTCTTTGGATATTAGAACCACCATAACTTGGCTTTCCAAATAGAAGAGAATACTCTCCTAAGGGTCATTCTCTTCTCTTTGGATTTCGAGTTAGGTGTGATATCTCACTTTTGAATCACTTTCACAATATTTGACTTTAACAAATTACATTTACATTACAATTACATCTTAGAAAGAAAAAGAAAATCTAGACCACCTGTAAGGTTATCCTAAATATTTATAATAAAATCATTCCCACGTAATTATATATTCACAATTAAATTAAATTTATCATCCACAGTTGGCCATACTCTTAATTTTAAGGGGGCTTAGCATTCTCTGAGCACCTACAAAAAATATTATTAACTTAAATCTTTAATTTATCCCCTTTTTATTTAGCCCTGCACGAGCATGGCCACCTGCATAAGATTCTGTGAGCATCCAAATCATTCTTAACCTAGGGATAATCTATCGCCAATCACATCATATCACAGAGAGCCGTAAAAGTAAATAAACACTCACATCAATCATACACAATCATGCAATGAAAATCGAGAAAGCTCGTCATACAACAGCAAGAAAGTAAACACCGGCCTAACCTAGAGCTAGAGTCGGTTGTCCAAGCAAACAAATCTTAGTATGTGTGGTAGGTCATGTGGTTTAAATATATCCTAGATCAGTTATTGATTGGTTTTCTAGTTGATTGAATTTAGTTTGTTGAAAGGTCAGAGGGGGCTTTTATGTTCAGATTTAAGTTTTAGTGTCTTTATTGTTTTGAAGTTCATTTTAAATTGAGTTTTATTTGTTTAAAGTTGATTAACAGGATTTATTCTTTAGTCATTCTGATTAAATATTTTTTTATATTATTTAATTTAATGATTTAGTGAATTTTGAATGATTTATTGGATTTTCAAATTACTATTTATTTCAATCAATTTTTAATGATGTTTTACATTATGCTTATAATTGATTTTTAAAAAGACTTTAGTGAATAGAGTTTGATTTTTAAAGAGCCTTTTATTTTAAAAAATATATTTATTTATTTAAATTTATTCTAATTTTATGTGTATTTTATATTCTGAGTTTAGTTTTACTTTTAATGGATTTTATTTAATTATTATTATTTGATTATGAAGTGATTAAAATGTTAATTAAACCCAATTTTAAATTTATGTTCAAGTTGAATCTTTTAGTGATTATGTGTGTTGATTATGACTTAGTTATTAAAAGTTATGTGATTTTCATGTATTTTTATCCAAGTTATTATTGGTGTGTTTGAAATTTTTATTAAATGATCATTTAAATTTGATTACCCTAATTAAAGTTATATTTAATAATGAACACTAAGCCTAAGGGGGATGTCACTAAGTTTTCTATGTTCTGAGTTTCTATCCTAAAGTGTGCATGCAACCAAAGCCTAAGTTCTCTAGGACTCAGTCCTTAATTTTTGTCCTTAAATGTCACTAATATTGTATAGGATAAAAAAAGTTTGTTATTACTAACCCTCAGGATATTGCGCATGTGTAGAGAGGTTTAAGGATCTAAAATAAAAAAAAGTAATCCTGATAAAATTGAAGTTAGTACAGGGACCTAAAGGGTAGGAGTTCGCACAAACCACACCACGGCTTCCTAGGGGCTTTCTAAGTTTTAAGAAAACTTACAACACCGGGGGCTATGACCCGGTGGATTTTGCCCGTAGCACCTCTACTCGGTTGGATAGAGGTGACTGACGCCTTTGTCCCTTGTCTTTTTGTTCACTCGACCGGTACTATTGCTCGCAGTTCATGCAAGTAAAGAGAATAAAATAGGGATTAGAAGCTCATTTTATAATTAATAATGAAATAATTAAAATTTACTAAAAAAAGTAAAAAAAATGTACCTTTTTCGGGCTTGAGGGCTAGCGCAAGCTGTCTGCCTTTTAAACTGTTCCCTTTTGATCGCATACTTTATACTTTATGAAATTTTTCTCGAGGCACAAGAAGGGAGTGTAGTAGAAGAAGGAGAAAGAGAGGGTAGAGAGAGAAAGAGAGAGGGGCATTACTCTTCAACACTTTCATTTTATAGTAAACACCCAACAAAACTCATTCCTCCACACCCACACCTTTCATCTCTCAACACCTCTAACCTTCACTTTTTACTCTTTCACACACTTTGTTCCCAACACATACATAAACATCAAAATACTTTACCTTTTGAAATCTCACAATTCACTCTTCATTTTCTTACACATCACCTTTCAAAACAAATACACTTTTCACTTTCAAAACATACACATGTTGCTTTCTAAAATCCCAAAATTTACTTCTCAAATCAAACACACACTTTATTATTAAACAATTATGCATTTCACAAACATTACACTATTCAACAAACACTCTTTTCCAAATATTTCATCTCTCAATTTTCATATTTCACTTTTAATTATCAACATACATACACACATAGTTCACTTTTCCACATTTATACACACTTAACTTTTCTACACAAATAATTTCAAAACACTTCTTCTTTCAATACACTTTCCCAAACACTTTTTTTTTAATACACTTTTACTTTTCACAAAACACACACTTCACTTTTTTAAAAACATACAAACCCACTTTTCAAAATCCAACACTTTACTTTTTACCTTTCCCACACATTACTTTTCCAACCTACACTTTCATCTCTTAACAATCTAACTTTCACCTTTCATTCTTTCGTATACTTTGGCCTTCAACACACACACACACATCACTTTTAAAACCTATCATTTCACTTTCCACAAGATACCTTTCACATAATAATTTCACCTTTCCAAAACAAACACAATTTCCACTTTCTCTCTTTCAACATTCACAAAAATGCCTCAAGCCATTGCTCATCTTTCCATATTTCAAGAAACTTTTCCAACAACATAAATAACATTGTATTGAATCCATAAGACACATGAACATCTTAAAACAAATTTCCAACCTTTACACCATATGCCATCAAATACCCAAAGAAAACTTTTAGCTCAAACTCATAAACTTGCCTTAGTACCAAACATACAACATTTGTCAATAATACATCCCTTTAATAATATGAACAATATTGAAGCTTTAACCAGGATGAATGATGCAATCATCATATAATATGAAAAAGAAGCATTTCTAGCAACCACCACACCACTTAATTTACTCATTTCATCTCAACTGCTATACTAACTACCACTAAAAAAAAAAAGTGAAGTATCATTCTAAACTTTGAGTGAAAGCAACTCAAACCTAACACAATCTTGCTTTAGAAGAATATCACTGATCGCATAACTTATAATATGCAAGAGGACAAAAAGAAGAAAAAAAAATTTTCCACTCCATTGAAAATGTAAACATGATCTTGAAACTATATATATGTATATATATTCGGCAAAACAATGAATTCCCATAACTCCTTGTAGTTAATTAACCATGGATTCAATTCAAACCCGGCTCTAAGTAGAAACAACAAACTCTGTCAATTTGCTATGATATTTCTTGGAAAACCAAAGGCATAAGCATAGTATATACATTTTAAACACTTCGATTTTATTGATCTAAATAATTTCCTAAGAGGTGGTCTTATTCAGACATTTCCACAAGAACTGGTCTAAACATCTCTATAAGAATTTTACTCCAAAGGAAATTGCTATTGAATTTAACAAAGCTATTAGATCTATTATCATGTCAATAAATATACAAAGTGTTCAAATTTCAAGAGACACGTCATTACCACTATAACTCATTCCAACCAAATGTATTCTTCATCAAGACATCAATAGGTCTTGCAATATTTAATTCATCACAAAACAAAAATGAAGAAATTACTGGAAGGGTGAAAGTATATTTTGCTGCCACACTTTGAAGATAACCAAACCTTTGGATTCTAATTTTAAGAGAGATCAAGTAGGATTTGTCACTGATTTTTTTTCTTCAAATTAGTGTGGAGTAAGGGAAGAGGAAAAAGTCTGTAGAAAGATGAAGGAAGAGGGAAGATAGGAAAGAGATAGAGTAGAAGAAGAAGAAAGATGAAGAAGGAGAAGAGGGTTTACCACTTCGTTCTTGGCTGAGTAAATCGCAGCAGAATGGGGGTTTGGTTGAGGCTAGGGCCGGCGATTGGTGGGAGATCGACGAGAGAGAGGTGCGGCCGACCTTGGGGTTGTGCGAAGCAGAGGGAGAAGAGGGAGACCGCGACGGGCCTGACGAATTAGAGAGCAGGGAGACAGGGAGGATTTGGTTCTTGCGAATGAGAGCCCACCTGGAGTTTTCTTACTTGCGAATAGGGGAGGCCACGGGATCGAGCAGACTTCCGCCTGGAGTTATGAGAACTGGGAGGGTCTTCCGCCTGGGTTTCTTCCGAACAGAGAGCGAGAGAGCCTGGGAGTTTTCGTGCGAATGAGAGCATGGGTCTTGGGTTCGGGTGGTTTCTGAAATAAGAGGGAGAAGGAGATCGTGGGGGAGTGCGGTTGGACCGATCTAAATAAACCCAAAACTGCCTAAAGTTTCAAAATGAAATTATTTATTAATTAACAATTAATTTAAATGGAATTTTAAGGAAATTATATATTAGTTAAAGGAGATTAATTAAAGGTGTATAAATACATATATATTAATCAATGTAGCTAATTTGATTAACATGAATTTGGTTTCATTTAACTTGTAATGAGTCAACTTAGACCAGAGCCGTCTACGTTAAGTTGAACTCAAATCGAGTGGGTTAAGCTTGATGTCGGGTAGACTTATATCAAAGAGCTCCATTCGATGTTGATTTTAATCCAATTAGATTCGATCAAAGTTGAATTTAATGATTTTGATTTTTATTAATTTCAAATGGTTTTAATTTGATTTAGGTCTAGTCAAGTGATTGAGTCGATGCCACGGTATTGGGTATCCACCTAAGAGAAGTCCTAAAAGGGTGACGTCTACACTAGGCTATGAAAACCTATGTGCTATAGGTTAATTCTAGGGAAATTGATTTCAAATAATGAGGTCAACACCATTCATACTCTCAGATCCTTTGTAGAATATTATGTTTGTCTCTTGAGATGATTAAATATTCTCTTTGTTGCATCTAATTGTAGGAAAAGTCAAATTTTTAAGACTTGTTTATCTTTTCAAACAATTTGAATTGTATTTGATTATAGATATGACATTTTCTTAAACCCCTATTTTGTCTTTAAATCTATTATAGAGTATTGTGTCTCTCTCTCGAGATGGTACATTATTCGCAATGCAATATTTATTCCCAAAATAAGAGAGCACACTCAATCTGTATAGTATTTATTTCTTCACACACACACACACACACACACACACACACACATATATAGGGGCGGAATCAGTCATAATTTTCAGGGGGAGCAAACTTATAAGTAACTGTTAGCAGATATGTCGGTGGTCTAAGAGGGCAATGCCCCCTGGCGGGGGTGCTATAAATTATACAAACTCCAAGCAACAAAAGCTATAAATACTGATATAATATTCTAGCCCATAACTGTTGCAAATCTGGTTTTAAAGATTATGATTTTGATGATAGCAAATATTTCTATCTCTGGTGGCCTTTTTAATCTTTCAAGTATGCAGGTTTAATTACAAGTTCAAGCCAGTCTAAGCTCGAGTCAGTCTGTTTTGAAATCTAGGTCCAATGTACTTTTTCATCTTTATTGAGTCAAATACTATGTAACTGATCCCCTAGCTAAGTAACCTTACACATACACACTCAGGGGGAGAACTTGAATGAATTAGAGTTTCTGTTCAATTTTTGTTCAGATCATCCTAGACGATATTCACATCGTCCTAGATGATCCAGTGCAAATAAAAACCCTAATTAGGATGATCATGTTAAGTCAGCTTGATTAAGCTGATCGTCCTAGATGATGTTAATATATACAGGATGATAAGCTAAAATTAGAAATTTTCAGCCGCCAGATCAAGTTCGACAAGTTTTATTTTTAGAGATTTGATCTGATCATCTCGGATGATACGTATATCGTCCTGGACGATCCATTATAATCATGCCTAAATTAGTCTGGTGATTAAGAAAAGTAATGAAGGTCTGATTGATTCGATCATATTGTCCTGGATGATCACAGAATCGTACGGGACGATGTGTTAAAAATCCTGACCATCCAGCATGTTTCACCTGTAGTCCAGAGCGGTGCTCAGGATGATTTTAGCACTTTTTGAACTAATTGTACAGGACGATAGCGATATCGTCCTGGATGATCAAGTCATTTTTAGGTCATCCAGCACAAGTTCCTCTGGACGACCAGAGCGATCTTCTGGATGAAATTCTTAAATTTACACTAATCGTCCCGAATTATTGTAGAATTGTACGGTACGATCTGAACAACTTTTTCTACTAATCATCCAGAAGAGCCAGATCATCCAGGCTGAAACAGATGATTTTGAACTGATCGTACAAGACGATCGATCTAGCGATCGTACAGGATGATATTGGCCGACCAGTTGAGATTTAGGTAAATTTTGAGCCCTCCTATAAATAATCTTTTTCTTCCAACAAGAAATATCTTTTGCCACTTTCCTTTACAGAGAAACCCTAGAGAGAGAGCTTGGGAGAGAGAGAGAGGATCTTGTAAGGGGGAGTTTGTGAGGGATTCACAAAGTTTGCTCCAAGCAAGGATCAGAGTCATCTTCTCCGTTTGTCGTCTCTCGTCTTGTCGGTGTTTTCTGTGGGAGGATCGTTCACAAGAAGATCCGGGTTCTCTGCCCGATTTAGTAGGAAGCGAAAAGAGTTCAGGTTCTCTGCCTGCTTCAGGAGGAAGCGAAAAGAGTCCGGGTTCTCTGCCTGCTTTAGAAGGAAGCGAAAGGAGTTCAAGTTCTCTGCCTCACCGGGTTGGTGGAAAGGAGTTTTGTACAGGCTTCTCCGCCTTGCTGTGGGAGCAGAAGGAGAGTCACTTTTGTATTAGTGCAATACCCGGAGGAGAGGCTCCGGGGAGTGGACATAGGTCAAGTTGACTAAACCACTATAAAATCTGGTGTGTTCTTTTTGATTATTTTCTACACTTTATTTTTCTGTTATTATCTGCTTGGATGAAATCTGTGGTTGATCTTTTTGTTTCTGTGTTTACTTGTTTCCGCAGTAAATTATCGAAAAGATTTTTCCTATTGCTCACGAATTTTTAAATAACCAATTAACCCCCCCCCCCCCTTCTTGGTTAGCCTCGGGACTAGTTCATCAGGGCTTAACATCCCTATCGAACTTTCAACAACAATAGCCAAAGCATGGATGAATGTTATATAATATTATCTCAATTATTATTTTGAATAAGCATGCGCCCTTTCAAACGGAATCGTATAGTAGAAGAAATATCTTAAAAGAAATGCCCCCACTCACTTAATATATGTCCCAAATTGACTTTGACATTTACTCACAAAAAGCAATTGATAAAAATCTTTGCATAAAAATATGAACACATGGTCTTCATACTATAAAATTTAAATCTTTGACTCGGGCACAAATATCCTTTTTTTGTTGGTTCGTCCTTAATATGTTTGCTGCCTTCGCTCAAGTTTCTTTGCAATAACCTTAAACAACTCAAGTTCAGGTCTTTTGAATAGTAATTCCAACTCAGGTATTGCTTTCAAATTATCCTTTATTTCATTGTTTACATCCATCACTGTAATATTGAATATGTTCTTAATTATGCATCAAATTATGGTTATGATGAATAAAAAAATATATAATTTTCTCTCTTTAAAATAAATAAAATTTTCTCGATGATTTGATATTAGATTTGAGTACGTCAATATTTTTGTTATTTTTAGTCAAAAATATGATAGCTATATGTATATTTCGGTCAAACAACAGAACATTTTTGGCTGCTTAATAATTAGAAACTTTTGCATGATGATTTGAAATGCTAAATTAGTATCCAAAATATTTTAAAACAATTATAAATGATTGCTATATCTCTGTGTTATGAATTTTTCACACATAAAATGTTATTTATTATTCAAATAATCCTTGCCTCTCAGCAGTTAAACCCATTGGCTGGGTTGTAATTTTAATTTAATAAATAAAAAGCATATTTTAAATTTGTAATCTTATTAATTTAATATTATTTTACTATTTATAAACATATAAATTGTTTAAAAATTGAAGGTGACATTCACGCTTACATAATTGAAATTTATTTATCACTAATATATATATATATATATATATATATATATATATATATATATATATATATATATATATATATATATATATAATTTTAATGTGCTCAATTTATTAAGCCATCTGCTAATACTTTATTAAAATATGTATCTGTGATCCACTTACAGATTACTAAGAAATTTTAACTCATTACATAATATAATTCTCACATTCTGGAAGTGATACAATCGAATTGTTAATTAGTATTACCTGGACTTGGATTGAAGAGTATGCAGCAATTCAGTCCTCCTACCAATCCTCATCGGCTGCAGATTACACAGCTAAGTCTTCTGCCTGCAAAAATCCTCCGGCTCCGGCCGGTCTCATGAAAACGCCGTCCTCCATCTCCGCATAGACACGCTATGAAGAATGTCCATAGAAGAAAGAAACTCCAGCTGAAAGCGTCTTGCATCACCAACATGACCCCACCGTGAGGCCAATGGAGACAAGATTGAAGATCAAGAACAGGTGGAGATGTTGATACAAGAAAAAGAATGATTTCGGATTGTTTTTTAATATTCTGAAATTTCTTCGGAAAATTTCGGTTTTTTTATAATTTTTAAAAAGGAGCAAAATTAAAATTAACATATTTTCGTTTCAAAAGGTCCATTATGATGTTTTTGGAGTTTCCGGAATTTATTTTCGATGTTTTAAACTCAATTTTGACAATTTTAAAGCTTAGAAGAGCCTTTATAATCATTATTGAGCTATTTGGAAAGTTTTGGAGAAATTTTTTGCTATTTTTTACTCAGATTAATGTTTTGGCTTCGTGGAATGCTGAAATTATATAAATATTATTAGAATTTGCAAGATTCGACGTCCAAAAATAGGGGGCAACTGATACGTTACCAAAAATTATCTTGGTCATGCATGAATCTCGAGTTATATTTAAGTTGGAAACTTTCAAAATTAAATTCGGGACCATCTAAAATCCAATTTCAACAAACTTATAGTCAAGCTGAACGTCTCGAAGAGACGAATCCAACGACATCAAAATTAGTCCAATACAAAGCCAAATGGATCTGAATTAAGAGTTCAAACCATATTTGGAAGGTTCAAATCATTAATTGGATAACAAAATGCTATCCAAATATGGGATGTTTATAGTCGAATTGAGCAGCTCGGCGAGACGAACTCAATGAGCTAAAGATCATTGAATTCCGACATTATTTAGGCACCTAAAAACTTGAAAATTGCTCTATGATAGGGTAATCAATATGAGCCATCCGATGGAGCACTTCGAACATGCCCCAGATCTTCTCCATATTTACGGGTGTGTCACTTACAAAAATCTATAAATAAACCCCTACTCTCTACATGAGGGGGGACCATTTTGCTAGAGATTTGAGTATGCTCTGAGGCTGTAATAGCTCCAGCACCACTGCCGGCGAACCTCCATCGGCCATCTCCGGACCACATCCCAACCGCCAACAGTCACCTGATTTCCACCTGGTCGCTAGAGTTCCACACGGCAGCCGACCTCGGCCGGACATGTACCTGACCATCGTTTGACAACCATTAGGCCGCCTACCGCTGTCGGACTACCACTGGCCGTCAACCCCCTTCGGACTTCTACCCAACCTTCGTCAAAATATTGTTCGGCTCCAGACCGCTGCAAGACTACCATTGACCGTCACCGGACCACCTCCTGATAGACACCGGACCACCTCCTGGTCGCCAACCACCACTGGATTACCTCCTATCTATCGACCGCCATCGGGTGCACTGCCGCCAGACTTCCACCCAATTATGAGGCGCCAAAGGACTTCTACCCGGCCCCGACCTCGGCCACCTGCCGACTACAATCTCTCGAACCACTATCGCTTGTCGACTACACTCCTTCCAACCATCGTTGGACATTAGCTACAATCCCTTCAACCACTGTCTCCCACCGACTATGGTCCTTTTGACCTCCTTCACCTGTCAACTATAACCCCTCCGACCTCCATCTCCTGCTAACTATGGTTCTTCCAATCATATTCGCCCGCCAACTATGGTCCATCCAACCTCCCTCGCCCATTAGATACAGCCATTTAGACCTCTATTTTCCACCGATTAAGATCAGTCCCTCTGACCTCTACAGCCCACCTACTATGGTCCATCCAATCATCATCGCCCACCGACTATTATCCCTCCGACCTCTGTCGCCCATTGACTACAGTCCCTCCAACCTCTGTAACACACTGACTATGATCCCTTCAACATCCGTCATCCACCAACTATAGCCCCTTAGGCCTTCGTCGCCCGTCGACTATGGTCATTCCCTCTGACCAATATCGTCCGTCGACTACCGTTCATCTGACCTCAATCGCCTGCCGGCTACAGTCCATCTGACCGCCATCGCCCGTCTACTAAATAGTCATGCTGCTCTAGTATGCACCCTATTTTAAGATGCCCGCATAATCCAACATATCCTTCATAATACAATCACTCCTAAAGTATGCGATAGGGTCAACACCACAACTCTTCTATCCCTAGTCATCTATTTTTTATGTCTAAAATTGAATTTAATGTAGCGGACCTAATCATCCACTACATGGAAAATTTGACAAGCATTCATAATCTCGGAAATAAATGTAAGCAAAATCTAGTACTAGGTCATTTGATAGCTTTTGTCCTAGAATCTAAATACAACCTATAATATTCTGTACCACCTAGTCACCTTCCCGTCTTCTACTCCAAAAGCTCCTTTCACATCCTCTATAATGATAGACGCCACCATGGACGTTATGTGGTGGATCCCGAGCTAGAGGAGGCAGGAGGGGTTCCAGCACAAACACCAGCTCCAACACTAGACTCGTGACTACGACTCTATACTGGAGCGACTAGACTAATTGGAGATGTAGAGATGTAGATATCCACCCATTATCAAGAGACTAGTCTGCAAAAGGAGTGGCTTCACCAGCTATATGAATTGCTCAAGCAGCAGTACGAGGATTATCGAGCGTGGTTTAGTGATCAATTCTCTACCCTTCACTAGTACTTCTAGCCACCTCCACTTGATGAAGGTCCCTCCTACTTCTGACTGATTTTGTGTTGTGTGGTTCTTCTAATTTCTTATTATTTTGTCTTTTGTTATCTTTTTATTTTTTGGGTTAAATTTGACTTCTCCCTTATGGTGATGTCAAAAGGGGGAGTAGAAAGTTAGTAGAACGTATCTTTACTATTGGTAATATATCTTTATTTTTTTTATTTTTTTTCTATATTTTTGCTCTTGTACTTGTTGCATTTTATATAATTAAAATAAAAAAAACAAACACATCTCCCTATGTTTAACAAAAGCTAAGTTAGTAAGGGAGAGATTAGGCGACAATCAAATTAACTTAAAAATTCAACCAATAATATTTTTATTATAAAAAAGGGAGAGATTATTGGTATCCAGAATTTTGAGCTTATAATTTTTATGATAACAAATATTATTGGGTTTCTAGTTTGATTCTCTTGATATCATTATTGGATAGTTGTTTTGTTCACACTAATATTTCTGGTATATTATACACTATGCAAAAGGGTCATCTCGAGACTAGGTAGAATAGGTTTAATATTTTTTGTAAAGAGTTTGTATTTTTACTTATTTAATTTTTATGTTTCTTGAGTCATGAGTCCTATAAAAGGTGTATGCCTATTTGGAAATCGTGCACACACACACACACAACTGGAGGAAAATAAAGTAATCTGATTTGTGTTAACATCGTACTGTACGATATGTATCATGTGTACGATATGAGTAAACTAAGGATTAATTATGTAGGTAGTTAAATTAATTTAAATTAGAACTAATTGTACTATACGATTTATATCGTACAACATGGTCAGTAGAAATTGAGATTCTCACTGCAAATCACGAATAGGCAATATTAAAAAATTTAAAATATAATCTAATCATATTTTATGATACTCATCGTATAGTACAATGTCAACAAACCTTGCCTAAATCTAATCCTATAATTAGGCAATCAAGCCAGGATTAATTGATCCTTAAGATTGTATTATACAATGTCCTTAATCGTATTGTATGACCTGATTTGCTCCCGGGATAATATTTAATCGCCAATGATCGTATTGGACAAATATGTTATTTGATTGAACTAATTATTCTGGACAATCCTGAACTCATATTAGTCGACAATCCATTCAAGAAATTGAACTAATCATACATAGCCTCTTTCATCATACAATACTAACTCAATAAATTGAGATAATCGTACTATATGATCCCAAATTGTACTATACTATCAGAAGCGATAGAATTAAAATTATACGGTTTTTTTAGCCCTTCTTTAAATACTTCTCTTAATTCATTTGAGGAGATCTTTTGCCAATTTTTTTGAGGGAAAGCTTCTATTAGAAAGGGTTTGAAGAGGGAGAATTGCTTTGAAGAGAGAGGAGAGATCTTGTGGGAGAAAAACCTTGTGAGATAAGAGAGTGTGTGAGAGGGGTTTTTACACACTGTTGTTCTGTGATTATGCAACTTCTTCCTCCAAGGTCAGTGTCCTTGCTCGATGGAAACTCTTAGAAGTGATGCTTCGTGCGAAGGATCAGGCCATTCCGCCACACCGGGAAGGTGAAAGGGATTCGACCACTCCACCGCACCGAGAAGGTGAAAGGGATTTGGCTGCTCCGCCTCACTGAGGAGGTGGAAGTGTTTTGTATGGGCTTCTTCACCTTGTTGTGGAGGCAAATGGAGAGTCACTAATTTTTAGTATAATTTTTGAAGTGGAGGACTCTGGGGAGTGGACGTAGGTCAAGGGTGACCTAACCACCATAAATATCTAGGTGTTTGTTCGTGTTTTTATCTTTACTTTTTTGCACTTTATTTCTTGTATTTTATTTACTTCGATATCCATAATTAGTGAGCTTTTTTTTGAATTAGAATATATTGTGATTTTGCTCCAAAGAAAAAAAAAGAGGTTAAAAAACAAAAGATAATATTTCCCATTGCAAGTTTGATGTTTACCAAAACAAATCAAAAATATTTTTCTTTACTAGTATATAAGTTTTTTATAAGAAATCATATTCTCTGAAAAATAAAATTTTAAATTACCAATTCACCCCCCTCACTCTCGGTGTGCTCTAATAGGTCTAAGAAACCACATTTGAACTTTTAGTTAAATCATAATTGAGTATAGGTCAAATTACATAATTGTTTATAACGGTGGGTAACAAAAACCCTATAAAGAAAAAAATGCATATTTTAAAAAATAACTAAATTATTAGGGATTGTACATAACACTATTTTAAGACTATTTTTGAACTACAATATTATTTTTCAACATCCAGATAATTTTATATTCAATAAAAGCCCCATAAATTTCAAAACCCCTGTCGTAAAAAAAAAAACTAAAATATTCATAATCTAAATCTCTATAATATATAAAAAGTTATGCCGTGAAAATTTTATTAGTGCAAAGTTATCTATATTTTTTGGTAACCAAAACAAAATTTTAATAAAAATTGCATATTTTTGAAAACTAATATATGCATAGTGTGTTCTACCTCGAGAGGAACAAGTTTTTGAACTAAGCTGATTGGAAAAAATATCTCTATAACCTTCAAAATCAGGTTTTAATTTTCTTTCTACTCTTTTTTTGTCCTTTCTTTCTGTGTTGGTTCTCTGAGTTTGGAAAAATGAAATGACATTTAATAAAAAAACTATAATGGATTTAGAATTTTATTAAAATAAAATATTAAAAGGATGTAGATGTAATTATTTTATTATTAAATTTTTAACTTAAAATTCTTTTATATCTTCAAATTTGGATATCCAAAAATTATATAAAAATATTTATAAATTAGCTAAGCATGTTTAAAAGACTCTCGGTTTGCAAAATGAACACTTAATAGTCCTAAAATCTCCACTTGTTTTGACAAGTGTTAATTTCTTAAGGAATTGTATTAGTGTCAAAAAATTATGAAAAAAATAGTGAAACTAAAACACAATAATATCTATGCTATGGGGAAGACTGTTTGTGATTTAGATTATAAGAACTCCTGAAATAATTTTTTACTGTTATAGATTAAAATAACTCATTAAAAAATTAAGGGTTATTACATATAGTGCATCAAAAAAGGAGACAATCCACCATAAATAGTAAAAGAAGCTACTAGCTTGCATAATCACCTGTCCAAATAGAGAAGGTGCTCCACAAATAGTTAACCAGCCAAAAAAGTACATAATCTGCATAGAGGAAACCAGCCATCTGCAACCTAATACCAACAAACAAAACATAGAGGATATACACAAATAGAGAACCCTACAGCAGAACGGAAACATGACAACAGTAGATAAAGAAAACATGATACAAGGAAAATCCCATACAAATAGCCAAAGGCTAAGCACCGGAATATAAAATAAATGTACCATAGTACACAACAGAACATGACTGCATATAAAAGATCATAATCAGTTGAAGGTAGCTCCAGACTGCCTATTATTTTCTTAAATAAGGGAGACCCAACATGTCTATTATTATGAAACTGCTAAGAGGCCTAAGATTGGAGTCCTTATTAAAATAAATATAATTTGAAGATTTAGCTCCTTCTTTATCAAGCCAATTAGTACAGGCATTGCCTTCATGCCAGATATGCTATATTCTAAAGTTAACTTTGTTCAACAAAACAATGATCTTACTAAAAAGGTCGAATAAATTGGCATTTTGACAATTACGAGATTTCACAAAGGAAATCAGCATTTTAAAGTCAAGCTCAATCCAAAGATTAGAGTTATTGTAGTCAATAGATAAAAGTAAATCCTTATAAAGAGCACATAATTCAGCAAAAATAGTATTACTTAAGGAGATATTCACAGCAAATCAAGCAATAAAAGAGCCCAAATAGTTTCTGATAAGGCCACCATAGCCCATACCATATTTTTTAATAGCACCATCAATATTGAGTTTGAATTCATGAATAAGAGGCTTAATCCATTTAATACTATAGATCTTTTATTGGAATCACAACTGGTAAATTTATATTAAAATAAGTATACCAACTGCTCTTGCTAGCAAAGTGTTGAGGCTTCAATATATTAGCAGTGGCAAGTTGAATTTTAGCTTTAAGGTAATTGATCACCCTCTCATGGCACATCTTAATGTTACTGTACATACTATTTTGTTTTCATCCAAATGAACCAAAAGACAATCATAGGGATAACAATGGCAATATGCCTTTTAGAGCAATTATGAAACCAAGCTGACAAAAAAGAAAGAAAATTATCATTATTATAAATGCCTTGATATCCTAATCCATTCTCTAATTCATACCTCGCTTTTCTTGCAATCGGGCCATGAATGAAAACATGATGTAAAGTTTCAATTTGAGAGAAATGTTGTCATTTAAAAACCAAGTAAGTAACTCTTTTTTGAAGTCTACTATTAGCAAAAATGAATCCTTTAATAATTCTCGAAGTGAGGGTAGAAGTAGAAATAAGAGTGGAATGATTCCAAATTTTACCCAGATTAACATTAGAATCTTTCTTGATTCTAAAATTATTCCACATCCTCTTAAAATTGAAATCCCCATCATGAGATAATTTAAATAAGGGAATATCACTAAAGAAGTATTAATAGGAATGTCAGTAATAGTATCAATAATATTAGAGGGTAGAAGATCCAAGAGCAGATTGACATACCATTCCCCATTTAGAATGAAGCTACAGACCTTCAAGGAGGAGGTAGAAGTATTGAAAAGGGAGTCAAGAGACACATTTCCAATCTAGTCATCCAGCACAGAAATAGATAGCACAATTACCAAATCCCCATTGAAGGGTAGATTCACCAAGCCACTTAATCCTACAAAGTGTGTGCCAAATAGAAGATTGACCACTTTTGAAAAAATCATAAAGTATGATGAATATTTTTATAATAATTGGCCCATAAAGAATCATAAAAAGTTGTAACCATATCAAAAATAGATTTATAGCCCAATCCACCTTCCTTATATATACCAGTATAAGAAGCCCAAGTAGACCAATGATTTTTTTTTTGGTTTGAGGAAGAACCTCAAAAAAAAAATATTAATAACTTTCTCAAGTCTATTACAAATCTCAATAGTATGATTAATAGTTTGAATTAAATAAAAAGACATGGAGCATAATACACTTTTGATGAGCACAAGTCTAGTCGCCATGGAGAGAAACTTAAACTCCAAAGCAGAAAGCTTTTTAGAAAAAGAAATAAACATCTTATCAAACAAAAAAGATTTTGGCCTTTATGGAGAGGAGCACCCAAATAAAAAAAATAGGGAGAGACTATTTATTAAAGTGAGTGATCCAACTAATATTATTGCTTTGCTAGAGCCAACATGCTCTTACCTATAATATAAGTACTTTGGAATTATTGAATAACAAGCCACTTTCTTTTCTTTTTCAAACAAATTTAAAAAGAACCTAATTTTTTTAATGCTACTAATGGATCCATTATAGAATAAAATGAAATCATCAGCAAAATAATGGTGAGAAATATTAGACCACCAAAATTACTATAACAAACGCTTTTATAATAAGTAAAATTGTGGATTAAACTTCTGGAAAGTTACTCAACCACAATAATAAATAAAGCAGGAGATAGAGGATCTCCTTATCTTATACCTAGGGTAACTTTAAAGAAACCCTTAGAATTTCAATAATAATGATAGAAAACCAAACATTTTATATGTTCTTAATAAGATTAATGAACTTGTCATCAAAACAAAATAGATTCAGCATTTTGTAGATAAAATTCTAACTGATATTTGTTGACCTCATTTTTATGAGTCACTAGGACTGTTCCAAACTCTAGATCAATCTTGATCTCAGATCAGTCTAGTCTCCAAACCAATCCAGACTCTAGGATCCATCTAGACTCCAGACCCTAGGACCTTCCCTGACCCTAAGATTCTTCCAGATCAATCTAGACCTTAGATCTACCCAGACCCTAAGATCTACCCAAACCCTAAATCAATCTAGACCCTAGGATTTACCGTGACCCTAGATCTATCCAAACCCTAGGATCAATCTAGATTCAAACCAATCCAAGGTTCAAAGGCCCTATCTTAAAGGCCTTTTCCAGGGATTTTTCAAACACTTTAAACCCTAGTCAAATGATCTCTGATTCAGAGTATATCAATTGCATAATGATAGGACATGTCCCTAAAGGCAACCCTCCAAATTTGAGCTCATTCTGATGTCTCTAACCCTAGAAACTGGAATGATTTCTAAAGGTTATAAAACCTTCAAATATTTATAGCCTATGCCACTAGACCTACCATCCAATAGAATTTGACCATAGAGCCTTCCCAAAAGCATTTGACCACTTACAATAGACTTAAATCATCAAATCAAACTCGTTGTACACAATCCCAGACCCTGGGTCAACCTGGTTGACCAGGTCAACCTAGGTTGATCGGATAGGCCCATTAAGGGGCCCAAATATGTGTTTTGACCCAATTGACCTTCTCAGACCTTGGGACCACCTCCACTAGTCTCCAAATATCATTTCAAATCTATTGAACCCAAATCTAGCTCTTGGGTCAATCTAGTTGACAAAGTCAACTAGGGTTGCCCAATGACCCATTTAAGGCCCAAATAGGTGATTTGACCCAGATGACCATTCTGATCCCTCAAACCACCTCCACCAGACTCTATTCATCAAATCAAACCTGCTTAGCCCAAATTTTGACCCTACCTCAACCTAGTTGACCCAGTCTACCCAGGTTGACCAACTCAACTTTTAAGCATATCCACTTCCAATCAAACTTTAAATCAACTTCAAATCCACCCAGCTCCTCTAATCACATTCCTTAATGGATTGGAATTGATTGGACCACTAACTGAGTCACCAGTTGACCAAGTCAACTGGGCCTAAATCCAATCAAAACTGATTCATTTGACTCAAAGCAATGACTCTTAGTGAATCAACTCACTCAAAGCTTATCAAGGCCCTTGATCTTACTCTATTTTAGAGTTTAAATATATTCAAATTCAATCCCAGCCAAGTTTTAGAGACTTTGACCAAAATAAACTTATTTTAAAATTATTTCAAATTAGGGAATGCATTCAAAATATTAAATATTCTAAAATTAAGTTAAATTTAAAATATTTCTATTTTAAATATTTTAAATACTTTCAATGTTTAAACATGTAATTAATTTTTAATTAAATATTAAATTAAGTATTTTCAAAATCAAGAATTTTATTTTAACATATTTAAATAATTAAAGAATTTATCTTAAAGCATTTTAATTTGAAATCAAAATTTAATTTAAGATATATATATTTTTATATATTTTAAATTATATTTAATTAATTATTTATTTAATTAAAAAATAAATTCAAATAATTTTAGAAATTAAATAATATTAGTTTTAATAATTTAAAATTTCAAAAATGATTAAGATTTAATTGAATTTAATTAAAGAGATATTTTAAATATTAATTAATTTTAAATTAATTAAATAATTTAATTAATCTTATACTTAAAAAATTCAAATAAAATTCAATTTAAATCAAAAAATATAAATAATATATTAAAATGTTTAGAATTTTGAATATTTTAATTTAAAATTAATTTTAAAATTTAAAACTTGATTTTTAAAAAATAATTTGAGTAATTTTAATATTTTAATATTTAATTTAGTTTTTTAATATTTTAATTTTTTTTAAAATTATCTTGAATAATTAGTGGATTTCTCAAAGTATTTTGAAATTATTTAGTGATATTTTAAAATTAGTTTCATAATAGTTTGAAATATTAAAGTGAAGACTTGTATTTTCAAATATATACATATATATACTATAAAATCTTATTTTAAAATTAAATATACATTAAATCTTTAAAATTTTGAGAGATCCTATGGAACTTTAAGCATAGATTGAGCTATTTGAATGGAATTGATGGGGGATGATGAGTGAACAATCCATTTTGATTATTCATTAATCTAGTCTTTAGTTGTATGTCTTATATTTGATCTTTGTATGCTTAGGGTGCACACACATATACTTAGTTTAGGCTCTCCTAGTCCTAAGACTTGATTGTGATATTTTTGTATGCATAGCATGCAAATGTTTAAGGGTTAAAGACTTTGATTTAAGGCCATTCAACCTAATGTCACCTTAAGGACAATAATTAAGGACTTATATTTAGAGAACTTAGAAAAATTTTAGAAATTAGGATACACTTTCTATTGAATTGAAACTTTGAAAATTCAAACTTAGTGACACATACAATCTTAAAAAAATTTCTTACTGATTTTTGAAATTGTTAAGCCCCTTAATCAATCAACTTAAGTTTAAACCCTTAACTAAGCATTAAACTTTGAAAATTTTTAAAAAATTAAGCTTAAACCCTAAAATTACAAATAACACTTCAAATTGACCAAAATTTAATTCTCAATTTAAGAAAAATAAAAGACCTTTAACTTGACATCAAAATCAAACTTAATTTAATTTTAATTAAAAATTAATATTTAATTAATTTAATTAATTAAAATAATTAAAAATTTTAGAAAATTTCTAAACACTTGAGAATCTCTCCTTAGGTTACTCCAGACCTTTAGAGTTAATTTCAAGGAGTTGGAGATTCATTTGGACTCAAATCATTAAAACACTCTTAATTAAATAATTTTAAAAATTTAATAAATAGTCAAACTTCCAAAAATCATAACTAATTATAGAAAACTGCAAATAAAGCAAACTCAAAGGCATTCAGCTTCAATTAATATCTAATATTTATAAAAAATATCAAACCACCTGAAATAACCCAAAATCAAAAAGTCAATTGTTTGGTCAAACCTTATATCAAAATCAAGTCAAAACTTTAAACTTTCATAACTAAATATTAAAAAATCCAAATCAAGCAAACTTAGTGTCTAATTGCTCATCTTAAGATCTAATATTTTATAAAAATACTAACTTTCTAGAAATCAATCTTAATCTAAAAGTTAAAATTTCACCCCTTTAATTAAATACTTTAAATAATTCAAATAATTCCCAAAAATTCATTAATTGATTTAAAATTCCAATAAACCTTAATTCAACCTTAAAACCAGCAATCAATCAACTTTAATTAAAATTCATCAAACTTCAAATCTTAATCAATCAAATCCACTTAATTATATTGGTTACCACTAAGTAACACAGGCCTACGAGGCTATTAAATTAGCCCAAAGCAAAGTGAAATAAAATTTACGGCCTCAATGAGCAACAAATGTGGTAGCCACTTAACTTTCCAAAATATACTTTAAAATCAATCTCAAATCATTAATATTTAAACTTTAATTAAATATTATCTTAAGCCTTTCAACCAACCAGAACTTTAAACAACTTTAATAAATCAATCCAACATAAGACACATCCAAACCATTTAGCCAACTTCACACACTTTAGGTGGTTCTCTAGGATAACTAACTCTAGTCTTAGGCTAGGCTGGTGTTTACTTTTCTACTGTGTGTCGAGTTTTTTGGGATTTTCATTATATACTGGTTGTTAGTTTGTTTAGATTAATTGATTGTTTAATTTCTATGCAATCTATAAATTGATTTGATGGGCTTTAGATTGCCCTTATGTTAAGGATGATCTGGATGCTAATATAATCTTATGCATGTGGCCATGCTCATACAAGATAATTAAAATAAAAGAGGGCATAAATTAAGCTTTTAAAAATTAATCAAATTTTTTACAGGTACTTTAGAAATGCTAAGTCCCCTTTTTTAATTAAAAGGGCATGGCCAAGTGTAGCTGCGATTTGAACATTTTAAAACTATTTAACTGCTTGAGAAGTTTGATAATTTTAAATACTTAGGATAACCATGCAGGTGTTTTATAGTTTTCTTTAATTTTGGGATTCAATGTATTTAATTCAAATGTTGAGTTGTAATTTTTAAAGTGCTTTGAGATGGGATGTTTTAACATCCAATTTGGAATCCAAAGAGGAAGGGACATCCCTTAGGGGAGAGTCCCTCTCCATTTGGAAATCCAAATTATGATGATCTTAAAGTATTCAAAGAGGAAAAATAACACCTCTTTCAAGGGGGAGTTTCTTTTCATTTGGATATCCTGACCCGATGATGCAAGGAGCTCACAGAAGGAAGAAGAAGTAGATAATAAGAAGACCCATTCTCAAAGTTACTTGAATCCTAGGAGTAGAATCCGGGTTATTGTTAGCGGTACCCAGCCACTCTACTTTTTTTGAAAATCCTGGGTTGTACTATTAAGTGGCACTTGCCACATGGACTTTCAATTTGAATTCTAATTTAATTGATTTGATTAATAATTATTTGATGTTAATTACGATATAGGATTACATGCTTTTAGTATTTTTTTGCAAATGCCAATTTTAATTTAGCCTGGAACCTGATCAGAGGTTTGTGAGGGATACCTAAATTTTTTTTACTTTAATAAAATTTAAAATATTTAAGATAACATAGTAACTCTAACATTTTAAGAAGTAAGCCCAGGACCACCAGGAGTCTTTCATGCATACATTTTGAATACTTCTCTTCCTTGTTAGGCACCTCTCCACTTGTGGGTTCTGGCAGGCCACCTGACCTGTTAGGGTGCAGTCATATCAAGGGAAAGTTATGCAGTATCTAGGATAAAATTATTTTTTTAAGCCTTTTTTAAAAACTTCTTTATTTCAAATTTAAGCATTCGAGTCAATTTGCATTCATTGCATTAGAAATAAATTTAACTGAGTCAAAACTTTAATTACACTTACTTAAGTATCAAATACCCAGCATAAGTCAAAGGGGCCAAATAAGGACATGCTCTAAATGTCGGCCCCGCTTTCCTCAAACTTAACTTAATTAAATCTCCCTATCCACTATTTCATAAGTGACCACACAGATAATTTTAAAGCGCCTAGGTGGTTTAGTTGGCTCCCCAATTTAGGCTGGGGTAATTCCAGGTTTGTATTACATTAGCTAGGTTCAGGTAATTGATTTTTAATACCCAATTTTAGACTTTGGTTTTGAGGCAAGCTTAGGCTATAAGACCTCAACCTTTAGGAATGAAATCCCAACTTTATAATAAAATTGACAACTCAAACTTAAATATTTTTCAATCAAATTTAAGCCCAACACTTAGGATAGACTGGGGTGTTTCTAAAGTGATTTAGAATCTCAAAATACTCCCTACCCTTCCTCCTTTTACTCCTGAAATAACAACTCAAATTTGAACCAATCCTAATTAAAAAATTCCAAACCTCGCCTCCTCTGACATCAAACTTTAAATTCTTAAATAAAATTTCTACTACTATTTTAATCAAGAGTATTCGTAGGAAACTCTAGTTTCCCTATAATGTAATTAACTATGAGGGCTTGCGCTCGTAGGAGATTTAGAAACCTAGATCTAATATTCAAAAATCAAACTTTATAAAACCATAATTAATTATCTTTGGAAAATTTAGATTTAACAATCATTATCGTCATATCCAAATGATCGATAATAGACAATATCCTCTTTCCTCAGAAAGATATATCATTCCATTATCATGACTTTGATTATGAAATTAATGATCCCTTTATTCAGATTAGCATAGTCAAACACTCGATCAAATATCATTTTGACCCTCTGAGATCATATGTGGTTCTTCTCTGAGTTTAACTACGATAATCAGGATAAACTTTAAATTTTGTAAACTGAACCTATTAGGGAATGATATATTTGGCTCCCGAGGTGATATTGTATTCATCATAAATAGTTTAATTCCAAAACTAAAATTCTAGAAATTCAATTCTTCCAAAGATAATTAAATCTTTTTCAAAATAATATTTTTTTAATCAAACAATATTATCATAAGCTTTCAAAAAAACTAACTTAAAAATTAAATTATGACCCTTAACCTTTTTATTGATATCATGAATAAGCTTTTGAGCAAGAATATCATTATCAGCAATGCTTCTCCCTTTGATAAAAACCCATTTGATTTTAGATATGATCTTAAGAAGAATATAGGTCAATCTAAAAGATAAAATTTTAGATATAAGTTTATGAAGAGTAGAGCAAAGACTAATATGTTTAAAGTCATTCCAATATTCAGGATTGCAAGTTTTAGGGATAAAAAAAAATTAAATACTAAAAAAATAGGGACATTTACATTATTAATGAAAACCAGAATAGTCTTACCAAGGTCCTCTTTGATAATATTCCAATATTATTGGAAGAATTTGATTGTAAATCCATCAAGGTCAGCCATAGAGTCTTTGTTCATATCCATAAGTCTATTAAAAATCTCACCATCATCAGGGATTTTGGAAAGATTTTCATTATACTGATTAGAAATGAGATGAGGAATAGCTTGGGGAAATGAAATGCGGTCAACATTCTTTTCATTCCCAATAATATCATTGAAATAGTTGGTAGTAGAGACACCAAGAGCACCTTGATCATCACACCAACCACCAGAATGTAATTTGACTTTGCTGATGTAATCCCTATTTTTATTCTTGTTAATAATAACATGGAAATATTTAGTATTGCCATCTCCTTCACAAAGATGTTTTGAGATTGACTTTTATTTCCAATAAAATTTCTCATAATTTTGTAAAGTGATATGATGTTGTTTAGCATTGTAATTTGAATCCAAATCTCCGAAGAAGGGTCATTGGAAAAAAGATTATCATGGTTAATAACATCCTGCTCAGCTTTATTAATATTTTGAAAAATATTTCCAAAATAATTTTTATTCCACCACATCAACTTTTGTTTAAGTCTTTTTAATTTATGACAAATTAAAGATTAATGATATTGTTGTTACCATCATAGTAAGTAAAAGGGGCTAATCAATTGTCCTTGACAACATTGAAAAACTTAAGACCATAAATCCACTTATTCTGAAAATGAAAAGGATAAATACCATTAAAGCTAATATGTTTAATTGTGGCTAAGATAGGAGTATGATCAGAGGCAATCCAGCTTAAATGTTACACAGAGGTCACAGGAAAAGAGAAAGCCAATCATTATTGAAAAGGATTCTATCTAGTCTTTCCCAAATAGTATTATTCGATCAGGTAAATTTAGAACCATAAAAACCAATATCAGTAAAACCACACTCAAGGATCATACTATTAAATTCAACCAAAGCAACAATATTAGGCATGGAGCCACCAAATACTTAGTAGCATTAGAAATACTGTTGGAATCCCCTCAAATGAACTAAGGACCATTGAAAAAGTTATTAAAATCAGTCAAGTTCTGCCAAATGTTTCTTCTAACAGATTTAGAGCAACTTGCATAAATAAAAGAGCCAATTATAGAAACATTAAAGATATATAAGTTATAATGATGAATTTGATCAAAATCACCAAGAATGTTCACAAAAATGTTGTTATTCCAGAATAACCAAATTTTACCATTAATATTGGCATAAGAGGAAGAGAAGCCCAATTGCTTTTAATATGTAATAATTTTAGAAGCATCAATCATAGGTTCCAAGATAGAAAACAAAGAAATATTTTGAATCTGACAAAGATTACTTAGACGTAAACATGTATAAATTTTAAAAATATCTCTATTCTTTCTAATTATAGAACTAACCATGATAACGGAGAAGAGAAGAAGCATTGGATCTTGTAACTTTTACCTCTAAATGGTTAAATTAAAGGTTTTATTTTTTTTTTTATATTCTTTTTATTGAAAACCAAAGAGTAATGATATTTGTTGCACAGCATTTAAATCAACATCCTTATGAACACACTTATCATCACACTCATCATCAGTAAATTGGATCTCTTTTTCCTCCCACATATAAATAAACTTATTGGATTGGCTCAATCTATCATTTTCTTCCTCATCCACAAACCCCTTATCCGCATGTGATTGAGCCAATTCAACGCCCTTTTGGCATAGCTGAATATCAAAGATAGCAGAGGTAGAAATAAAATAATAGGTTGTAAATTTGACACATTAATATAATTAGAAGAAAGAATAGGTTCACCCATAACAACAACATTTGGGCACTTTTGAGTGATAGGTAAATATGCTCATTATCACCATTAAAAAGATCAAAAACTGACTTACTATTTGAACCAATTAATTGATTAGACAAAGGATCAGTGTCCAAAATATTCAAAATAGTATTCTCATTAACTTAAACATATAAAGGATTTGAAATAGCATTATTAACAACAGGAGATGAGGGTTTAGATTTGTCAGCTCTTGGTTGTTATACCTATTTAGGGTTAGAATTTTAAGATTTTATTAGGTAGTGGTGAAGGATAAAGCATTCTGATTTGAGATGCCTAAGTGTTTTACAATCATCACAGAAATATGGAACTTCTTCAATCACCACATTTTGAATATTTCCAAAATTTTTAGAGCTAACCTAGATAATGGTAGGGTATTGTTTGGAAATGTCTAGCTCCATCAAAACCTAAGCAACTGAAGGTCTGGATCCATTAGTAGTAGCAAAATCAATTTGCAAGGGTCTACCAATAAGAGATCCTGGACCATATAAGATTATAGAGGCAAATAGGTGCAGCTTTACATCAGGAAACGAAACCCACACTTGCACAATGGGAAATTTTGTAGTGATATCAAATATGAGAGACCATTTTATCAACTTCATGTAGCAATTGTAGACATAATAAAAACTATGACAAAAAATATGACTATAATCCAAGTTATTATAAAGTTTGATAAGAACATGTCGAGGGTCCAACAAACCGACAAAAAAATCACCTGGCAGGTTTAGTTTGAAAAAGAAATTATGAATTGGATCAAGTTTTGGTCGATGTGTAGTGAACTTACCAACCAAGGAAAATTCAAATGGGGTAGCAAGCGCTTAAATTTACTCCTCCCACCATAAGGTCGTCAGCCCATAATGGGATGTTTCCTTAAGATCAGGGATGGATATATTAGAAGACGAACTCACTAAGGAATCTTTAAACAATCTGGTTTTTTATTTACCATTAAGGAATCTAGGATCTAGAAGCTTATTGGCCATTAAGCTAGAAAATATGAGACAGAAACCAAAAGGGTCAAAAACGGAACCATAAAAACTGACAAAAAACAAAGATAAAACAAGCTAGCCAAGACCACCGAAAATTGAAAAAGTAAGAAAACAAAAGTTAGAAGATGGTCCCCTAAGCTCATGGTGGAACATCACTTGGACAATGACAGGGTGGCTAGGGAGAAAACCCTAGGAGCGCAATGTTCACGAGTATTGTTGCTTAATCTTTATCTTTATATTGTTATTTACTTAGTTAATTTATATAAACTACTAATATTATTTCAACTTCCATTAAATTTTAATATAAAATATTGAACATCAATTCCTTTTTACTCTTTAGTTTTTTTTTATAACTTGCTGAGTTGTTTTAGAAGAGCTTCACATAGAAGAAATAAAGTTAATATGGAGCCTTTAAGAAAAAAAACTTATTAATATAAATGTTTTAGTAAGAATAGTTTTTAAGAAGATGGATACAATTTTCTCTTATTGTATGCTCTGTTAAAAAAATGGCTGATTGAGTTTTCTTTTTTTTTTTTTTTCTTATGAAAATGAAAACTCAAGTTTAATGAAGCATTTAGTAATTCATTATGAAGAAAGATAAAATCTCATCAAAAGAATTCTATTAAGTTTGTTTAACTAACTATGAAATTTATTTGAAAGTCATCGAAAGTCAAAAAACACAAACAATATATTGAATAGAAAATTACTATTAAAAGGCAACTGAAGAGGTATAAAGGATAAAAATTGCATTATTGATATAATTTAGCATTAGAATTTCAAAGACATGTAAATTTTTTTATATATCTTTTAAATATGAAAAAAAAATAGCATCTAGTGCTAATAAATGAATCAAGTCTCAATACAGAAGGACTCTCGATCTCTTTATGGTTGTCAAGCTCAAAGCCTTCATAAGATTTCTAATATCCTCAATGCACATATCCAATATGTGATCTGAGTGCTCAGTCAAGCTTAAACCTGTCATAAGATTTGTGATATCATCAACACTCATATCCATACGAAGGTTTAACTGATTTAACTGTTCAACTAAGTTTAAATCTATTGTGAGATTCGTGATATCATCAATACTCATATCTGAATGAAGGTTTTTGCATTCGGAATGCTCGACTAAGCTCAAACTATTCATGAGTCTTGTGACACTATCCATAAGCATATCCCAGTGCTTCATAGGTTCCACTTCCATATAATCTGGTTCCACTTCCATATAATCTGGTTCCACTTCCATATAATCTGGTGCTTCTTCAACCCTTCCTCCGCCCTTCTCCTCACTGTTTCTACTACAGGCAGTGGTGCCATTGACATCCTTATCTACCTTCAATCGTTTAGAGCTTAGATACCAATCAAGCTCAATGTCACAGCTTGTCACAAGCCGACGCTTATTTTTCTGTTTCACATCCAAAACTTTAACTTCAAACATTGACTTTTTCTTTCTCTCCTTTTTCAGTTTAGGTTTTTCAATCCTGCCATAAAAATAGAAAAAAATAACTTACAAATTAATAAAGACAAGTGGTAATAAATAAAAATATGCTTTAGAAGTTCAAAAGAATTTTTCATGCTTGGAATATAATCTTTTGATTACATATAAAGTAATTATAGCCAATTATTATTTTGAATAAGAAATGAAACAATGTAATTGCTGCCGAAAAATAATAACCTGAGAAGAGAATCATGTTTCCTTTTGTGAACATTCTTTCCACTATTTTTCTCCAAGCGGGAATATTTTCCTTCGTATTGATCAGCAGTACTAAAATGTTATAGATACAAACAACAATAATAAGCACACAATAAAATTATTTAAAATATTATAACTAAAAAAAAACTACGATCAGATTATCATTAACATTGAAAAACTATAGTTGAAATAGAAACTTAAATTTGTTCAAATATGGCTAATCTTAATGCATTTATATTCTAAGCGAAGAAATTAGATATATTTAATTTGTTCTTTTTGTCAAGATTTCAAACATTAAAAAACAGCTTAATGCATTATATATAATTTTTATATAATTAAGTTATAGTTTTTGAATAAAAAATACAATTTTCTCTCATTAAAATAAATAAATTTAAAACATTTTAATAAAATTCAATGAAACTTTCTTATTATTTTGAAATTTTAAAGGAATGTATCTCTTATTGTGTCTTAAATATGTATATAATTATTTGTCAAAATCTCAATGAGTTATTTAGTTGCATCACACATTCTTAACATATGGGTTTTTGTTATTTTTAACCGAAAATATGATAGCTATATTTATATATATTTCAGTTAAAGAATACAAAAAATTGGCTGTTTTTAAGATTTTAATAATCAACAACTATTACATTATGAAAATGCTAAATTAATATCCAAAATATTAAAGAAAAATATTTCTTGATTGTTATATGTCTATGTAATGAATTTTTCACAAATGCAAGTGTTAGTCGTTTAGTAAGCAAATATTTCAATTGAACTGCTCAACGTGACTGGAATATGTTAATAGTTAAAAATATGTATCCACGATTTTAATTGAACTGCTCAAAATTAAAATTGTGATCCTCTAGAAGAATAATAAGAAATTATAGGCTAATTAATCCTCTATGTAATATTATTATCTTATGTTGTATTGCATTAATAGTATATATTTTTTGAAATAAGACACGGAACTTGGTTATTCCGAGTCCAAATGTTGCTCCATATGCTAACCAATTTATGCCACCTCATATGAAGAAAACAACAAAATATTGAACCAATCACAATCTGCCAACAATTTGACCCCGGCGAGCAAAGTAGATGAATCAGATCAAGCAGCTACACAACTCACTTTGGTCTATTAGTTGGGAGTTTAGGCTACCAACGAAGAGGTATTGAATTCGAGTCTTATATATACGATGTGTGTGTGAGTTTATCTTAACTAACCTAAATGTCAAAAAAAAAAAAAAAAAAAAGAACAAGCAGCTGAGAATCAGAACCTGAAGGCCAAAGGCTTGGAAGGCCAGACCGCTAAGTACTCCTCAAGGGGATGACAGTGAAGCCGGAGATGATCCCTCCAGTCATGCACCGTATCCCCTACTTGGGAAACGATTAGGGATTTATCAGGGGATCCGAGGTCAACGATGGGGATGTTTCCGTCGATCTCGACGGCGGCGAAGTTCGGTTGCTGAGACGCCCGCCGGATGTAGGACTCTGGTACGGATTCGAGAGGCCGGCCGACGGAGAGGAGGAGATCCGCCATGGATGGTAGAGGGGACTGAGGAAGAAAGTGAGGGCGGAGATTGGAAGCTGTCGATTGACCAGGGCTACATAAAACGAACTGAAAGCTTTGAAGCTTTGGCGCATTCCATTAACGGCAGTCTGATCACCGAAAAGTTTCTGGACTTCGTTTTGCTGACGGCAGCTTCGTGATGTCAGTCGTTAAAGGTCACACTTATTTTTTTTCCCCTACATGTGGAAAAATTATTACGTGCGGATTCGTCTGGAGGTAAATCCGGACACGTCACGTCATCCGGAGCTCGGTGCATCCGGCTGACATGGCGTGTCTGGATTCGCCTCCAGACAGTTCAAAGGCTGCACGTAATAATCTCTCATGTGACTGAGCTATAAAGTATGTGGCTTGAATTAAATTTAATATTAAAAAAAATATTCATGATTGCCTCTCTCACACACACACTCTCTCTATGCTCAAAGAATACTAGTTACCTTTTTACCACTTTAGAATAAAAGATGAAAAAAAAAAGTAACTGATGCGAAAAAGTAATTACCTGAGAAGAGAAGCACGCTTCCCTTCATGAATATTTTTTCCACCATGCTCCTCCAAGCTAGAAATTTTTTTTTTGAATTGATCAATTGTTCTGAAAGAAAGAAAACAATAATAATTAACAATATTGTTTGAAAATATTATAAATAAAACTTATCTCAAACTATAGATGAATTAGAATATTATATATTGGTTCAAATATGACTAATTTTAATACATTTAATTTCGAAATTACATTTTTTGCAAAACTTATGAGACTGTATAGGAGTCAGCCAGTGTTCACTTAAATATATATATATATATATATATATATATATATATATATATCACTTATATTATGATTATAATATGGTGTGTGTTTGTTTTTGAATTAAAAAAGCAATTTAAAAGTTAATTTTCTTTGAAAAAAGTTGAATTTTTAGAATTTCATTTTTGAAATTGAACCCGCCATTATGAATGATATATCACCTTGGGAGGTGAGAATATCATTCCCTAGTGAGTTCGGATAAAAACAAAAAGTTTCATCCGGACTGTAATAGTCAAATTTAAGGAAGAACTGCATATGAACCCGAAAGGTCAAAATGAAGTTCTATTGAATATTTAACTATTATAGTCTGGACGAATGATCATTAATTTCATATTCGAAATCACGACAATAAATGATATATCTTCCCAATGGAAGAAGATTTCACTTAATTTCGATCGTTCGAACATGACGATAATGATCGTCGATTTTGATTTTCCCAAAGAAAATTGTTTAAGTTTTAAAAATCAGTTTTGAAAGTTGACCTAGGTTCTGAATTCCCTACGAGCGCAAGCCCTCATAGTTAATTACATCATAGGGAACCTAAGTTTCCTGTGAAGACTCTCGATTAAAATAACGACATAAATTTTATTTTGAGATTTTATTAGGAGTGATATCAAAGGAGTTGGGCTAGAATTTTAATAAGAATTAGATCAAATTGGAGCACTTATTTTTGGAGGTCAACGAAAAAAAAGTAGTAGGCACTCTAGGATTCTAAAATAGTTCAGAGGTGTCTCGGTCTACCCTTTGTGTTGAGTTCTAAATTTTGATTTGAAATGATTTATGTTTGAATTGTCAATATATTAGAAAGTTGGGATTATGTTCCTAGAAGTTGGGGACTTATAATTTTGAGTCTGCCCCAGATCCTAAGTCTAAATTTGAGCACTGAACAACAGTAGCTTGAACCTAGTTAATGCAATGCAAATATGGACTTATCCGGGTCTAGATTAAGGAGCCAGCTAACCACCTAAGCACTTCAGAGTCATGTGTCTGGTCTCTTTTATAAAAGATAGGTAGGGACATTGTTAATTAAGTTTTGAGGAGTTGGGGTCGTCATTTAGAGCAAATCCTAATTGGTCCCTTAACTTATGTAGAGTGATTAATGCTTGAAAATAAAATGCAATTAAATTTTAGATGCTTTTTAATTTGTTACTAATGCAATAAATTCTAACTGACTCGATAAATGCATAAATTTAGTATGAAGTAATTTTTAAAAATGGCTTAAAGATAATTTTACCCTAGAGATTGCACAACATTCCCGGGATAAAAATGCACCGTAATAGGTCAGGTGGTCTGCTAGAACCCGCAGGCAGAGAGGTGCCTAACAAGGAAGAGAAGATTCAAAATGCTTATGCGGACTTCCGGGTTATTCCCAAGCTTACTTCTTAAAATTACTTAAGTTTCTATGTAAGACAAAATTTTAATTAATTTGAATAGAAAAAGTTTATTAGCGTTCCCTCACGAGCCTCCGATTATATTCAGGCTAAAAAAAAATTAGCATGCAAGACAGAAATCTAAAAAAGCAGGCAAATTCTATTATGCAATCAATATAAATCAATCAAATCGATTAATATAATTAAATAAATTAAATGTCCATCGGCAAATGTCATTTAATTATAACCCATAATTTATAAAAATTAAAAGTGATTTGGTACCACTGACAATAACCTAGATTATAATTCTAAGATTGACAAAAGTGACTTTGAGTGAGATACTTTTTATCTTCACTTCTTCGCCTTCTCTTTGGATTCATCAGGTTCGAATATCCAAATAAAAAAAATACTCTCCGAAGTGATGTTTTCTTTTCTCTTTGAATATTGAAGTCATCCTAACTTGGGTTTCCAAATGGAAGGGAACTCTCCTTTAAGGGATGTTCCCTCCTTTTTGGATTTCAAGTTGGATGTATGTATCCCCAACTCAAAGACTCACTTTTACATTTATAACTCAATTAATTTACATTAAGTAAAAGAAGAAAAATCTAAACAACTTACATGGTTATCCTAAGCAAATGAAATCAATAGTAATATCCCAAGCAATTATATACACATATTTTCAAATTAAAATAACATCACACTTGGCCACACTCCTTTAACTTCAAAAGGGGACTTTGTATTTTTTTTAGCGCCTGCAAAAAAAATTGTCAGCATTAAGCTTAATTTGGCCTCCTTAATTTATAGCCCTACATGAGCATGACCATCTATAAAAAAATTTGTAAGTAATCAGATCGTTCATAATTTAAGGATAATTTATGGCCCATCACATCAATTCATAGATTACACAAGTAAATAATCATATCAATCAGAGCATTACAACCAGCATATAGTGAAACTACAAAAAATTAACACACGGTAATAAGAAAGTAAACATTGGCTTAGCCTAGATCTAGAGTCGGTTATTCTAGTAAACTATATAAAATGTGTGAAGAAGGTTGTGTGGCTTGGATATGTCTTAGATTGGGTAATTGTTAAATAGCATTTTGATTTATTGAAGGCTTAAGGGAATTTTTTATTTGAGTTTAAATATTAATGATTTAAAGTTAATTTTAAAATGTTTTTTAAGTATTAATTGATAACTATCTTTGTGTACACCAGGGCTATGATGTTTATTTCACCTTTTTTTAGGCTAAGTTAATAACCTCGTAGGCCCAGGTTACCTAGTAGTTAACAGTATTAATTAAGTTAATTTAATTTGTTAGGGGTAAAAGATGAAATATTTTTAGTCAATTGATTAATTATTGGTTTGAATAATTAAATTAGAATTTTCTAGAATTATTAAACTGATTATTGAAATTTTGAATTATTTAGATTATTTTAATACATTAACTTAAGGGTCAAAAGTTGACTTTTTAAATTAAATTTTTTTTTGAAATTACCTCCAAAGGTCAAGAATGACTCAAGAAAGTATTTGCAAGAGTTTGGAATTTTTTTGGAATTTTTAATTATTTTTAATTAATTAAATTAATTAATTATTAATTTTTATTAAAAATTAAATTAAAATCAAAATTGGATTCAACGTATAAGGCTTTTAATTTTCTTCGATTAAGGGTTTAATTATGAGAATTTTAATATATCAATTAATTTTTTTAGGATTTAGTTTTAATTAATGGTGAATTAATTAAATTTCTAGGTCAATTTCAAGGCTTAATTTTGGGTTACCTAAATGGTGGACCAAATAGATCGTAATTCCAGTAAAACTTGGACCATGAGTTCACTTGATCTCAAGCCCTAAGCTTACTAAATTTGGGCCCAATTTGAATTCTCTAAGGTGGCTAACCAAACCACCTAAGGTAACCACATAGTTACCTTAATGAGTTTAAATTGGACTACTTAAACTAGGGATTGGGGATATAAATGGGGCCTTCTATCCCTTACACTATGCATAGCTAGCACACCAAAGAATACACCCTAATTTTCATTGGAAAGGTAGTTACATCAATTTGAACTTAAGGGTTAATTAAGGATCCTTAAGTTTAAATCAATTGAAAAGTTACCTTAATTAACTCAAATGGAGGGGGAAATTTTCGGACATACATGCCCAAAATTAACTCCCTAAAGTTCAATCCATGGTGAGTTCAATTAATGCTAAAATTACCAAAATACCCCTAGGATTATAACTATAATAATTCAAGATTCATGCATAATAACAGATTGAGACCATATGATTTTGATAGGTTTCCTCAAGACCTTTCCAATGAGCCTAAGAACACCTAAATTGGCCTAGTGGATGAGGAGTTATGATTTTTTGAAGTTAGGTGTAATTTCTTGAATTATTAAACCCATAATTACACAGTCAGCCGGCGCTTTCCATGTGGGCGTCACCTGATTGGTCAACCAATCATTGCGGTTGACTATGAAAATGCTGGATTAATCGCGATCGTTCAATCCACAATCGGACAATCATGACTTAAAGCAGCTCGAGACCATAGGATTTAATCGGAGCCATTAATTGTTTCTTCAACCTCCCGCATGTTTCCGTGGCCATGAAGCTTCTCCAGTATAATCCGAGAGATCTAGCTGGCAAACTTCCATGAAATTATATAAAAATAATCAAGATAATAGAACACTACAATCCAACAGTGGAAATTTATTGGATTGAAGGTTTCTTTCACACTTGATCGAACTAGCTATCTAGGGAGCTCGAGATCAGGATTTTACCTTGGAGAAAGCCCCAACATATGGGTTTTTCTCATGGGAAGCTTCAAGGGGCGATGAAGAATGGTTCTTCTTCAGACATTGTGACTGGAGGATGTCCGGAGGTATCACATTGAGCGGAGGGTGAAAAGATTTTGCCGAAGCTTGCTCTAATCAATGGCTAGAGAGGCCTAGAAGGTAGAGGAAAGGAACAGGAATGCTCACGAGATTCTGGGGAGTGATTTCAAAATGCTGGAGGCAAATCTAACCAAATGGGTTGGAATGCCCTATTCAAGCATTGGCCGAGGCTCTGAATTATTGGGATCGTGCTGGTGGATGGGCAGATGGGTGCCAACTAGAAGGGGATAACCTCCCAGAGCCTTGTGAGCTCAAGGCCAATGAGCTGAGGTCCTGAAAAGCCCTGGACAAGGCTTGAGACAAAGGGGACCACCGAAGCTCATTCCCAATCGCTCCAGCCACTAGCTAGATCAGGGTGAGGTGGAAAGTCCGCTGAAGGTCAGGTGAGCTCAAACGAGCCTGAGGAGGTCAAATCCATCAAGTTGGTTCGGGTTGACCAAAACCTGGATGGTTGAGTCAAGTGGTAAACTTGATGTGGAAGATAGGTTGAGTCAAGTACTACACAATGCAAGTGGAGATTGGTCTTGAATTGGTCTATGGTGAGAATGGGTTTAGGCTAAAGGGGTTTTGACCACTTTGAGTTAGTTTAGGCCTTTTCCCAAGTCAACCCAAGGGCTAGGCTGGCTAGGGTAGATGTGTTCGGTTTAGGGCCACCAAAGTAAGAATTGATTTGGTTTGATGAAGCCTAGGTTGGGTAATGGCTCAACCTTTAGTGGTTTTAACCACTTTGGGCTAGCCCAATTCTCAACCTGAGTTGACCCAAGGTCTGGGTTAACTATGGCAGGTGTATTGGGTCATGAGGGGCCCAAGGCAAGCATTGGACTGACTTGATGTGGTTTAGGGAGAGAATTGGCTCATGGAGACCTGGGTCAAGCCATGTGGCTAAGACAAGTGGGCCCAAGGATTAAGGCCTTCAAAGGGAGTCTCCTAGGAACCCAATAGGTTAATCCATGAGTTTGAATTGGCTTTAAAATGTCTTGGTCAAAGGGTTTGAGGTGTATTGAAGTGTATGTGAAGTTTGGTTAAACTTAGTTGACTTGGTCAACCAAGTTGACCAAAGATCAAGGGTTGGCTCCATTAAGTTTGGAATGAACATATGAACTCAATGGAAGTGATCTCAAGCCAAGATGAGTTCATTTGGCTTGAAATTAGTGTTTGAACTCTTAAAGGGCATTTTGGTCAACCATAGTTGATTTGGTCAACCAGGTCAATCTAAAGGTTAGATTTGAGTCCAATGCATCCCCAAAGATGTTTAGGATGCATTAGAATTGGTCTCAAGGCTTGATGTGATTGAGTCATGTTGAGTTTTGGGGAGAAGTCCAAAAGTGTCCCTTAAAGGGCATTTTGGTCATTTTGACCCATGGTCAATTCTGGGACAAATTGGGTTAAAAAAGTACAGTTTATGAGTCAAGATATCATGAAAAAAGTCATGGACATGATCAAGAGTTTTGGGGAAGGCTCCAAGGTCAAATACCACTAGATGGCAGGTCCAGTGGCATGTGCTGTAAATATTTGAAGGTTTTATAGCATTTGGAATTTAATTCAGTTTATGGGGTTAGAGGCCTCAGATTGAGCCAAAATTTGGAGGGTTGATTCTAAAGACATGCCTAATTAATATTCAATTAATAGATCATGAATCAGAGGTCATTTGGTTGGGTTTCAAGGGGATTGAAAAATCACTCAAAAAGGGTTACGACATGGATCCTTAACCCTTGATTTTGGTTTGGAATTCTTGATTTGGACTGGATTTGGGTTTGAATGATTGATTTTGGATTGCCCACATCCATCACAATCAAATGCATGATTGAGATTGATTGGATGTGTTTTGAAGTTTAATTGAGGGTCTTGATGGTCGACAAGTGGATGATTATCAACCATAAGATCACTAAGAAGGAATCTGGATAGACCCTTGATGACCTTATACAAAAATGAGGTCAAAAGCATGCTACATTTATTATATAAGAAACTATTTGAATGAAACTTCTCAACATGGTTGGCATTTGCTAATAGTTAAAATACATATAGCCTAATAAATAATATTATTATATCAGATTTTGTTTTATTAATAATATTCCAAGAGATGAAATTCCAAGGAACAAAAGCACTTATAGCCAAAGCATGCATGAATATTTTTTTTGGGAATTTTTTTTTTTTTTGGGAATGAATGAATGTTAAAATAATACCATCTCAATTATTATTTTGGACAACAGATGAAACAAAATAATTAGAGCAAAAAATTAATACTAGAGAAAAGAAGCCTGTGTCCTCTCTAACGGAATCGTGTAAGCATTTTTTTCTACATCCTCTTCCAAGCTTGAAAATTATCTTTTAAATTGATCAATCGTACTAAAATTATAGAATTACAGCATAGAAAATAAGCACACAATAACTAAATTATTTGAAAATATTGTAAATAGAACAAAAATTTACCGAGGATACAAAAAAATTTCTCTCGTTGCCAATGAAGTTATCATTAAGAAGTCGAGTATGATATATAATATGCAAACTTACCCCTTTTCACAAATTTTTGATCGTATACATGTAAGTAGAAAAAAAATTAACATATGATCTTAGGATGAGTAGATAAGTAGCACGTACGCTTCTTCGGTCCACAATTATTTTATAAAGGCGGCTATTTAAGAGCATTCTATATATATATATATATATATATATATATATATATATATATATATATATATATATATATATATATATATATATATATATATATATAAATGATCAATTTTTATATTTTTTTTATGAAAAGTTTGTGTTCTTAAGAAAATTGAACACAACATGTGGGATATTTTCATTTACTTTTCAAACAAAATTACGAAACTAAAAGATAAATATAAATTTAAATATTTTTTATTTAATATTAAAATAAAGTATAAATAAATAAATAAAATACAAATAGGACACATCCAAGCATATCCAAAGCATTTTATAATTTCAAATTTCATTATTTGCATAAGAAAATATAGTTGATCAACATTTTTTTTATTTTTTATTTTTTATCATAAAAGTTAGTGCTTTTTTAAAATTTCAAAATAGCATGTGAGAGATTTTCACTTATTTTTTAAACAAAATTATGAAAATAAAAGATAAATATAAGTTTAAATAGATTTATTTTATATGCAAGTAAAATATAAATAAATAAATAAAAATAAGACACCACCAAGCATGCTATAAGCATTTTTCTAAATATAAAAGACAATTAAAAAAAAAAAAGATAATTGCCATGAATATAATTTTTATAATATCAAGTGGGAAAAGGAACCATCTTAGCAAAGATTATAAAGGGGTTAGGGGTCTAAATGATAATAAACTAGGGACTTGGAAAACTCTAGATGCTCAAAAGAGCATATCTTACATTGGATTATATATTTTAGATAATTAGTCAACTAAATCTATGTTAAACTTATTTGATAATATATTAAGGGTCCTAAGATCATGTATTGACCTGTGCTACTCAACATAACACAGAGCCTGGGGAAGAGTTTACTTAATAAAAAAATAAACAAAAAGCTAGACTAAGGATTCATTTGGGATAACTTTCTTACTGTTTTTTAAAGCAGCTTTATAATATAAAAATTTCTAATTTATAAATTTTTTGTACTAAAAAAATTATTTTAGAAAGCAGTAAGAAAGCCATCCCAAATGAAACCTAAATCTTAGGCTGGCTAAAGTAGTGTGAATTATCCACAAAGTTAGTTTAATATTAACATTCTTGATGTTCAACTCCATCTAATGTAATGTGCAGTTAAAAGATGATGTTTGATTTTGGTAATAAAGACATTGTTCAAGATGAGTAAAACTAGGAAGAATGCTAGTATCAAATATAACCTGATAATGGGAGAACCTTTTCATCTTCCCCACATGTTTGGCTCTAGCCTCCGCTTAGCTAGGGCTTTATCCCTAGCCATCATCCATTAGGGTTTTGCTCTTCCTCTCTCTGCTGAGGGTTTTCATGTGTTCTGTTTTAATTTTTATGTGTTTTTGTTCATCTTTTGTCCCCATGATAAATGTTTCTAAGTGTATTGATCATGGTTTCCTCAATTATAAAAATCCTTTTAAATCATTCAAAGATGCACTTTTTGGATATATGATGCTTTGAATGATTTCCCGGATTTCAAAGTTACTAGTCTCAGGGGTTTACTAGCTTTGTGGATCTTGGAGAAAGAAGTTCTACATCTCGCGAAGCCTTTCAATTTTTCTTTGGTAGGCAAGTTTCCTCTCCGTCGTCCTGTGATGGATTCTATTAGAAATTTTTTTATCAATTTAAAGCTTTCGGGCGACTTCATTGTAACCCTACTGGATCATAAACATGTCCTAAACAAACTGTCGAATGATCTGGACTAAAGTAGGGTTTTCGTGCATAGATCTTACTTTGTCAATAATTATTTTATGGAGTTGATTAAATGGACACATTTTCTTGATTTATCGAAGGAATCTCTGATCATTCTTATATGGATATCCTTCCTAGACCTTCATCCCCAAGTGTGATTCCCCTTGTATTCTCTATGGCTTGAGTTCTTTATTTGGCGGTCCACTTCAAACGGACAATGCCACCACCAAGGGTTCTAGGCCCTCAGTTTCTTAGATTCTTATTGAACTAGATATTAGTAAGAGCTTTCCCGATTCCGTTTGGATGGGATCGGAGAAATTTGGTTATATTCATAAAGTGATTTTGGAAGACATTCCTTGTTTTTGTGTTCATTACAAGGCAGTGGGCCATAAAAGATCAAAATGTCTACATTTGTATTCTCATTTGATGAAGAATGTGGAATCTAAACTTGATCAAGTGATCACTACTTCTGCCCATATTCCATTTATAGACTCTGAGGCTTTAGTTTTAAAAGGATCGGGTATCCCTACCGCTAATGTCCAATTAATTGACAAACTGCATTCTTCTCCTTCTCCCAATGGGATTAACCCTTTGTTTCTATCAATTATGATGCTCTAGATGTTGAGGGTAGTAAGTTGGTTAATTCGATTATCCCAAATCCTAATATTGTTATTGCTGGTGGTAATCTTACTTTTTTCCCTATTTCTGACTCTAAGGCTTTGCAAGTTGTAAATAGCAATGCGAACATGCCTTTTAATGCGGAGGAGACTAATCTCTTGTGTTTAGGAGAGGATGTCTCTAAAAAAATGTCTTATTATTAATTTACCTATTTCTCTTATCTCTCCCATTGCTTCGAAGGATTTGAATGGCCCTGTTGATCATTATGATTGGATTGTGAAATCTTCAGGTAATATCTGTAATGATGGGGACATATATAATAGTTTTTCTAACGAGTTTTTGGAGGATCTCGGTTTGAATGTTGTGAAAATTGTCAATGATGATCTTCTTACAGTGTTTAGAAAGAAGAATAAGAAAAAGAAAAATAAAATTAGGAGCATAATTTTAATTACTCTGTTGGCTATTCGACTTGATCAAGATCTTTTGCTTAGTTCGTTAGTGCTTCTTTCTTTTGTTGCATTTTGGTCGCCTCTTTGGGCTTTTCTTTAGTTCCCTCTTTTTTTTTTTTTTTCTTTTTTTGCTCTGCTGGTGGGTATGGTCCTCTCAGGTGGTTGGTTGGCTATTGGTGGTCTTGAGGTTCTTCAAGTTGTTGGGCCTTTCATCATGTCTTTCTTGGTTTAGTTTGGTTCTTTGGTTGTGGTGGGGTGCTTTTGTGGGGTGGTCTTTGGTTTAGGCTAATTTTTGGTATTGCTACAAGTTTATTACTAGTGTAGCTTTTGTTGGCTAGCAGTTTGCTTGGTCCTTCTCTTTTATCACGTTTTGTTGAGTTTTTCTTTTTTCTTCTGTTTTGGTATACTGTTGCAGGTTTTGCAGATGGAGTTTCTATGGTGGCGCTTTTTGCAGTCTGCATTGCTCTAGCTAGTTTGGTTGCCCCTTGTGGCCCTTCTGGGTTTATTGAAGATCTGATTTGGGCTCATTGTTTTTAGAGTTTTCTTCTTGCCTCCCTATTTTGCTTTCTTTGTTTTTCTTGTATTGGATCAATGACTCATAGGTTTTACTTTGAATTTTGTAGTTTTAGAGAACTTCTGTTTCACTAAGGACTTTTAACTTTTTTTAAAAATTAATGCATAGGCCCCTTTTGTGGGTTTTTACCAAAAAAATAAAAATCAAATGATCAATACCATGATCTGTTTGTTTATCTAATGTTTTAGTTTATTATTAAGATTATTTGAAAATGTTAATTAATTTGAATTATTTTGAATTTTACATTATTGTTAACTTCTTTAATAATAAAATTTTAGTTTATTATTTAGATGGGCTCAAGAAATTAAAAAAAAAATAAACTGGTGGGGACAATCAGAATAACCTCCTATAAAACTTTGAGCTCATTTTGATTTAATTCAATTTTCTTAGGACTTTTATATGATACAATGTTCTTATTTTTATTTTCTAATATTTTAACTCTAAATTTTATAAAGTTTAACACGTAAGCTATATCTCATATCGTGATGTTCTCATAAAATTTTAAATTCAACTTGAGATATTTTTGATTTATTGTAATTTATTTGAATTTATAAAAAAAAAGTTTTAGCAATATTTTGAAAATGTAGTTTCTGATTTTAAAATTTTTTACTCATTTTTCTCTAATTCAAGAATTCACTAAGTGTTTGAGACTTTCTAATTTGTATTTTTAAGATTTTATTTAATTTAGTAATAAATTTTATAAAAATCTTAGGCAATTAATTAGGAATCTACTTAACCTAGAGTTATGTATGGGATATCTACGGAATCAATTATGGCCTAATCAGATAATGATACTCTACCTATGAGTTCCGAAGTTAAACTAAGGAAACTAAAGCACTTATGATTGCTAGGGAACCTAAAGTCAAATCAAGCTTAGGAAACCTTATAATGGTAAGGAATGAGTTTGATTTAATTATTTTGATCATGATTTGCTTTTAATTTGATTTAATTCATTTTTATTTTAAATCTAATTAGTTTATAATTAAGTTAGGTTTATTTAATTAACTTTTCTTTAATATGAGATTTAGTAGTACTATGTTTAATTTGATTCCAAAAATGAGTTTAACATAATTTTGATTTATTGATTAAATTCAATATAATTTGATTCAACTTGGGTGTGTATTTGATTGAGTTCAATTTGCTTAGTCCTATATTTGATTTGATTTTAGGAACAAATTTAATGTTATTTATATTGATTTTATTTGGTTTCACTATGAAATTTAATTTGAATGTGTTTGATAAATTGGATTTTTATCAAGGTTTTAAAACTCGGACCGGACCAGCCAGTTCAATCGGTTAAATCGTGAATCGATCGGGCGTCGGGTTTCGTCAAATGTGAAAACCGCAATCAAGCAAAACTGCGCGCGACTATAGCAGAACCGTGGTTGAATCAGGCTATTGACATATTGGAACGGCTCAAAGGGAACCACACGATCATAAAACTAGGTATTACAGACCATTGATTTTGAATCGAATGGTTGTAATTATATGAATTATTTCTTAAACATTAATTACTAATCTAATTCTCTATTCATCTTCTCTGTTCTCTCATTCCTAATCCCGACTCTTTCCCCAACTCTCTTCCGAACCAGATGTCCATTTGTGAGCTATTACTTGAGACGAAGGCCTCACTGGAGCTAGTCGTATTCGCTGGCATCTCCTCTAGCCTCAGTCCATACTCAACCTCCTTCACAACCATTTCTCACCACTTGTTGCTACACAACAAACTGAGGTATGCATTCCTCTCCTAATGCAATGTAGTAATAATGAATTAGCTGATTTGGCCATCTTATGCGAGAACCGGGATCGCAAGATGGCCGAACCACCTTGTGTGGGAACCTACAGCCGCAAGGTCTATGGGTGCAAATGAGTCGAGTCGAGCTCGAGTTAGGGGGTGTTCGAGTCGAGCTCGAGTCAGGGGGTGTTCAAGTCGAGCTCGAGTCAGGGGGTGTTCGAGTCAAAGCTCAACTATCAAATACCGAACTCGAGCTCGAACTCAAGTCGAGCTCAAAAGTCAAGCTCAACCTCGAGCTCATCGCACAATAAATGACCTCGAGTCGGCTCGCGAGCCTCGACAGGATTTTTTAAATATTATTAATTATTTTAAATTTTTAAATTTTTATTAAATATTTTAAACATTTATTATTATTATTTTTTAAATATTTAAGTTTAAGAGCTGAGCCTCATCAAGCTCAAACTCGAGCTTGACTCGTGAGCTCAATAAGCTCAGCTTGCGAGCCCATAAACGAGTCAAGCTCGAGCCAGCTCGGCTCACTTACACCCCTAGCAAGGTGTGTTATTTAGTAGTATTGTTGCTGTTACAATTTTGATTTTATCCAGAATTTTCACTATAAGTGATTATAAAATAATAACTATTAAGGCTTAACTCCAAGTTTAACTTTTCCACTTCTAACTTCAAATTGTTGTTCAATTTATAAAACATTTTTTATCAAGTAGTTTGAGCACTATTTATATGTATTCTTAGAATTATGAAAATTGTTAAGGTTAGATTGTGATGTCATTATGTTAATTTTATTAATTTTAAATAATATTCTTATTTATTATGTCATCCGGTTCGATCCTGGTTGAACTGGTCGAACCGTGAATCTCTCCTTCTTCTAGTTCCTTGTTCGGTCCGGTTTTCACAACTTTGATTTTTCTTTACTTTCAATTTAATTTTATTTTAGGAATGATTTTGAGATTATTTAATTCTAATTTCATTAAAGTTCAAATTTAATTTAGATTTTTTACAAGTATTTCAATAATTATATTTTTAGTAAATTTTCTAAAATATCAAAAACTTTTATCCTATCAAATCTATGTGCGGATGGAAAAGTAAAAGCAAGCATGTGTAGTGTACTTTGCTTAGTGATGAATCCAAAAGAATATATATTGATATGCCATCAAAAACTATCTTGATCAGATACGACTCTCGATACAAATACGAATTAAAAAAATTCAATATTAAATTCTAATTTCAGCAAACTTACAGTCAAACTAAATGTCTCAAAGAGACGAAACCAACAACACCAAATTTGGTCCAATCTAAGCTCAAATTGGTCCAAATCAAGGGCTTGAAGCACATATAGAATGTTCTAAGCAAAAATTGGATGACCAAATGATATCCAAATATAGCATGCTTTTCGATGAAATGAGCGGCTCGGCAAGACAAATCTAATGAGCCTAAGATCAATTACTTCTAACATCATTTGGGCACATTAATGCCTAAAAAATGTTTTATGATCTAGGAATCAATATGGGTCATCCGATGGAGCACTCCATATTTTCCCCATATTTTCTCCATATTTACATGGCATGCCACTTTAAAAAATCTATAAATATACCCCTACTTACCACGTAAAAGAGGGACATAGAGCTTGTGCCTTTGGCTGGAGATTAGAGAGAGCTTTGAGGCTTCAAGGATTTAGAGCTCTACCATTCGAGCCACCGTCCAACTACCGATTGGAACACCACCAGGCCGCACGACCACAGCCTGGAAACTGCCTAGCCGCCGATAGACCATCTCACGGCCATCGCCAGAGCATTACTCGGCCGTCGACCACCATTGGAACTCCACCCAGTCGTTGATCATTGCCAAACTTCTACTTGACCATATTCGAATCATCGGTCAGCCACCTGTTGACCTCATTTTTTTTGTATGAGGTCATTAGGACCAATCTAAACCTCCCTTTAGTGATCTAAGTGCTGATAATTGTCCACCTATCAGTCATATAGGTCTCATCAAAACTCCAGCCCAGATCCCTAATCAAATCCCCATCCAAATCCTAGCTTAATCCTCAATTCCAGATCCTAAGTCAACCTTCAATCAAACATCAATCATACTCAGATCAATCACAGCCATCCACTTGATTGTGATTGGTATCGACAACCCAAACTAAGCCAACCAAGTCCAAAATCAAATTCAAACCCAAAATTCCTAAGTCCAAATCAAAGGCCAAAAGTATAGGTTCTAAAGCCTATTCTGGATGCATTTTTTATCACCTAGAAACCCAATCATGTGACCTTCGATTCATGATCTGTCAGTTGCATATTGATTAGACATGTCTTTAGAGTCAACCCTCCAAATTTGAGCTTATTCTGAGGTCTCTAACTCCATAAACTAAATCTATTTCCAAAAGTTATAAACCTTCAAATATTTACAGCCTAGGCCATTGGACTTGCCAGCTAGTGGAATTTGATCTTGGGGCCCTTCACAAGACCTTTGACCATGCCCATGACCTTGAATATGACATGTTGAGCAGTAAATTGTATTTTTCTGGATTCAATTTAACCCAGAGTTGACCCGGGGTCAAAATGACTAAAATGCCCTTTAAGGGCAAATTTACTTTTCCCTAAAACTTAACATTGGGCAATCTAATCAAACCTTGAAACCTCCTCCAATGGATCCTAAACATCTTTAGGAATGCATTGGACTTAAGCCTAGCCTTTGGTTTGACCTGGTTGACCAAGTCAACCATGGTTGACAATAATGCCCTTTAAGGGTTTAAACACCCATTTAAACCCAAATGAACCCCTATCCACTTGAGATCATTTCCATTGGATTCAAATGATCAATCCAAACTCATTGGACCCAACCCTTGGCTCTAGGTCAACTTGGTTGACCAAGTTAACCAAGTTTGACTAAACCTCCCATACACTTCAATCCTTTTCAAACCCTTTGACCATGGCCTTTCCAAACCCACTCAAACTCACGGGATGACCCATTAGGCCTCTAGGAAGTTCCTCCATGTGAGCCCAAGCTTTGGGTCCACTAGGGTTAGCCATTTGGCTTGACCCAAGTATCCAAAGAGGGATTTCCCATGAATCAAATTCTAATCCAAATAGAACAAAAATTAAGCCAATGGCTCCATTAGGTCCCCCATGACTCAATGCATCTGCCCTAATTGACCTGGCCCTTGGGTCAACTTAGGTTGGGAATTGGGCTAGCCCAAAGTGGTTAAATCTACTAAGGGTTGAGCCATTTCTCAACCTAGGCCTCACCAAGCCTAATCAACACTTCCATTGGGTGACCCTAGGTCCAACACACCTATCCTAGTTGGCCCAGCCCTTGGGCTGACTTGGGTTAAGACTTAGGCTAGTCCAAAGTGCTCAAAATAACTTTAACTTGAGCCATTTCCCACCATAGACAAGACCAGATCCAATTGGCACTTGCATTAGATAGCCTTTGACCCAATGCACCTTCCACATGAAACCCATCCCTCGGCTTAGCCAGGGTCTGACCCCAATGGACCCAAAGGTGCCTAGATTAGTGTTGACCCGAGCCATGTTGGGAATTAGGCCACCCCATGGCCAATTCAACCCATGGTTGAGTGCACCAGGACCTAACACATCTCCCCCATCAAGCCCATGTCCTGGTTTGACCAGAGTTGCACCCAAACTGACCTAATTTGTCCAGGTTTGGGTCAACCCGAGCCATCACCATAGCCATTTGACCCTTCAATTAAGCCCAACCAATCACCAGCAAGCTTTCCACCTCAACCTGACCCAACTAGTGGACGAAGGCGGCCAGAGCTAGCAGATTGGAGCTTCGTTGGTCCCCTCCTCCTCAGGGCTCCTCCAAAGCCTTCCAGGACCTGGGTTTGCTAGGCTCGAGCTTACGAGATGCTGGGGACATGTCCCCTTCTAATTGGAGACCATCCAATGGTCTGCCCGGTCAATCCCAGCCATCTGAAGTCCCAACCTTCACTTGAATAGGGTAATTCCCTCCAGCCAGCCTTATTCAAATCCAAGCTCTTAAAAACTCTCCCTAGAGCTCTCTAAGCATTCCTCTCCATTCCCCCATCATCCCAACCCTTTTCGGCCATTGGTTCGAGCATGCTCCGGAGATCTTTGTCTATAGTCCGCTTGAAGTTGTGCCTCCAGCGATCCTCTGATCTCGATGTTTGAAGGAGAACTATTCACGTTCGCCCCTGAAGCATCACGATAAAAAATCACCTCCGTTGGGCCTTTCTACACGATGAGATTCTCTACCCAAGCACCTAGCTAGCTAGCGTTGGTCAAGAATGAAGAAAACTTTCATTCCAACGATTCTCCACCGTTGGATTGAAGGTTCCTAGTTCCTTAATACTTTATGCGAAGTTTGACAGTGTTTCACCAGACGGGATTCCTCGGATAATACCTGAAAAGCTTTATAATCTCGGGTAATTGCAGGAGGTTGAAGACATAATCATGACCGTTGACCTAGATTAACGGTGTGTATTCGATCCGGCGGTCCCAAAGTCCTTTTTGTTGCAAATCTAGATTCAATGACTATGATTTTGATGATAGCAAATCTTTTTATTTCTGATTGAGTGTCTAAACTTTCAGGTTCACAAGATCAATTGCAATTCAAGCCAGCTCAAGATTGAGTCAATCTATTTATGTTTCAGGTTCAATATACATTTTCATTTTTTTTGAGTCAAGTGTAATGTAACGGATCTCCAAGCTAAGTAACCTTACACAAACACATAGGGGGAGAGCTAAAATTTTTTTTTACTTAAATTAATTTTTTTTACAAAATCATATTATACAATTTTCAATCGTACTGTACGATCTGCCATTTAAATCCAGGGTTAACGGCTGATTTCGGATGGTTTATAAACTAATTGTTCTGTACGATCCATATTGTACTGTATGATTTATTTCAAGATGAAAACCCTAGCCGCTAGGACTATTTTGGTAAGTGTTGAATTTTGATTTTTTGAACTAATCATATTGTATGATTATGATCGTACTATACAAATATTTTAAATCTTGCCAAAATTATCACCAGCAATCAGGCAATTAAATTATGATTTCCTAATTACACTTGATTGTACTGTACGATGTAAATCTTACTGTACGATGAATAGAGATGATTCGTTCATCCCATATATCGTCCCAAATGAAACCACGATTTTTTGTACTGATCATCCCAGACGATATTTATATTGTACAGGATGATATTTTGGAAATGAACTCATCATATTGTTTGAAGAGTACAGTACGGGATGATGAATAGAGATGATTTTGTTCGTCCTATGGGTCGTCCCGTACGAACAGTTGAAAATAAAAGGATCATCCAGTATGATCTATGGATCGTATTGTATGATGTTCACAAAATTTGTGAACTGTTCGTTTGTATTCATACTGGATGAAACTATTTTTGAACCGATCATACTGTACGATATTGGATCGTACTGTATGAACAAAATCATCAAATTAAATTTTAGGATAATTTTTGAGCCCTCCTATTTAAGATCTCTTTTGTTCAATCATTGAGATCTTTTGCCACCTTCCTTGCCAGAGAGAACCTTGAGAGAGAGAGAGAGAGAGAGAGAGAGAGAGAGAGAGAGAGAGAGCTTGGGAGAGAGAGAGAGGTTCTTATGAAGGGGAGTTTGTGAGGTGTTCATAAAGGTTGCTCCAAGCAAGGATTTGAGTCGTCTACTCCAGTCGTCGTCTCTTGTCTTATTGGTGTCTCTGTGGTAGGATCGTCTGCAAGAAGATTCAGGTTCTCTGCCTGCTTCAGGAGGAAGCGAAAGGAGTCTAGGTTCTCTGCCTGCTTCAGGAGGAAGCGAAAGGAGTCCAGGTTCTCTGTCTCACCGGGTTGGTGGAAAGGAGTTTTGTACAGGCTTCTCCGCCTTGTTGTGAGAGCAGAAGGAGAGTCACTTAGTGTTAGTGCAATACCCGGAGGGGAGGCTCCAGGGAGTAGATGTAGGCCATGTTGACTGAACCACTATAAAATCTAGTGTGTTCTTTTTAATTATCTTCCACATTTATTTTTTTGTTGATGATCGTGTGATTGTGATTATTATTCTGTTATTGTTGAACATCTACACATCATCGTGAAACTGTAATTATTTTAAAACATTCAAAAAGATTTTTTTAAATCATTTTTACTCACGAATTTTTAAAATAACTAATTCACCCCCCTTTTGGTTAGCCTCGGGACTAGTTCACAAGGGCTTAACATCCCTAATGAACTGTCAAGTGGTATCAGAGCGGGATTCATGAAATCTAGTTTTAAAAAACTTTTGAATTTGATCCATGGCTAACTTTGGTAATAGAAATACTACTGAAGGTTATTCCATTACTTGTCCACCTTTATTTGATAACATACATTTTGATTTTTGGAAAACTCGTATATCCACCTTTTTGCAATCTATTGATTATCGCATGTAAATGCTTGTAAAAGATGATTATGAAGCACCATTTAGACTTGTTAATGGCGTTAAAACTAAACTTCCTTTTACTGAATGGACATTTGATGATCATGATTTAGCACAACTGAATGTAAAATGCTTGAACTATTTTTTTTGTGCTTTAAAATTTGAGAATTACATACATGTCTCTACTTGCACTACTGGTAAAAAAATCTGGGATAGATTATGTATTACTTATAAAGGTACATCTAAAGTTAAGTAATGTAGATTGAACATCTTGCTTCACGACTACAAACTCTTTCGCATGAAACCTAGTGAATCCATTTCTAAAATGTATACTAGGTTTACTCAAATTGTCATCTCTCTACATGCTTTAGGAAGAGAACTCACTAACTATGAAAAAGTGAATAAAATTATGAGATGTTTGCCTTCTTCTTATGATGCCAAGATAACTATAATTATTGAATCCAAAGATTTGAATACTTATTATATTGATAACTTACTTGGGTCACTCTTTGCTTACGAGCAAGGGATGAACCAAAGACAGCTTGATGCAGGTGAGAAAAAGAAAGAGAAAACTGTGGAGCTGAAGGCCAACGATACAGATACTAATACTTCCAGGCCTGATAGCGATGAGTTGCCTTAATTACTAGGCAATTCAAAAATTTTCTAAGGAAGAAACACAAGAACTTTCAGAAGTGGAACAAAGGTAAGAGTAGCAGGAATTTTAATGGTTCTTCTGATACAGTTTGTTTTGAATGTAGGAAGCTTGGAAATATAAAGACTGATTATCCTATACTTAAGGCTCACCCAAGCAAGAAGAAGGGTGAGGAGAAATCCAAGTTTAGTAAGGATAAGAAGAAGATCCAAAAGGCTTTTTGGGAGGATTCTGTATCTAACTCCTCTGAGATTGAAGCTGAGGATGAGACTACAAACTTATGTTTGATGGTAGATGATCATATTGGTGAGTCTGACCAAGAAGAGGTATGTGAGCTAACCTACGATCAATTACTTGAAGTTTTTAAAAAATCCATTCATCATATAGGAAACTTAAGAAAATACATGTTAGCCTAAAATTAGAATTCTTAAACTTTGAAAAAGAGCATGAAGTTTTAATTAAGGATTATTTTATGCTTCATAGCAATCACATGTCATTACTTAATGAATTTGATGAGTTGAATAAAAAACATTCTAATTTGATTATTGAGCATGATTCATTAAAAGCATTACATGTTGAATTAGAAGCTACATTTAAAAATTAGAATCTGATGCATCTGATTTAGATAGTGATGAGCATTATTTGAAATTTAAAATTACAAGTCTAAAAAAAAAAATTTCTAAATGTAAAAATTAATGCATTTGAGAAAAATAAAATATCACCTACTTTTGCATAATTTTATAAACCTCCATCATTTGAAGAATCTCATTCAAAATCATCAAAGCATATTTCATCCAAACCTAGGAAGAGGTACTATCACCCACATAGACTAGTTAACCCTTTTCCTAACGTTAGATATTTTTCCTGTGGCATGTTAGGACATATCTCTCACACCTGCACTATTCATCGTAGTACACATTGGGTGTAGAGGCCAAAATTATATGCTTCACAGCACAACACATATGTATTACATTCTTCTTTTCATAAAAAGAAACCCAAATCTGTTTGGCTTCCTAAATCTGATATTTGATGATTTTATAGGTATGCTCTCACACAAGACCTCATGAGAACATGTGGTACTTGGACAGCGGATGCTCAAGACATATGACTGGAGATGTAAATCAATTCATTTCACTGGAGGCCAGGGTTGAAGGCAAGGTCACTCTTGGAGACAATACCACCAGGAAAGTGGTAGGTGCAGGTATAATCAGAAATTCTAAGAACCTTTTGATTGAAAATATTTTACTTATAGATGGACTGAAACACAACCTGCTCAGCATCAGATAACTCTGTGACAAAAGGTTCAGCATCAAATTTCTAGCAAATGTATGCATTATAAGCTTAAATAATAACACTATTTTGTTGGGCAAGAGGATCAACAATGTCTACATGCTTGATTTAAATAATATTGAATGTGCTGCTTCATTTTACTTAAAAACTACTGCTAATGAGTCTTGGTTGTGGCATAGGAGATTATGTCACGCCAGCATAAAAACTCTTAGAAGAGTCACCCAAAAGGACTTGGTTAGAGGTGTTCCCAAGCTTATGTTCACTAAGGACCATCAGTGTGATGCCTGTCGGCTAGGGAAGCAAGTCCAATCCTCTTTTCACTCCATTAAGGACATCAACACCTTTAGACCTTTAGAAGTCTTTCATATGGATCTCTTTGAACCCATTAGCACTGCCAGCTTAGGGGAAAAAGTCTATGGATTTGTGATTGTTGATGATTACTCGAGGTTCACTTAGATTATATTTCTGTCACATATGTCTGAGTTATTTAATAAATTTAAATCTTTATTCACTGGGATTCAGAAGAAGTTAGGTTGTGAGATCTTGACCATCCATAGTGATCATGATGGGGAGTTTGAAATATGAGATTTGGAACCTTTTGTGAGGAGCAAGGGATTAGCCATAACTTTTTAGCTCCTATGACCCCTCAGCAGAACGAGATAGGTGAATGGAAGAATATGACCTTAGTGGAAGCTGCTAGATCCATACTTTCTAAGTATTCACTTCCAAAATACTTTTGGGCAGAAGTGGTGAACACAGCCTATTATGTGTTGAATAGGGTGAATGTTAGATCCAAACTGAATAAGACACCCTTTGAGATCATTAAGGGTAGAACTCTAAACTTGTCCCACCTCCATATCTTTGGCTATAAGGTCTTCATTCTGAATAATGGAAAATCATCCTTAGGGAAATTTGACCCAAAATATGATGAAGGAGTGTTCTTAGGGTATTCTAGTGTGGGGAAATCCTTTAGGGTGTTTAACAAGAGGACTTTGGTGGTGGAGGAGACTACTCATGTGGTATTTGATGAATCTGATCCTAAGAAATTTAGAGTTAGAGAAGAATAGGAAGTATGAGAGATTACCCAAGGAGTTGAAAATATAAATCTAGAGGAAAGAGTAAAACCTCAAAATACTTTACCTAGAGATTGGAGATATTTTTTGGAGTCATCCTAAAGAACTGATCTTAGGAGACCCTTCTGAAGGTGTTAGAACTAGGCATGGACTTAGGAAGGAAGTAAACCATTCTGCCTTTATCTCAATGATTGAACCCACCAATATCAATCAAGCCCTTTCTGATGAATTTTAGATCTTAGCTATGCAAGAGGAATTGAACCAATTTATAAGGAATGATGTTTGGGAGTTAGTAGAAAGACCTAAGAATCAAAGTATAGTGGGAACCAAATTGGTCTTTAAGAATAAGATGAATGATTCTAGTGTGGTGGTTAGGAATAAGGTAATATTGGTGGCTAAGGGGTACAACCAAATAGAAGAGATTGATTTTGCGAAGACCTTTACCCCTGTAGCTAGATTGGAAGCCATTAGAGTGCTACTAGCCTTTGCCTGTTATAAGAGATTTAAGCTTTTTCAAATGAATGTTAAGAGTGTCTTTCTAAATGGGATAATAAAGGAAGATATATTTGTAGAGAAACCCCCAGGTTTTGAGAGTTCCTAATATCTTAATCCTGTTTACAAATTAAAAAGGGCCTTATATGAATTAAAACATGCACCTAGAGCTTGGTATGAGAGGCTTAGCACATTCCTATTAGAAAAAGAGTTTGTTAAGGGGAGCGTAGAAACCACCCTTTTTTTTAGAAAAGTAGAAGATGATTTGCTCATTGTCCAGATCTATGTTGATGATATACTTTTTGGATCTTTTGATAAAAACTTATGTGATGATTTTTCTAAAATAATGAGTAAAGAGTTTGAGATGAGTATAATGAGAGAATTATCTTATTTTTTAGGATTTAGCATAAGGCAAATGGATGATGAAACTTTTATCAATCAATTAAAGTATATTAAGGACATCTTGAAGAAATATGAAATGGATAAACCCAAGCTAATAAACACTCCCATGAGTTCTAGTGTTCAATTAGACAAGGATTCAAATAAAAAATCTATTGATTAGAAGAAGTTTAGAGGAATAATTGGATCATTGCTCTTGATTATCATGTTTAGTGTTTATCTTTGTGCTAAGTTTCAAGCTGATCCTAAGGAATCTCACCTGACTACAGTTAAGAGAATCCTTAAATATCTCTTAGGGACCCCAACCTTAGGAATCTGGTATCCTAGGTACAACACTTCTTTTGAGATTATTAGATATTCTGATTCTAATTTTGTAGGGTGCAGGGTGGATAGAAAGAGCACTTAGGAAACATGCCAATTCATAGGACAGTCTTTAGTCTCCTGGTCCAATAAAAAATAAAATTCTGTAGCACTTTCCACTACTGAAGCTAAGTATATTGCCTTAGGAAGTTGTGTGGCCTAAGTCCTTTGGTTGAAGCAACAAGTTCTGGATCTAGGATTACCTGTTGGCACAATTTGAGTTCTATGTGATAACACTAGTGTCATCTACATCTCTAAGAATCCTATCCAACATTCAAGAACCAAACACATTGACATAAGACATTACTTCATTAGGGACCATGTTACAAAAGGAGATATTAAGCTACACCATATAGTAACTGTAAATCAACTGGCTGACATCTTTACTAAATCACTGGCTTTTAATTCATTCAGCATTTTGAGAACCAGATTGGGTGTGATTGACATAAATGCATGACTTTGGTGATTACTGATTTCTGAAGTTTCTATTTTTCAAATTTTTATCTTATATTTTTGTTTGATTTAATTATCTATTTCCTGTGTATTTTTATTCCCTGCTGATTTTCTTTTTGTTGTTGTTATTTTTCTAATTTGAGTATTTATTTTGATGCTATTTCTTACTTGTTCTTGATTTACAATTTTTCTTATAAATCAAATCACTGCTCACTGCTGTTGATAAACTAAATTTTTGACTGAGAGTTTTGCCTTGTTTTTGTTTGGAAGCTTGTAAGCTATAATTGACTCCTCTGAATTTGTTAAAGGGAAGAAACGTTGATAATTATTTCTCTTCCTCTAACTCTTTTAATAGTGTATTATCTCTTTTGGATAAAAATCTTTTTCAAAATTAAAAAGTTAATTTTTAAAATAGAAATTTATTTTATCTTCCTACAGTAATCTACCTCATATGAATAGTATTTTCAAAGCTTTGAATCATTATTATGCTTTTCTTAATTAGGTGATTGCACTTATCATATGGAGTATGATTTTGTTCTGTGAATTACTCCTTCTTATTATAGAGAGTGAGTTTTGTCTTCTCTTATATTTGGAGGGTAATTTCATAACTAAGATTCTTTAACGATTATGAAAGGAATCAAGCTTGCAAAAAAAAGAGGGGGCACAAAATAGGCCAAAAAATAAAAAGATGCGCAATGATGCCAAAAATTAGAAAGATAAACAAAGTGTATCAAAAAATCAGAAGATACGTAAAGTGCGCCAAATAAATTAAAAAAGAGGCACAAAATGAGCCCACAAAGAAATAAGCTTTCTTCTCTTTTAAATCTTTAAATGTCTTAGAAAAATCCATGCGCCACTTCATACTTTCAAAAGCTTGAAATTGAAAATCATGATTTTTGATTCCTTACATTATAATACTATTTTATCAGATATTTTTCTGAAATGAGGCTTGAAAGGATCTCTTTTCAAATCTAATTTCTTTTCTTCTGAATTAGACTTTTTTTAAAAGGAATTTGAACCTATAAGGTGTCCGAGATAGGAGTTACGAAAGTTGATTTTTCACCTTTTTCTGGATTTAAGCGTTGTCGATTTTCTTCTTATCGGCTTTTGAATTTAAAATTAAGAAAAATTCTGGTGTCCTCGAGTGGATCGATGCAATATATATATATATATATATATATATATATATATATATATATATATATATATATTTGTTTCAACTTTTTCTTTGTATTTGATTTGATTTTGCTTTTTTCTTTTTTGGTGTTTTGGGATCCCTAATCATTCCTCTCCATTCTTTATTTTTTTCTTCCTTTTTCATTGTTGGTCACTGTTGACCTTGATTCTCACTCAGACCGCTCCACTGGACTCAGCAGGTCAGGCATGACCCATTGGGCCCAGATCCTGGTCCTGGGTTAACCTAGTTGACCAGGTTAACCCGGGATGACCCATTAAGCCCATATGGGTCTAAATCAATTCAAATCAAATCCAAACCAATCTTTGGCCCAATCCATCTCTTCCATAGGCCTAATTGACTAGGTTGACCAAATCAACCCTTGACTTGGTCAACCCAAGTCTTAATGGGTCAATTTTGACCCATTTAAGCCTTTTTAAGCCCATTAAAAGCTCTAAATACATTCCTAATAGGTTCTAATTCAAGACCATGGCCTAAACACCCTGATTTCCCTCCAAAATTACCCTAGATCTAATCCTAGCCATCAAGCATAGGGTTAGGACCTTTAAATAGGAGAAATTAGAATTATTTTAGGATCTTTTGGCAATCCCTCTCTCGACAAGCACTCTCAACCTCTGAGATTTAGCGAGAGAGCTCCGACGACCTCCCTCTACCTTCCCCAAGCTAGAGACCACCCGTCAAAGCCGCCGGCGGTGAGTTCCCGGTGACCCAAGGCCTTAAACATCGAAGGCTTTGATCCGGCCGATCTAGAGCTCGTTCGAACGGGGTTTCAACTAGAGAAACGTACGAGGACAGTCTACAAGCTCAGAGAACTTATTATTGCCTAAATCCCACTGTATAATCTCTCCCAATACCCTTATGTTAGGTCAAACACCTAGATCTAATTAGAATTTTGAAAAGCGAATCTTAAGCCAAAAAAACACCCCCACATGATTTCTATTCATGAGTAGGTCCTAAGTTTAAAATTTCATGTGGTTTGATCCAGCTGATTGAGAGAACGAAGCAAAAACTCATTCTAGGGTTTTCTCACAACGTGTATGAACGACCATGTCTCTTGACCGTTGATCCCGCGATCAACAGGCCTGATCGCACCGTTCCGTTGCGCTCGTTCAACTCTAGATCAGATCCAATGGATCCGCGGCTTGTTTGGCTCGATCTTAGTCATTAATCCACGCAGCAGTAGATCTAACAGCAGCGCTCCGCTGCTGACGTTTTAAGTGGCATAGGTCCCACCGCGGCAATCATTGACAATAATTATGCGGCAGCGCAATCATTGCCAATGATTGGCTGTGGTTAGCGCTGCCCAATCCGAGGCCGCCACCTGTCTGACCGTCGCCGCGCCACCGCCGTCGCCGCCTCCGAGCCGCCGCCGAGTAATATTTAAATATTATTTATTTAAAATATATTTTAAATATAGTTTTAAAATTAGAAAAAAAAATTCCAAAAAAAATTATTTAAAATATTTAAAAAATCAAAAAAATTATATTATGTAATTTTATAATTATTTGAATATTATTATTATTATTATTATTATTATTATTATTATTATTATTATTATTTTGATTATATTTATTATTATTATTATTATTATTATTACTTTTAAATTTACTATTATTATAATTATTATTTTTAAATCTATTATTATTTATTATTATTATTATTATTATTTTAAATTTATTTTTATTAATATTTAATATTTATTATTATTATTATTACTTTTAATTTATTTTTCTTATTTTATTATTATTATTTTTATCATTAATTATTATTTTTAAATTTATTGTTCGTATTATTGTTATTATTATTATTATTATTATTTATTACTAGTCTTATTATTATTATTATTATTATTATTTAAAACCTTTCATTCTCATTATTATTATTATATTTGAATTATTTTATCATTATTATTATTTATTTATTTTAAAATCAGGAAACCTTTTTATAGTGATTTTTATTTAATTTAATAACTATTTTTAAATATTAATTAATTAAATTATTTTAAAATTGCTTTTAAATACATTTAACTTCTAAAATTCATAACTAATTCGTTTTAAATTGGATTTTGATGCACAATACCTTGAATTTTTCAAAAAAATATGAACTTTAATTTAAAAGTGTTTTCTAGGATCAAATTTGTTTATTGTGGATGATTTTGTTTTATTTAGTTATTTAATTATTTAAATATTATTTTGATAATTAATATAATTAATTATTTTTAAATTATAAATTATTTTGAAACCTCGCTTTGGGTGGCAGGTAGACCCCTCATACCTATGCAATGGAATATTTTAAATTATCTTATTTTCAAAGCTTATATAATTATGTATCTTAATATTTATACATTTTAAAATTATATAAATATTTAAATCCTTCAATTATGAGAGGTCTTCCCTTTGGAATTTTAAACATAGACTTAGCTTATGAATAGCATTCATGTGGGAAGGATTTGTGGATGATTGGGTCTCAATCATTCACTAATCACTTCGCTAGTTCTATTTTCTTTAGTAGTTTCGTAGCACTTGCATGTGTAGGTTCTCTCCTAGATCTAAGGACATGTTTGGTGTGTCTATATTTTCATTGTATTCCCCTTTATGTTACCCCAAGGGTTAGTCTCAAACACTTATTCAAAACCTATACAACGTAGTGACACCTTAAGGACAATAATTAATGACCCGTCTAACAGATTTAGAGAAATTTTAGGTGCTAGGGTTTACTTCTGATTGACTTGAAACTTGAATCACATGAACTTAGTGACATCATAAACTCCCTGAAATTTTCTAGGAATTTTTAGGACTCATTAAACCTCTTAATTCATCAACTCTAATTTACCCTTTAATTAGGACCCGATAACTTCAGAAAATTCTAATAAATTCATTTTAAATCAGAAAAATACCAATAATATATTAAACTCTTCAGAATTCAGTCCTTAATCCATGAAAATTAAAATCCCTTTAATTGGACCTCAATCTGAACTTTAACTTAATTTTGACTAAAAATCACCTTTTAATTAAATTAAATAATTTAAAATTATTAAAAATTCCAAAATTTTCCCAAACACTTGGGAACACTTCTGTGTGTCATTCCTGACCTTTGGGGGTGATTCCAAGTAGTTTGGAACTGACTTGGATCAAAATCCGTAAAACAACGCTTTAATTAAATAATTTTGATAATTCATCAAATGACCTAAACTTTGAAAATTCATAACTAATTATAGAAAACTCCAAATTGGACAAACTCAAAGGAATTAAACTCACATTAGGGTCTAGTATTTATTAAAAATATTAAAATTCCAAAAATCAACTAAAATAAAAAAGTCAACAATCCGGTCAAACTTAGTTCACAATAAGACCAAAACTTTGAAAATTCATAACTTTGGATGAAGAGTCCAAATTAGGCATGCTTATAGTCTGACTGATCAGGTTAAGATCTATTATTTTATAAAAATATCAATATTTCGCAAACCCCTCGTAATCAAAAAGTCAATTTTGTACCCCATTGACCTAGTGGATAGGGTGACCCCGTACCGTCTGAAAACCATTGGCTTAACTTAAATTTTAGAAAATATTTCCCTTAATTCAAAACTAACATACTAACATAAAAATAAATAAATCAATATACTCTTTCTTTTAATCTTCAACCAACTAAATTAACTTAATCAACCCATGGTTGCTATTGGGTAACCCAGGCCTACGAGGCTATTGACTTTGCCCCAAGGAAGGTGAAATAACTTCAAGGCCTCTGTGTGAAATAAAGGTAGTAATCATCTAACCATTAAAATATACCTAATTCAATCTGTAATGCACTAATATTTAAATTTAAATCTAAATCTCTCCTGGGGACCTTCAACAAACTTGGACATTAGATAACATCAACTAATTACCCAGCTTAGGATTTATCTCAGCTACACAGCCTTTTATACACACTTAGATGGTTTGCTAGGGCACCCTTCTAGACCTAGGATAGGCCGGTATTTACTTTACTGCTGTGTGTCAAGTTTTCTGGATTTTCACTGCATGTTGTGATTGGAATGATATTGATGTGTTTATTTACTTTTTACTGTACTCTGGGAATTGATGCGATTACATGATAGATTACCCATAGGTTATGATCGATTTTGATACTAATAATATTTTCTACAGGTGGCCATGCTCATGCAACGCTAATAAAAGGGGGGCAATAATCATGATTTAAATACTAACTCTGTCTCATGCAGGTGCTTCAGAAATTGCTCAGCCCCACTAAATAAATGAGGGCTAAAATAATAAATCATTATAAATTACTATAGGTGCTCCAGAACTTCTTAGCCCTTAAACAATTAAAAGCATTTCCAAGTGTGACTGTGATGAGTATTTTTATTTCCATATAAACTGCTTGGGATGATTTTATTAGGATAACCTTGCAGGAGAGTCTAGATTTTATTGCTTTCATTTAATGTAAATCATTTGTAAAATTGGTATTAAGTTATGAAAGTGCACCTTTGAGTGGGGATACATAGATCCAAAGTTTGGATTCCTAGAAAGAAAAGGACACCCACTATGAGGACAATCCTTTTCTATTCAGGAGTCCAAATTTGGTTCACTTCACTACCCGAGGTGGGGAGAATAACCTCCCCTTTGGAGGAGAGTCTTCTTATCCACCCTGGGTATTCAGTTATAACAAATCCAAGGAAATTGAAGAGGAGGAGATCCAGGGGTCCAAGGAAGAGAAGATCAAGAAGCTGAAGACCAAGAGTATCCCACTCAAAGTCACTTGTGTCTGTTCTAGGATTAGAAATCTAGGTTGTTGGTAGTGGTGCCCGGCCACTTTAATTTTCTGCAGACCCTGGTTTGTAATTAAGGGCAGTTGGCCTATGAATATTTAATTAATTAATTTGGTTATTTACTGTATTTGATTTGATGTTGATTACGTATAGGTTATATGATTTTCCTAATTTCTTGGTGATTTGCATGCCGCTTTTATTTTATCCTGGATTTCATTAGGCTCTCTAAGGACTAAAATATTTTTTACTCAGAATTAATATTTAAAATTTTAAGGTTTAAATAACATAGAAACCTAACAACTTAGGGAACTACCGGAATCATCCGGGGTCACATGCATATCAATGCATTCTCTTTCCCCTTCTATAAGACACTTCCCCGCCTGCGGGTAGAGTCCGGATAATCTGACCTATGAGGCTGAGGTACCGGACTGGGGAAGCCCAGTCTACTTCTAAAAATTATTTTTTATAAGCCTTTTTAAAATCCATCTATCTCTAATTTGGATACTTTAACTAGCATGCATTACATTAGAAATCAACTAAATTAAAATTTTAATTGCATTAGCTCTAGAAGACTTCAGCCTACATAAGTCTGGGGCCAATTAGGAAACTCTCTAGACATCGGCCCTATTTCCAAAAAAAAATTGTAACCTACCCACCCATCTTTCATAAAATGACTGGACTCATGGTTTTGAATCGATTAGGTGGTTAGCTGGCTCCCCAATCCAGGCCGGGGTAAGTTCGGATTTTGCATTGCATTAGCTAGGACACGGGTGTTAGTGTTATGTAGAATGCTAGACCCACTCTAGATCTAGGATTCAAGGCTATTATTATTTCATAGTATGCCTCATCAGTAGTTAAGTCCTCTATCATCTAGAGACTATAAACCCTACCTATCTATGTCACACGGATGACGTCGCCTCCATCCTTTTCTCATTTATGCTTCGAGTGCATGATTTATTTCTTTACTCTAATTTCTTCTCACTATCTTAGTCTCTCCGGATGCTGATCTATGCCGTGCATGTTGACTAAGCCTAGTTGAACCTTTCTTTCCCTTTGAGTAGGACTTTATAGTTTCCCCCTACGTGCCAATCCCAAATTGGGAAGAATAATGTAGAATCCTTAATTGAGAGTTTTCTCAGGCCCCGACCTGAGATATAATTAACCACAAGAGCTTGCGCCCGTGGAAAACCGAATCTCACTTTCAAATAAAACCCCACTCGAGCTGATGTATTGGGTGGGGGAAACCCGTTGTGATGATTAGATCGTACATATTATTACCCATCGGGGTGTGCTGGTGAGAGCCACTATCCTCAATGGTTAATCGTATGTGTGATCGAATCTTCCCTCCTATTGGCAAAGACTATCTCCCTCCACGAGGTGGCGGTGTTTTATGTCCTTTCAGAGGTCCACCGTCACGTCGTTCGGGGCGATTCCCCTTTTACTAATCTGTTTGCTTTTGCTGATATTTTGTGTTATTTTTATACTTTTTTTCTTTTTCTGTGTTTAGGTTATATTTTCCCTTTTTGAGATGTCAAAAGGGGGAGTAGTTTATGTTGTGAGTCATTGTAAATATTCTGTTCAGTATTTTGAATTATCAATGTTTAATTGTTCAATATTTTGAATCATAAATGTTTACCATATTTATTTACTCAATTTAAAATTACTAATAAATATTTGCCATCATCAAAAAGGGGGAGATTATTGTAAATCTGGATTCAAGGACTATGATTTTGATGATAGCAAACCTTTTTATTTCTAATTGAGTGTGTAACCTTTCAGGTTCACAGGATCAATTGCAATTCAAGCCAGCTCAATATCGAGTCAGTCTATTTGTGTTTCAGGTTCAATGTACTTTTTAATTTTGCTTGAGTCAAGTGTAATATAACGGATCTCCAAGCTAAGTAACCTTACACACATACACAGGGGGAGTGCTAAAATTTTTTTTTACTTGGATTAAATTTTTTTACAAAATCGTACTATATGATTTTCAATCATACTATACAATTTGCCATTTAAACTCAGGGTTAACGACTAATTATGGATGATTAGGTTTATAAACTAATAGCAATGTACGATCCATATCGTACTGTACGATTTGTTTCAACATGAAAACCCTAGTCGCCAGGACTGTTTTGGTAAGTTTTAAATTTTGATTTTTTAAACTAATCATACTACACGATTACGATTGAACTGTACGAACATTTTAAATCTTGCCAAAATAGTACTGTATGATTCATATCGTACACGATGATATTCTGAAAATGAACTAATCGTATTGTACGAAGAGCATAGTGCGAGATGATGAACATAGACGATTTTATTCGTCCCATGGGTCATCCTGTACGAATAATTTAAAATAAAAGGATCGTACTGTACGATGTTCGCAAAATTTGTGAACTGTTCATTTGAATTTGTACTGGACGAAACTATTTTTGAACCGTTCGTACTGTACGATGTTGGATCGTATTGTACAAATAGAATCATCAAATTGAATTTTAGGTAATTTTTTAGCCCTCCTATTTAAGATATCTTTTGTTTAATCGTTGAGATCTTTTGTCACCTTCCTTACCAGAGAGAACCTTGAGAGAGAGAGAGAGAGAGAGAGAGAGAGAGAGAGAGAGAGAGAGAGAGAGCTTAGGGGAGAGAGAGAGAGAGGATCTTGTGAGGGAAAGTTTGTAAGGTGTTCACAAAGGTTGCTCCAAGCAAGGATCTGAGTCGTCTTCTCCGGTCGTCGTCTCTTGTCTTGTTGGTGTCTCTGTGCTAGGATCATCCGCAAGAAGATCTTGGTTCTCTGCCTGCTTCAGGAGGAAGCAAAAGAAGTCCACGTTCTCTGCCTGCTTCAGGAGGAAGTGAAAGGAGTCCAGGTTCTCTGCCTCACCGGGTAGGCGAAAAGGAGTTTTGTACAGGCTTCTCCACCTTGCTATGGGAGCAGAAGAAGAGTCACTTAGTGTTAGTGCAATACCTAGAGGGGAGGCTCCGGGGAGTGGACGTAGGTCAAGTTGACCGAAACACTATAAAATCTTGTGTTCTTTCTGATTATCTTCCGCATTTATTTTTTTGTTGATGATCGTGTGATTATGATTATTATTCTGTTATTATTGAACATTTGCACATCATTGTGAAATTGTAATTATTTTAAAACATTCAAAAAAAAATTTCTAAATCATTTTTGCTCACAAAATTTTAAAATAATCAATTCACCCCCCCTCTTGGTTAGCCTTGGGACTAGTCCACAAGGGCCTAACATCCCTAACGAACTTTCACTTTTGATTGTAGCCATCCGATTCTTGATCCGACGGCTATTATTAACCTCATGTTTCCACAATCAACAGGCAATCATTAGCCTGCTAATTAGACCGTATTGCATGTAAAAGCGCAATCTGCCTGTGTAAATCCAAATTTAATTAATTCAAAAATCACTTAAAACTTCAAAATTTTATATCTCCCAAATTACTTGACCAATTTAAGTGTTCTTAGGCTCATTAGGAAGATCTCAGGGAGATCTTCAAAAGACCTATGGTCTCAGGCTGTGATTCTGTGTGAAACCTAGTCAATTATAGTAACTATCCTAGGGGCATTTTAGGCATTTCTCTTAGGGTTGAACTCACCATAGCTTGAGACTTTGAGGAAGTGAATTTGGACATGTTAGATCCAAAATTTTTCCCCTATTTAAAGTGTCTAAGGGCATGTCCAACTCAACTTAAACTTAGGGGTCATGGTTTTCCCGCTAAGTTCAAATTCTATTTATGATATTTCCATTGAGAATTAGGGTTTGATTGTTTGTGTGCTGAATGTGCTTAGGATAGGGAGTTTAGAGCCATTGATTGCACCAACTTCCTTGCCCTAAGTAGTGAGCTAGGATTTTTCCTAAGGTAACCTAGAGGTTACCTTTGGTGGTTTAGTTAACCACCATAGGGGATTAAACTTGGGCCCAAATTTAGTAGGCTTGGGCCTTGAGTTCAGGTGAACTCATGGCCCAAGTTTTACTAAATTTGGTGCCCATTTGGTCCACCAAGTAAGGAACCCAAAATCCCTTTCTAGATTTGACCTAGAACCCTAACTAATTCATTTAAAATCCAAAAATTATGATTTATGTATCAAATTGTCCATTATTCAACCCTTCATCCGAGAAAATTAAAATCCCTTTGACCACACCTTCAATTTGATGTTAATCTAATTTTTAATAAAAATCCACATTTAATTATTTTAATTAATTAAAAATATTTAAAAATTTTAAAAAATTCCTAATTACATGGAAACATCCCCTTAGGTTATTTCTAACCTTTGGGGTTAATTCCAAAAGGTTTGGGATTGATTTCGATCAAAATCTAAAAATTCCCTCCCATTAAATAATTTTCAAAATTTCAAAATTACCCAAACTTGGAAAAATCACCATTAATTCTAAAAAAATCTAATTTAATCAAACTCAAAGGCATTCAGCTCTAATTAAAATATAGTATTTTCTAAAAATATCAAACCTCAACAATTAAGTCAAATCAAAAAGTCAACTTTTATATCAATTGTAGTTCAAATTTCGGTCAAAACTTCAAAAAATCATAAATTAATGTAGAAAATTCTAAATTTAACGAACGTAATCTCTAATCGCTCGCCTTAGGGTCTAATAATTTATAAAAATATTAAAATTCTAGAATTCACATTAATTTTAAAAATCAACTTTTAGCCCCTTAATTAATGTAATTAAATAATTCTAAAATTCTTAAAAGATTTAATAATTAATTTAAAATTCCAAAAATTTACAATTTAATCATTTAAACTAGTAATTAAACCAATTAATTAAAATTCATGAACCCTTAATCCTTAATCAATTAAATTACTTTAATTAACACTGGTTACTACTAGGTAACCTAGGCCTACGAGGCAATTAACTTAGCCCTAAGGAAGGTAAAATAAATTTCACGGCCCTAGTGAGCAACAAAGATAGTAACCACTTAATCATTAAAATACACTTAAATTAAGCTTTAAAATATTAATATTAAAACTCAAACATAAATTTTCTCCTTCGACCTTTAATAAACCCGAGCACTAAATAACTCTAACAAATTGCCCAGTTTAGGATTTTTCTAAGCCACACAACTTACTTCACATACTTTAGATGGTTTCCTATGACAACCAACTCTAGTCTAGGCTACGCCGGTGTTTACTTTTTACTACTGTATGTTAGATTTTTTGAGTTTCATTGCATGCTAGGATTAAAAATTGATTGATATGAGTGTTTACTCATTTCAACTATAATATGTGAATTGATGTGATGGACAGTAAATTACCCTTAGGTTAGAAATGATCTGGTAGCTCACTAGATTTTCTATAGGTGGCCACGCTCGTGTAGGGCAATAAAAGGGGGTTAAATTAATAAAAAATATAAATACTATAGGTGCTTCTGCTACTTAGCCCCTAAAATAAATAGGAGCATGACTAAGTGTGATTTACTTTTTTTTACTGTGCATATATATATATATATATATATATATATATATATATATATATATATATATGATAACCTTAAGATTTATTTGATTTCAAATATTTATGATAACCTTACAGGAGAGTCTAAAAATTTTCATTTCTAATATTGAAGTAATTTATTTAAAGTATCAAGTTATAAAAGTTAGTCTTTGAGCTGAGATATAAGTATCTAAAATTGGATTCCAAAGAGGAAATGATACCCCTTAGGAGAACAATTCTTTTCATTTGGAAGCCCAAATTAGATAATTGTAATATCCAAAGTGAAAAAATAACCTCCCCTTTCGGGGAAGAGTTTTCTTTTCATTTGAGTATCCAAATACGATGAATCCAAGAAGTTTGAAGAGTTCAAGGTAAGATTATCCCATTCAAAGTAACGTGCGTCTGTCCTAGGATTAGAATCTGAATTTATTGTCAGTGGCGCCCGACCACTTTTAATTTATATAAATATTAGGTTATAATAAACAAGCAATATGTGTACAGACATTTAATTTATTTAATTAATTTGATTATTGAATTAATTGCTTTGATTTGATTACGATTAGGATTACTTGCTTTTCTGAGCTTTTTTGACTATTTGCATTTCATGTTTTAATTTAGCTTAAAATTTGATCGGAGGCTCGTGAGGGTACGACAAAACTTTTTCTACTTAAAATTAAATAAAATTTTTAACTCACATAGTAACTCTAACGACTTAAGAATTAAACCCGGGACTACCGGGAGTTCTTATAAATACATATTTTTACCTTCTCTTTCTTGTTAAGCACCTCCCCACCTGTGGGTTCTGGCAGACCACCTGACCTATGAGAGTGCAGATCCGTCAAGGGGATGTTGTGCAATCTCTAAAAAAAATATTTTTAAGCCTTTTTAAAAAACTGCTACATCTCATTTTATGCATTTAATTGAGTCAATTAGCATACATCATATTAGAAATCAACTAAATGAGTTTAAAACTTTAATTGCATCTAATTCATGCATTTCCACCCTACATAAAGTCAAGGGGCCAATTAAGATTCACTCTAAATGTCAGCCCTAGCTCTCAAAAACCTCACAATGTCCCTACCATGCTTTTATAAAAATGATCGGACTCATAGATTTTATATTGCCTTGGTGGTTAGCTGGCTCCCTAATCCAGGCCGGGGTAACTCCATATTTTGTATTGCATTAGCTAAGTTTGGGTTACTGTTGGTCAGTGCCCAATTTAGACTTAGGATCTTGGACAAACTCAAAATCATAAGTCTCAAACCTCGGGAAATAGAATCCTAAATTTCTAATAAATTGCTCAACTCAAAATAAAGGTTCTCTCAATCTAAACCTTAAAGCCCAACACTTAGCTTAGGTTGTGGCATTTTTGAATTATTTCATAATCTTAAAGTGCATCCTACCACTCCTCTGTTGACTCCAAAAATAAGTGTTCAAAATTTAATCCAATCCCTGTTAAAACTCTAAATTTACCTCATTGATATCACTCCTAAAAAATCTCTAAATAGAATTTCTACCGTTATTTTGATCAAGAGTATTCGTAGGAAATTCAACCTCCCTACGATGTAATTAACTACGAGGGATTGTGCTCGTAGGAGATTTAGAACCCATGTCAATTTATCAAAACCCAATTAATATTTTTTTTTGAGAAATCAAATATATAATGATCGTTATTGTCATATTTGAATGATTGCTAACGAGTGATATCTTCTCTCTTCGGCGAGATATATCATGTATTAATGTAAATTTGTATATGAAATTAACGGTCACTCCTCTTGATTATCGTAGTCAAATATTTGACTGAACTCCATTTTGACACTCCGAGGTTATATGTGGTTCTTTCTTTAATCAGGTTATGACATTCAAGAGAAAATCTTCAATTCTAAGTCTGAACATGTTAAGAGATTCTATCTCTGCCTTCCGAGACAGTGTATTATCTCTCTAATGGTAGGTTCGATTTCAGAGTTGGAATTTAATTTTACTTCTCATTTTTTAAAAGAAATTTAATTTACATTTATTTTGCACATTGCAAGGCAAATCACCTCTTCAACACAAATAAAAAATGGCATGCTCGGTGGGATTGAATCTCTCCCTCCATCTCTAATAATAATGAGATTTTGTTTCATCGATTATTTTAATTACATTTCTTTACGTTGGCATCTCTACCCATTTCTATTTAATTTCAAAAACTATCTAATCCCAATTCTTTTCTCAATTCCAAAACTCAAACTGAATAAAATGGCTGGCAAATTAATTTTCTCCCTCGATTATGATCTGTACGATAATTAATTGATCCAATAACAACTCCATTCAATTTGGGATGGGATTTATGAACATCAAGTTTTCAGTCAATGGCAGTTGTTAGCTAATGTTACTGCTTAGGGGGAAGTGGATGTCCCTCTGGTAGAGATTCTTATGGAGGTGAAGACTAACATCCTTAAGCCAAAAAGTGAGGATATTGTCACCACTATCTCCACTACATCCTCCCCCAGAGAGTAAGAGAAGTTGAAATCCCCTGTTGAGGATGTTCAAATCAAGTCAGTTTTTTAGGAGGGATCGTGTTCTGGGACCCCATTTATGAGCAAAAATTAGAGGAAGAACTATTTAAGAAGAGCCAGGAAGAAGATTGCAAAATCAAGAAAAGTTGTTGAAGTTAAGACTCTGGGATAGGTATAACCAGAGGATGATGAGGATCTACCTATCACTGTCTCCTCTCCACTCCTTAAAGGGAGTCGTTTCTAACCCTTAGCTACTGCTGCTGCGAGGGAGGAGAGGGCAATTAAGATAGCTAGTTCCTCGCCATGCCTGGTAAACTACTCGACCAAGAAGACTCCTAAAGAAAAATAACTCCAAAGCGTAAGAATGTTAACAAATATAATTCACACTTGTGTCGCCCAAGCGGGGGAGACAAAGGAACAATATGTCAAACCTCTGAAAGGAGTGATCTCCCATAGCTTCGAAAAAGAAATTTTGAAAAAGAAATTTTGAAGGAGGAAAAATCTGAAGCTAAAGATTTGACTCCCCATCCTGTGAGAAGGAATAAGAAGTTTGTATGATAGCCGATAACTTCTGTACTAGTATATGGTTACCATTAGGTGTCATGCCCTTTGTCTTCTAAATGGAGGGCATAGTACTTACTGGACCTGGAAAGGGCTGTCATTCTACTGGCAGGTCGCCAGTCCCTTCACCAAAATTTGTAAAGCTGGCCTTAGCGGTGGCAAAAACCAAGGACTCTTAAGTTAAAGGGATGAATAAAGCTAAGGAAAAGAGGCCCAAGTCCCCAGAAAGAAAGTATATCCCTAAGAAGATTAGTAGAGTTGACATTCCTCCACCTTCAGTTAAGCCACCTCGATCTTTAGTTAAGTTATCATAGATCCTAGTCAGTGTTGTCCGGACCCCTGTTGATCCAGTAGATGCCCCAGTCGATGTTCTAGTTGTCAATCTGGTTGATGTTTCAGTTACTGATCCAGTTGATATCTCAATTGTCTCAATGCACGTCCTAGATAGACCTTTGCAGATTCCACCTGTTGTCTTTGAGCTCCTTACCCATGGATCTAAGGACTCTCTCTTACCTGATGTAGGGGCTATCACTCTCTAAACTCCTACATCACCTCCTAACATAGATGTCCCTCACCCTATCGAGGATGCCACTGTTGACCTCATTATTCGAGGTCAATTTCCCTAAAATCAACTCTAGCGCCTAGGTCTTCGCAGCCTAGTGTAGACATCGCCTTTAGGATTTCCCCTTAGGTGGATGCCTATTGACGTAAAATTTCAACTTAAATCATCACTATTTTGAATAAACTTGACCTGACTCAAATTCAATTTAATATCGGCAGGTTCGATTAAACCAAATCAATTTGCCTCGCTCTGATTGAAATTAGATTGGTGCGAATTAGATTAAATTGATCTTAATTGAATTAAATAGCTCGATTCCAGCCCTTACAGCTTGAGCTTTAAATCAAACTCATTTAATTAAAATTAATATATATATATATATATATATATATATATTAAAATTAGATCCATTGTATTTAAATCAAATTAATTAGATATAAAGCTTATAAACTTTTATATAATCAAAATAAAATAATTCATCATATAATTCAAATGCAAAGGAAGGCAGTTTTGAGAGAGTTGGGCCGGTTTGAACCGCACCACCTTGCCCCCCCACCCCCCACACGTCTCTCCCTCTCCCTATTCATTCGAAAAACTGAACCCCCCATTGAAGCGGCTCTCTATTTTTGCGAACTGCCCCCAATCTCATGTCTCCCACTCTCTCGCTCGCATGCACAGACAAAAACCCCCACCTCCCTCTCAGTTAGCACGAAGCCCCTTCGCCTCCTTGCTCCCAATTCGCTCAACCCAGGCAGAAACCTTAGCTCCCATCGCCTCTGAGTTCGCAAGCCCCAAGGTCTGCCCTGCCAATTCGCCTCCTCCCTCTTTGGTCTAGCCTCTCATGCCCGAAGGAACCCTAGCCAACACCAACTTGTCCCCTTTGGTACAGGTAACTGCTTCTTTTACCTCCCTATACCCTCCATAGTCTCTCATGGAATATGAGACAACTGGATGAAAACCAATGCAATCTACATTCAGACTAAATCATCTTCATTGAACACATGATTTTATGAGAATATAGATAGGTCAGTCTTGAGATGGAAAGATATAATTCTAATCCAATGTTATAGTACTTAAATTGCTTTCTAGAACTGTCATCACTCGCCTTTCATCCAAGTTAGAATTTAGAACACCCCAAATGACCTTTGCCGCCAATGGAGATCCTGAAAGCTTTTTAATTACCTCTCCAGCAATGGCTCTTAATTTTTTTTAAAGATAATTAGGGTCCTCTACATCATGAAATGCATGAGATTTGAGAAGCTACAAACACTCACCCACATGAGCATCCTTTATAGGGTAATTTTGCAAGTAAAATATACTTGTTGTTCTCCAATCCAATCCAATGTTTCATTTGTGAGTTGGGGTAAAGATTATTTATAAAATATGGTGTTGACAATAAACATTGTATTCAAATGATTGTGTTCATTCCTAATAAATCTTTATTGGATTGGAAAGTTTAAATGCACATTTTTACTTCGATATTTCTTATAGGTTTGACAATTGCAAATTTTCATTCTAATGCTCTCCAAACCATCTTGGAAATGGAATGAAGAGCATTCATGTATTTTCTTGTTCAATGGCAAGCATTCACAGGTCTCTTGTAAAGTATTTTGGAGAAAAGAGTTAGAGGGCAATCATAAATTTTATGCGAGATTATCATATGTTGAGAGATATCTTGGATTGATTAGAAGAAAATATGTGATCATTCTCTTTTTCTCATATGTAATCATAATCTGTGGGGGTGAAAACCTGTACAAGGTAATTTGCGCTATTTACGTATTGTTTTGGGAAAGGAAAATGATGGAGTTTTGCTTTGCTTTAATGACAAGAAAAAAAGTTGTTAAGAGAAGGACAAGTGTACATGTGTTTTGAGGAAGTGCATCAAGTATATTTTAGAAAGCGAAATGTAGATGAAAAGTGAACTTGTTTGTTTTGGAAAGGTGAAATTGTGTGTGTAAAGTAAGGTGTGTGTATCTTTTGGAAGATGAAAACATAGGTGTTTGAAAAGTAACATGTGTATATGTTTTTGAAGGGTGACATGTGTAAGTGTGGAAAGTAAAGTGTTTGCTTTTGTGGAAAGTGTGTGTGTGTGTGCTTTGAAAGGAGATTTATGTGTTTCTTTGGAAGATGAAAGTATGTGTGTTTTGGAAAGTAACATGTGAAATGCTTTGAAAAGAGAATTGTGTGTTTATAAAAATAAAGTGTTTGATGAATTTGTGAATGTTGAGAAAGACGAAATGTGTAAAGGTGGAGATGTAGTGGAACTTGTGTATGTTTGGAATTTGTGTGTGTTTAGGAAGGTGGAGATGTAGAGTTTGTTAAAAAGTGAAGCTTGAGTGTGTTTTGAAAGGTGGAAGTGTAGGTTGTAAAAGTATTGTGTGGGTTTGGTGAAAAATAAAGTGTTCAAATTTCAGAAAAGTGATTTGTATGCTTTGAAAAGTGGAATAATGTGTGTTTGGTGAAAAGTTAAAGGGTTGGTGTTGAAAGGAAAAGTGTTTTGGAAAGTGTATCGGAAAGAGAAGTGTTCTTGAAAAGTGTTTCTATGGGAAAATGAAATGTTTTGAAAAGTGCTTGTGTTGAAAGTGAGGTGTGTAGTTTGAGTGGTATTGCAAAATGCATGATTGTTGAAAGTTGAAGTGTTTTGAGAGGTAAGGTGTGGGTGTTGGAGAGTGAGTTAGTTGGGTGTTCATTAGAAAATGAAATTGTTGAAAAGCAAAAGCTCCCTTTCTCTCTCTACCTCTCTCTCTCTTCTTCTTCTTCCTCTTTCTTGTGCCTTGGGGTGAATGTTGGAGAAATGTAAAATATGCTTTCAAAAGTAAAATATTCCAAATGTAAGTCAACAAACCGGTGTGCAAGCCCGAAAAAGGGAATGATACCAATCAAAAGAGCAAGAGAAAAAAGGACAAAGGCGTTAGTCGCCTCTATCCAATTGAGTAGAGATGCTATGGGCAAAAATACCGGACGTTGGCTCCGGTATGTTGTAAGTATTCTAGAGCTTAGAGAAATCTTAAGGCCCAAAACCCTTGATGTGATTTTGCGAATTTCGAACCATAGGGCCCTGTAGAAACCCTAGTTTTTTTTATACATTTTAAATTCAATTTTAATTACAAATTTATTTTTGTTATTTAAATTTCATTTGATTACTTAGAACCCAAACCCAATCGATTGCATGTTTGGCAACCCCGTTAGTAATTAGGAGCGCTAGAACTTGATTTTAACCACCTGTAGTTTATTCGCCTATTAGATTAGTAGGGTTTTCTAAATGTTTAAGACCTCTTAAAGTGTAACCTAAAAATCCTAACCAACCATAAAACTTTTGTGAATTAAACTTATGAAATGATAAATAATAAATATATTTGTTTAAGTAAAAGTAAATCACCTCTCTAAAAAATAAAATACATATGTAATTGAATTTTGAAATCACAAGTAGGGCTAATATGATTCGATAAAATCATAAACAAATAATAACATACAATAAAACTAACATAAATATTAAACATAAACATTAAAATCATAAATAAATAATCATAAATGCATATAGATGTTTAGATAAAATAAAAAATCGATAAAAATTAGTAACAAAATAAATATGTAAATCTCATATGAAATTCAAAAATAGGTTAAATATTGAACTAATAATGAAAGAAAATTCCATAAACTATTAAAAATTCAGTAAATAATTTAAAATTCAATAAAACATCAAAAATCTTATAAATCATTAAAAACTCAATAAATCATTAATTTAAATAATCTAAAGACTAAAAGTAATTAACTGAAATCCATGCATAACCAATGTTATTAATCAATGTTAACAATTAAAATTTGACTTAAAATAAATTTTAAAATACTAAAGATACTAAAATTTAAACTTGAACATAAAAGTCTCTTGGCCTTTCAACAAACTCAATCTAATCAATTAGAAAATTTTCACTAATGATAAACCTATGATATATCTAAAACACACAGCCTACTACACACACTTAGATTTGTTTGTTAGGACAACCGACTCTAGCTTTACATTAGGCCCGTGTTTACTTTCTTGCTGCTGTGTGACAGAATTTCTCGTGGTTTTTTTTTTTTGATAAAGTGCATAGAGAAATTTTATTACTGAAAAGGAAGATACAAACAGCTAAGTTATTGGTCCACAATCACAATCCTCCCTAACAAGAGAAAAAAATAAAGGAGGAACATTATTACAATGTAAGTCTTCCCAGAAAAAAATCAAAAGAGCAAGCCAAGTTGGCGCAAAAATCTGCCAACTTATTACACTTCCTATCAATAGAATGAAATAAGACTTGATTGAAGTCAAGAAGAAAAGAAAAATGATGCCTGAGAAGAACCTCTTCTTTGAATGACTTATTCTTGAACAGCATACGAATGTATTCAATAACATTCTTATTATCACCTTCAATGATGATGCCTTTGTAATCCATCATCCATTCTTGAACATACTTACTGAAATTCAAAACTGAAGAGTATTCCAGCTGAGATGGGTCCCAATGCACACCTTTAATTCCAAAGGCAATCAGAAATCTTCCTCTGTAATCGCGACAAACGCCTCCTACTCCAGCTTGGTAGTTGCTCTTGAGAGAAGCATCAATGTTTAGCTTAATCCATCCAGGTGGAGGAGGAAACCAATGAGAAAACATCAAAAGCTGGTTGGAATCCCAGTTGTCCGAATGAAGATTGAGACCAAAGGATGCTGTAGCCAAGCTGATTGCATTAGTTGCAATAATCACAAAACTGTCCTCTTTACCTCCATGAGATAATTTATTTCTACTCTTCCAACACTCACTGACCACCGAACAATAAAGATTACCAATGAACGGATGAGTATCAGACAACGATTGCAATTTTAAACAGTATTCAGATAATGAGGAGAATATCAGGATCTTAAAACCCCAAGATCTAAGAGTTCTGAGAACTTGAAGCAACTTGCAGCAACTGACTGCTATGTGCTCAGCACTCTCGACCGTCTCACAACCTCTTGGACAATCACCACAGTCCAGTAATCTTCTGTACTTTAAAAACTCGTTCGAAGGAATGGCATTGATAAGTAGTCTCCACCAGAACATATCCACATGAGGGCTGAGTTTTAGATCTCTCCTCCAACGCCAACTACTCTCTTGCTCTCCATTGCCTATCAGTTTATCCATCACTAAAGCAGATAAAGACTTTCCAGAATTCTTATAAATCAGTTCCAGCTGATCTCCACCTATGTCAGGGAGAATAGGTACCCGTTTGATGACATCTACAAGCTGCTGACCAAAAACCTGTAGCCACTTGTCTTCAATCCAATCACCTTCACTAATAAACCAGTCCAAACCTTGCAATTCACCTTCCATATTTGCAACAAAAGTTGGTCATTTGCTGATAGAATTGTCCCAAATCCATATATCCTCCAAGGTGTTTATAAGGTCTCCAGAAGAAACTTTCCACCTTATAATTTCTCTCAGACAATTGAAACCATTAACAATAATTTTAACCGTAGGTGAATTGTTTCTTTTAGTCTGAATGTTCCAAAGAAGAAAACCATACTTACTAATAAGAATTTTGTTAAGAAAAGAGTTAGACTTCATAATAATATTCCAAGCAAATTTGGCCCTTAAAGGACCAACCTTAGAAACCAATAAAGCAAATTTCTCATAGTTTTCACTGCATACTGGTTGTGATGATTAATGTTTTGTTTATTTATTTTATTCATGCAATCTGAGAACTGATGTGATGGACGATTGATTACTCCTAGGATAGGAACGATCTGGATACTCACAGAATTTTCTATAGGTGGCCATGTGCGTGTAGGGCTAAATCAAAGGGGGCAAATTAAAGATTAAATTGACATAATTTTTTACAGGTGCAAAATGCTAAGCCCCCTTTAAAATTAAAAGAGCATGGCCAAGTGTGGCTGGCAAATTTAATTTAAATGCAAATATATAACTACTTGGGATGATTTTGTTATAACTGCTTAGGATAACCTCGTAGGTTGTCTAGATTTTCTTTTACATTTGAGATGTAATGTAAATATGTTTGAAAAGAGTTGTAATGTGAAAGTGACTTGAAATTGGGATATCATATCCAACATGGAATCCAAAGAGAAGAGAATATCCCTAAGGGGAATGTTCTCTTCTATTTGGAATGCCAAGTTAGGATAACTTTAATATCCAAAGGAAAAAGAAAATACCCTTTCGGGGATGAGTTTCTTTTCATTTAGGTATCCAAAACAGGCAGATCCAGGGAGCTCGTAGAGGGAAAGGAGAATATGGAGAGAAGACGAAGAAGTGAAGAAAGAAGAGATATCCCATTTCAAAATCACTTGCATCAGTCTTAGGATTAGAATCCGAGTTTATTATCAGTGGTACCCGGCCACTTTACTTTTTCAACAGACCCTGCATTGTAAGTAAAATGACACTTGCCATATGGACTTTAGACCGTAGTAGAATTGCCTATTTTTCTAAGTTTTCTTGCATGTCATATTTTCTTTTAGCCTGAATACGATCAGAGGTTTTGTGAGGGTATGAATAAAATTTTTTATACTTGAAACTTTAATAAAATTTTTATGCTCACATAGAAACTCTAACGATCTATGAAGTAAGCTTGGGACCTCCAAGAGTCAGCATACATGCATATTATTACTTTCTCTTCCTTGTTAGGCACCTCCCCGCCTACGGGTTCTGACAGACCACCTAGTTTATTAGGGTGTAATTCTGTCAAGGGGATGTCATGCAATCTCTAGGAAAAAAATTATTTTCTAAGCCTGATTTCAAAATTGCTTCATAATCATTTGATGCATTCGAGTCAATTAGCATGCATTGAATTAGATACAAATTAAAAGAGTTTAAAATTTTAATAACATTTTGCTCTCAAACATCATTTACCCTACATAAGTAAAGGGGCCAATTAGGATTTTCTTAGATGTTGGCCCCAATTCCTCAAAACTTAAACAACGTCCCTACCCATCTTTCGTACAGAGACTAGACATATGATTTTAAAGCGCCTAGGTGGTTAGCTAGCTCCCCAATCTAGGCTGGGGTAAGTCTAGATTTGCATTTCTTTAGATAGGTTCGGGTCACTACTTTGTAGTACCCAATTTAGATCTTGGTTCGGAGGCATATTTTTAAATCTTAAGTCCTCACCCTCCGGGAATATAATCTCAAATTTTTAAAAAAATGCCAACTCAAACATAAAGATTCTCTCATAAAATGTAAATCCAACATAGGATAGACAGAGGTTGCCTTTGAGCTTCTCAGAATCTGGAATCTCCTACGTTTTCTCCTTTGACTCGTTATGAACTATTCAACGTTGAGCTTTCTCCTTGGAAATTTCCTACTCTTTTTCTTGTCTTTTACTTTATAATCAAAGGGTATGAAATTGCTTCTTTAATCTTATATATATAGTTTATACATTTTGTTGTAATTTATTAAAGGTTTATACATGTTTTGTAATTAAATCAATACATTTTTTAATTTTTATTGAGCTTGGAAAAATTTGAAAATTTTGAATTTCTGTTAAATATATTTCCATTATATATATATATATATATATATATATATAAAGCCATTTGGCCATGGTTAAAACATAAAAGAATATTTTAAGGCAAAATTGCAAAAATATGAAGAACTCAAAATAAATTTAACAAAATTATATGAAAATCAAATAAAATTTTTAATAGCAAAGACATGTTGCTTAAGCTCTAGATAGTTACATTAAATCTAGTCAATCCTAAATTGATGAGGGAGTGCTGACTCAAATAACATGTCAAAACATAATATTGGTCACGGGGAATCACCCATTGTTTAGTGATTATGATGCTAACAGCAAGATTAAAGGAGCCAAACCATCTGGTAGCTCTAACATTTACAATGCCAATCAAGAAATGGATGAAAGAGCTACTACTCGAATGTAAAATGAATGCTGTGCTTTAGAAGTCTATTATTTTGTCTATAAAGGCACCATCGCCACCACGTGGACATAAACATTTGTATGAACAGGCAAACAATATAAAATAGCTGTGATGTTGTGGAATGAATGCTCAAAAGCAGTTACGCAACACTCGATGCCCATAAGCAGAAGTCTAAATACCTATGAAATATGCAAAAAGATACTACATAACATTTTGAAAAAACTGATACCATGCAAGGAATTTTAAAGGACCTAGCTAGCCTAAGAACAAAAGAGAAGCTCTCCACAGGAATGTCGAAAGAAATAGGTTTTAGGAGATGTCTACAATTAAGTGGAATCCATATGATGCCCTCATCAAACGGATTCGACTCATAGAAGGACGTTTTATGCTACTCGAGCACACTCAACAACCAGTAGAGCTAAGATAATTACCCAGAGATAGAAAGAGAAATATTCTCCAACACAATTGCCAAAAATCTAAGGTCTTTAAAAATTCTCTATATATACTAGTTGTTAATCAAGATCATTTATTTAGAAGCTAGATTGGATAGTAGATGAAGTACTAACCAAATTTTTTATCAACATAAAAGGCTTGCTTTCTAGGCTCGAGATTTGCCAAGGGGTCAATGGTTATTTTATCTCTCTCAATTGCAAGAGAGAACTTTTGATCTAGTTTTGTTTATAGGATTTGTGATGATTTGTTGTGATAATTTCATACATGGAATGACCAATAGCAATTTAAATGAAGGAGAGAAAGAATGTTGCTAGTAGCTTAAGAACGGGTGGTGGGAGAATGAAGACAAAGTTGTTCATCATTTATGGTTCCATCAATCTACTTCTACATGAATCCTAATCAATAGTCATGGGTTGTGTTATCCAAGGGGATCTAGGAAACCTAAGGAAAAAGTAAGGTCAAGGCCAAAGTTGGTGTATTCAAAACTCTTCTATGGAAGTAGACTATATCTAAAATGATTTTATCCACAAAAAAAAAAAAAGGATGTAACTTTATACAGCTCAAAACAACCCATGCATAAAATATTAAAATACACCAACAGATCAAAACAAAAGATATGTCTGACTTTGTATTGCAATGAAGTCGAAAGGTTAATTTGGCTCACTAAAGATATTCTTAGTGAAAATTTATCAAACAAACTTATCGCAGCCTTGATCTTACTTGTTAACTAAGAAGACAATTAAAATGGAAGGTGGTTGCCATTCTTCCAGCAGCCTCCATCTCATATGCAATGGTCAAAGCATTTGAATGGTCCCTGCCTTGCAGTTTTCTTCAATTAATAAATCATAGAGATCATCAGTAGCTCTTAATCCTCCATTTGCTCCTTTCAAAATACAGCATTTGCATCATCCAAATAAAGGTTCTTGACCAACTCCTCTGCTTTTAAAGAATGTTTCAGTTACCTTGAAGCAAATTAAAGGTTCGAAATTGACTGATATAAAGCCACATACCAACTAGAAGTAGTTATTCAGATGGCATAATAGTGGAGATAGCAAAAGAATCAAACAACACTAGATGATGATTGCATTTGGGGATGAAGTTAGCCTATAACACCAGATAGACCTAACCATTACAACAAGGTTTATAGGTTTTAGCAAAATTTAGTTCACTTGCAACATGCTAAAAGCATTGGCATTTCAAAAGGGTTGCATGTCCGTGACTGAAACATGTTAGATGAGGAGTACTCTAACATGGCAGAATAGTGTGTTTTACATTCCACCATTGATATGACAATTTTTCCTTTTCTAGAAAAAGATTCCAATATTTCTTGTAGCATTGAACAAGAATGAGTCAAGAGGGATTCATAAAGGAAAAAGCCAAAATAAAAAATAAAAAAAAAATTTGAAAACGCCAATGATTATGATGAAAAAAGATCTAAGCATGCACAAGTCACCACTTGCACAAAACATACAAATTTTGGACACAAATCTGTCACTCTTCTTGATAATACCTCAACATTTAGTGTTTAAAGTCTTAATTTCGACCACTTTAATTCACCCTTTTTATCAACTTTTATTGGTTGCTTAATCGAGTGCATTCTAAGCTTTTAACTTTTTCCTTTCTATAGTTAGAAGGCTACATAAGCAGCTTGAATCAACAATTCAATTCAATGGTGACCAATTCAGTATGGAAGAATTGGACCAACAGATGGCAGTATATCGTTACATACATGCAGCATATATGGCACAGCCTACTTCGAACATACATGTAGCATCTTCATTTGCATAACATTGCTAATTCATCATGATCCATTAATCATTTGATGACTACGACAAATTTTTTTGGTCTCATGAATAAAAGGGTTAAGTAGCATAACCGGAGATCATAACAATTTGGCCAATTTTCATCTGTCAAACTAAGTGATTCCTGTCAATTAGGGGCAACCCTTAACTTTTAGTACTATACTTAAAGCCAGAAATCAAAAGTTATAAAATTTAATATTGACTCAATTGTTGATTGATTTAGTTTTACCCAGATTTACATGATTCTTAAAACATATTCATTGAGATGTACGTGTCCAAATACTAAGTTTCAAGTGAAGTATCTTGTAAACACCTTGCCTAGCCATTCATTTCAGAATGAAGTGTCTGTTGGTAGCTCCTTAATCACATCTTTAGTGAGTAATTTTGAGCTAATGAATAACTGAGAAAATTTAAGCAATCATTTAAACATGTTTTGTCACATATACATCATATTGTCTAATACTGCATTGATTCTAATTCTTGTTAATTAAAACCCGAGCTAGTTTGATAAGATAAAAGAAAGGTTCAATTCAAGTTAATTCGATCAAAACTTGACTAATTGGTTGGCTCATAGATTTCAATTAATCCTGAACCCATTAGAAAGGATTGGCGTCGATATCCTTTGAAGTTATCTTGTGTCCATGAGGGTTGAAGTTGTGTATCGGAGTAACATTTTCTTACCATTTATTGGTGATGAGGGATGAAGGATTCACAAATCACCTACCCAAAGCAAATTAGACCACAAAAGGAGTCCCATAATTTTTTGGGTATCCTGCCAAGTGGTCTATTATGGTTTGGAAAAGATTGCTTAAGGCAATAGATTTAGGGTTTCACACAACTATGTAGGGACAACAAAATCTTTAAGGCCTCAAACTAGATTATTGTATAAAACTGAAAGAGTATTCACCAATTGTTGACCCGTAGACCTAATACAAAAAAAAAGGATTTTTGTGTAACTGTTCGGACCTCCTACGCCGCCCTATGCACGACTAGAGGTCGTAACTTACCATGCCTTCGCACGATCTCGCCATATCGACGTCTGGCTCCGCTCGTCCGGCTCCCGCAATCCGCTCCTCGATGCCTCGTCTTTAAATAGTGACCGGAGCTCTCTCGCTCTTGTCTTCCCTCCCTCACACACTTCTTCGGCTCCCTCGTTGCTGTTCGACTTTGCACTTTCAACGACATTCCCTTCTGGTTGGATCGGAAGTTACGACATTTCGATTGGAAGCAACGATCAGGAGCTCGCTCGCTGTGAAGATAACTATCTCCCTTTCGCGCACTTCTTCACCTCCTTCGTCGTTGTTCAACCTCGCTCCTTCCACGACTTCCCTTCCTGTCCGACCAGAAGTTACGACATTTTGATCACATGCAATGACGCGAGCTCGCCAGCCGTGAAGGTAACTTTCTCCCTTTCCGGTGCTTCTTTGGCTCTATGTGGCTATTCGATTTCGCTCCTGGGATGACTTTCCCTTCCTGTTTGATCGGAATGAACGATGGGAGCTCGCCGTTGTGAAGGTATCTTTCTCCTTTTCGGGAGCTTCTTCGACCAAATCCCCTTGCCGAACAGCCCTTTAGGGCAATAAAAAATTTTTGGAATCAAAATTTTGGACAAAATTCCCTGATAGCCTTGCTCGAAGAGGGCCACCTCTAAGTAAAATTGAATGCACCCCTAAGCCACCAGCATTACTCGGTTTACATACTTCCTCCCATGCAACATAATGCAAACCTTTCTTTCCATTTGGTTTGTGCCAAACAAAGTCCCTACAATGTTTCTCCACTTCATGCAGCACTCTTCTAGGAACCAAAGAATGTCTAATTAAAAAATTTGGCATTGATAACAATGAAGCTTAACAAGAGTAATCTTGCCTCCCAAAGATAAAGTCTTCCTTCCCCACACATTCAGCCTTTCCAACACATGATTCAGCAGATCTTGATAATCTGTCACTCCCAACCTTCTCAAAGCAATTTTGATTCCCAAATAATGCATTTCCTTCACAATCTTAAAACCCAGTCTTCTAGTAACTCTATTTTTAAGGGAACGTTTAACAGCCTTACCAAACATGACTTGCGATTTATTGATGTTGACTCTTTGGCCTGTCCATCTACAGAAATCCACCACAATAGTCTTCAATATTCTTGCCATGATTGTCGTTGCTTGAGAAAAAACAAGCACATCATCTGCATAGAGAAGATGTGTAACCTTCTAACATCTAGGAGATAACTGGATGCCCAACTCCCACCCCCTTTGCTCAACAGAGTTGGATAGAAGTTGAGAGCACATAATGAACAAATAAGGTGAAAGTGGACATCCCTGCTGAAATCCACTATGAGCATTAATCCATCTTGAATTCTTCCCATTCAAGATAATCGAGAACCTTGCCTCAACCACACACTCCATGATGAGATCAGAAAACATAGAGGGGAAACCATACCATTTAAGAATTTGTTGCAGAGTCGGCCAACCCATGCTATCATATGCCTTCTCCATATCTAGCTTTACAACCATCATTCTTTCTTATTTTTGGAGACCCTAAACTTGTTAAAAATCTCCTGAGCCAATAAATAATGTTCTGACATTGATCTCCCTGGAATAAATGCCACTTGCTCTTCAGAAATCATCTTGGACATACACCTTTTCAATCTGTTAACCAGCTTAGTAGCAACAATCTTGTAAGTGGTTTGACAAAGACTAATAGGCCTATAATTGGACGAGGTGATAGGATTCTTCACATTGGGGATTAAGACAATCAAAGTGTCTTTCCACTCATTATGCATAACTATAGATTTAAAGAAATCATTGACAGCATTCCAAGTAGTCTCCTTTATAATGCTTCAATAACATTTAAAGAAAGAAGAAGTCACCCCGTCCACTCCAGGTGCTTTATTGTTACCTTGTTGGAAAATCGAATCCCTACATTCCTCTATGGTAAAATCTGCACTCAACATATCCAAATCTGAAGTTACTAACCTCTGACTATCAGAGATCAAAGGCCAATCAGAAAGAGTGCAATCTCTAGACTTCCACTTATTCATGAAAAAATTCAGAAAAACCTCCTCAATCTGATAATCCTCCTCAAGCATATTATCACTATAATTGATCTGCCTAATCCAATTCCCATTTCTTCTTGCCGATGCAAAGTTATGAAAAAACTTAGAATTAGTGTCCCCTTCCTCATGCCATCTTACCTTAGCTCTTTGGTTCCACCAAGTGGATAGCCTCCTTAACGTGACATTAAGTTCATGCACCTTGCTTCTAAGTACCAAAAGATCTTCCTTGGATGTACCTCCATCCGAGGCTTCCTTCATTTGTAATTCCAGAATTTCCCTCTTCAAGTCTTCCTTTACCTTGCATAAATCTTTGCATTTGTTCTTATTCCAGAAGTATAAGGCCTTTAAAGTTCTTCGGAGCTTTGTATGAAGCACATCCCCCTCATTGCCAAAATCTAATTTCTTCCAAGATTTAAGCACAATACTCCAAGCCGCTGGGTAAGATCTCCAAGTTTCTTAAAATCTGATGATCTTAACTTTGTTGAACTATTTTTCTTCCAATTAAAAGACAATGGGACTATGATCAGAAGCAACCCTAGCAAGATGTCTAACTTTTGCTGAAGGAACCAAATGTAAAGATTTAGAGTTCAACAAGCATCTATCGAGCCTCTCCCAAATTCTTGAAGCACCTTCTTTGTTGTTGCACCAAGTATAACTTGATCCAACAATCCCTACATCATGAAAATTATTGTTAGTCATAAAATCTCTCATCTCTCTAGGTCCCCTAGAAAAGAGAAATCTCTTTCCACCTTTCTTATCCTCCTTACACATGATGCAATTAAAATCCCTCCCACAATGGAAGGGACATCAGCCACCAAACACTTCTCAAGCCTATCCCATAATCTTCTTCTCTCTATATAACACTTATTCCCATACATTGTAGCAACCCTTCAAGACCCCATAGAAGGAGTAAAGAGGACACCAAACACCATCTGAGAAGAATGCTCAACAACCACAAAAGACACCACCTTCCTATTCCAAACAACCAAAATCCCACCAGCAGTACCTTCAGCAGGATGGTGAAAAAAATCCCAATCACTCCCAATGAAGCAATCAACATCCTTCCTATCAATACACGTTAACTTAGTCTCAATCAGCCCAATAAAAAAAACATCATGGTCCCTCACAATCTCCCTAAGATACAGAGAGGCCTCCTTCTTCCTTGCCCCCCTACAATTCCAAAAAATAAGGGAAGACATTAGTTATCCAAAGGGGGAACCGTCCCCGCCTAAAACATTCCCCTTTCCATCTCTCCTCTTTTTTCTATGCTCAGGTTCCACAGGACCTAAAGACCTCAGCTCCTTAGCCAATTTGACGTTGACAGAGCTGCCCCTTGGAGATTCAGCAACCACCCTTCTATTTGGAATAGAGCCAGCAGGTTCAACAGCCTTCGGATTCTCCACTTGGTCAGGAACTTTAATTTCCCCATCTTCAATCTCATAAGTCAAAGCATCAAATTTGTTTGCCACAACAATATCCTTATCCTTATCACCAACCAATTCTCCTTTTACATAGCCTACATCTTCGACCAGCAGCTTTTGTCCTACATTAATCTTCTCCACTCCAACATTCGTGCATTGATCAGTTTCCTTCACACCATCTCCTTTGACATCAATCACCTTGAGATTCTCATCAATCGCACTTCTTCCATTCCTACCTCCACCAGCATACCTTCCACTTCTAAACATTCCATTCTTAAACTTAACATGAATCCAAGGCCCATATTCCTCATTAAGCAAAGAAGATTTGTTTACAACAGATGCCACGACACCACCTACCAGACCATCCTTCTACACAGCCTGAGCATTCTGAGCAAGAACCCCACCATCAGGAACTGTCTTTGTAGGATTGTTGGTAGTGCATTTAGTCTTCAAATGACCAATTTTACCGCAATGATAACAAAGGGATGAAATCTTTTCATACTCGACTTTTTGAAAGGATCTATCGTGGATTCCTTCAATCCATACACCCTTAGGTAGCTATTTGTCTAACTCAATTCGAACACAAACTCGGGCTTACTCTCTCTTACCCCATTTAAATGAATTTCCATCAATATACAAAGGCAATCCGATCATAGATGCAATTCTCAAAATATTTTATTCATCCCAACAGTGCAACGGTAGGCAAGGCATACAAATACATACCGGTGCATTGAGGCCTTCAAGTGATTCAGGGGAGAATAAAGCGGACCATTTGTCCATGCCAATGATCTGACCTCCAATAAACCAAGGACCACCACCTAAGACTTCCTCCAATGCTTTTGGATTCTTAAATGAGCAAAGAATCCAATTCAACCCCAATGTTGTTAAGTGGAAATTACCATACTTATTCCATTGCCTCCAAAGCTCCATACTACAGACTGGAAATGGAATGTTATCACCAAGAACCTTAATCACAAGCTATATCTTCAGAACCTGGGAATTGGACTTTTCCATATCAGAATTCAAGACAACTGCTACTCCCACCTCAGTTAACTATGTAGAATTGACATCATAATTTAACTTAATGTGCTGAGTCTTTTTCCAAGCATTCAAGAAATTTTCTTTTGGACCTCCGAATGCAACATTCTCAGGAAGATCACAACAATTCTTCAAGCCAATCTCTGGGGTTGTGTGCGGATTATTAAGTAAACTACCAGTTTTCACTACAGAATCCTCCAACACATTTAAATTAGCAATTGAATCTGTGTTATCGTAATGAGGCCGCTTCTCATCAGATTCATGAAAATCATTGTTAAACTCATTCGAGACATTCACATTTATCCTTTTCCTGAGGCCAGGGATTGCATTTGAACATCCAAATTTATTTACATAGATCTTCATGTCTGACGAAGAAGCTTCACAATCGTACAGAGGCAATTTAACACAAGACTTAAAATGCTGAGGAGTAAAACACGCAGACACATTCAAAATTCCTTTGTCCTTATCTTCCACACAATCCAACTTCTTCATGGGAGAAGAATCACTTACCTCCTTAATAACTAAAGGATTAGAAGTCGCCCTCATACACGCATCCTTTGAATCCAACACCGGATTAGCACGATGATGATGTCCATCTTCCCTAATACGTCCACTTAGTCCACCAGATTGACGATCAACAGTTGGAGGTGCAACCACAGGTGGCCGGCGGCTATCAGCTGCCATCGCCTGAGATACGCCGACGAAGACGGTAGAGAACCGGGAAATGGAAAATTTTGAAAATTCACTAGGGTTCTTTCAGCTATAAAGTTTGTGTTCATTATGGTTTGCAATATTGTATGAATGGCTGCCATATGTCAAAACAAAAAGTTGACAATTCTATTGAGCATTAATATTATCTTCATGGACAGTATTGTGGGCTCCGGGACATTCTTTTGTCAAAATTTTTAAAGGTATATTAGATTATAAATAAGACACTATTTGATAATTTTTCACTCATTTATGAGGACTTTAAGATGTGATTTCAAATTTCCCAAGGTGTAAACCTTATGGTTAACCCCTTTCGATGATGAGATATAAATTTAATTAAAGGTAGACGATTTGCCTTAAATGCATAGCTTATAGTATTAATGATTTAATTTTAGAATAAGAAAATTTATCATCATTAGTTTAGAATGGATGGCTGCGCGAATTATTATTAACCTAATAATGTCATCATGATTTTGTTCTTTCATGTTGTCGTGGACCATAGTATACTTATTCAGTAGAGGTAATTGACACAACTTGATTGAAGCATCATTACTAGTAGCCATGAATTCCATCATTTAAGGGGATCCTATAAACATTGGATGAATGTTTGTCTAAAGGGACATAAATCATTCTTAGTTAATATAGATCTTTTTATATTATGAAGTGTACCATATGATTCACAACCCAAATGATTGAGTTAATTGAGAACATCAAGGCTTTGGCCTTAAAAATAATTTAATTGTGTCATTTTATAGTTAAATCACCCAGTCAAAAGGCCTTAGTCATATTTCATATCCAACAGATCCATTTGGTGGAAAAATTGCATAATTAAATGATACATTGCACATTCTTACTAGTATTTGGTCTTTTTGAGAGTGATGATAGCAATATGCTTGATATGACATTAGTCCTTTGTGAGATAATATTATGTTAAATTTGTCACCCTAGTCAAACTAATATGAAAGTAGATAGATATTTGCTTTAATCTTTAAGAAATCATTTATTGCTTGATTTTTTATGCTTTTAAGGGAATTCAGGCCCAAAATGATTTAATTTGAGATTTGAGACATTTTGATGATAGCATGCCTGTTGATTGAGATTTTATCTCAACATAACTATCATCAGATTAACGATATTTTAAGCATGTTTATTTCAATTTGAAGTTTGATTTTTGAAAATAAATCCTTGCAGCTACGATATCTAGTAGATATACTCATCTTAGGAATAATATTGAAGTCACTTGGGGTATTTATATTTTCAAATAAAAAACTTAGTTTTGTGAATACACCCCTCATATTATGATGCATGGTAATCACACCCATTATAGGGGTTTGTTGTTTTATTGAAATTTGTTTCTTGAAACTTGTTAACTCTACCTACTTGCTTGCAAAATATCAAGTTCATGCCTATATATGATTTGAGTTTGTTAAGAGATTTACTGCATTATAGATCTACTACGTTAAATCTGATCCGTATAGAAAGGATTGGTATGTCTGAGAGTAGAACTTATATCATGCTATATAGCCAAGGTGGCTCTGAGAGTTTACATATATATATATATATATATATATATATATATATATATATATATATATATATATATATATATATATATATATAATTCGTTATATATGGCTTTGGAGGCCTTAAGCAAACATGAAATAAAGCACATGTGGGCATTTTAAAGTTCTCACGTAATTTGTAAGGTGTTATGAGTAAGTTCAAAGTTGTCTTGTAATGCATATGCAAGGATTAAAATTCACTATGTTTAGTTGTTTGTGCTTGTTTTATCATTTAAGTGCATGTAAGCTTTTTATTTTTAGCTTTAAAAATTACATTCTATCCTCTTGCATAAAAATGCTACAAATTTGATTAGCAAATTTAATGATATAGGTTCTAGAAGAGTTCAAGAAATATACTAAAGATATTTTGTTATTGCTCGTGAATGAGTTATCAAGTCCCCAATAAGTTCTTGCAGTTCTTTGTAATTATTTTATTAATTATGGCTCTTGCAATTCATTTGGTGTGACATGCATTCATTTTGAGTATTCTTTAATGTTTAATTTTATAATTTTATATTTATATGTTTATTTTGGTCATATTCTTTGAGTCTAGAAAACCCTTTTAATTGTTCCCTTTGAGTTCTTTACACTAATATGGTTCATTGAAAAATATAGTAGCCTCCTAACATCTCCCTCAAATCAATAGGAGGCATCTATAAGTTGTGTTATGCCTTCTTATTATGCTTAAACAAGCATATATGGTCAATGCATAGGACATCGCAGAAGGATTCTCATACCCAACATGCTTAAACAAGCAAACATTGGCTTTCAATATACGCATAAAGATATACACAATGGTTTCCTCACCATATAGGAATAATTCACACATATAATTATTATTTCATTTTCCTTATATCATTGGAAACACGCGCATGGATACTTAAATTTATGGATGTATGGCGTCCATCGACTACACGAGAAAATATTTATGATTTCCTCGCTACGTTAAAATATAGACAGTTTCCCTCTCTTTTTTATCTCTTCTTTTTTTTTTTTCCTTTTTTTCTCTTTTTTAAGTTGATTTTTTTTAGAGAAAGAGAGAAATGGTAGGGGGACCCTGAAGGGAAAGTGAGACAGTGAAAGAGAGAAAGAAGTAAAGAGTATGAGAGAAGCTATAGTCGATGATGATTTATAACTCAAAATTTTGAAAACTGCATTTTTAGCTACAATAGTCAAGAATTTATTCAGAATTTATTATAAGCCCAAATCATAAATCGTATTCTCCATAACATCTCTATTATTGTGTTTTAATTTTTCTAATTTTTCATAATTTTTGGGCACCGGTAAAATTCCTTAAGATATTGGCACCTATAAGTACAAGTGGAGGTTTTGGGACCGTTAAGTATCAGTTTTGCAAATCGATTTCACTAGAATTTTTTAAATAAATGGACAATTATATGTATATTTTTTTATAATTTTTGGAATTCATAAAATAATTTTTATGAATTTTAAAGTAAAAATTCATTAAAATATTATTATTATAATATTATTTTATATAAAAATCTAATTCCACTTTTATTATTTATTAATCTATTTGTTTTCTTCTCATTCCCATTAATAGAGAAGATATTTGTAATTTAGAGAAAAGAGAGGAGAGAGAAGGGAGAAAAGCTTGGGTTTGGCAGCCGTAGAGCGATTTTCGTCCATCAACCTAGTTGGGAAATTTGCTCGTTTCGAGGTAGGTTATGTTTTATATATTTCAGATTTCAATAATTTTATGTTTTTGATATTTTTTGATCAAATTTATATTTTTATTACATAAAAATGAGGATAACTTTATTTTGATAAAACTTTCACCGTGTAATTTTTTATATATTATAAAGATTATGATTATGAACATTTTAAGTATATTCTTAAAATTTTTTGTTAAGTGTTTTTGAAAAGCAACAATTTTTGCCTACTCAAAAATTTATTTTGACATCTAAATATAGCACTTAAGTTCAATTAAAGCTTCAGAATGATATTTTATACAATCTTTGATAAATTGGTTATATTTAAAAATTATAAATTTTAGCTCAATGGTATTTTATTGTCTACTGTTACGACATTTTGGCAATTTTTGAATTCCGTCCAATTATACTTTAATTAAAGAAATGCATTGAAAATATGAAAGAAATATGATGTGAGGTATTGTGATGTGACGTGAAGTGTAGTGATGTAATGCTGGCGCCACTAAGCAACTGAGATGGAATTCTGTTATGTCAACCCCATTGGGCGACCAATGTGAGATTCTATTATGTCGGTACCAATGGGCGACTGGGGTGGGATTCTATTATGCGAATGCCAATGTGCAACCGAGGTGGGATTCTATTACCGAAGTGTTGTGATGTCAACGCTATTAGGCGACTAAGGTGGGATATTATTATGTCGGTGCCAAGGTGGGATTCTAGTAATAAATATGTATGAAAATTTGGGCTTAAGAGCTATTTTGATGAAGTGTTTGTTTATAATTTTGTTAATTTTATATTTATTTAATTATATTCAATTTCATTATATGATTTAGCTTAGTTTTCAAATATTTTAGTTTTGGTTATTATTTTCTATTTTAGGCTGTGATAGACTACTGAGTCGTGTTAGATCATCCCTGCTTTGGCTTTTATTTTTAGGCCCGTGGAAGGTAAGGAGCGAGTTGAGTTATTTAGATAGCAGGCTCCAATTTATGTTGTAGGTATGTTTTGGTTAGTTTTAATTTTTTTTTCAAGCTTGGCTTTTATTTTTGTTATGCTCCCTATTATCAAGCGGTGTTATAGATAGCCTTTAGATTATATATTTTTGAATGATATATAAAAAAATCATGTTGAGATTCAGTAGTCTTCCGCTTTATATTGCATTCAATAGTGGCTTTGTGTATTATATAAATTGGAAGTTTTATTTCAATAGTTCTCCAACAAGATCTTGGGGTCAGTCTTGCCACAATCTGACATGGTATGACCTGTGCAATTTTGGGTCATATCGGGTCGAGTTTTGATAATTTTTTGGTATCAGAGCAAGTTTGGTGAAGTAAATTGTAACAGAACTATAAAATTTAATTTGGAGAAGAGTGAGATGCTTCTGAGTAGTTTTCAGTGCTCATTTTATTTATTTTTCATATGCATATGTTGCATTCAAATATGTGTTTTGAGATGGCTGATCCACCAAAGCTAGATCTAGATATAACTAATTGTTAGAGTTCTAGTCAGGAAGTTCAAGTTCATAGTATAACTCAAGTGATAAGTTTTGAGATGATTTCTTAGATTACTAGAATAGTAGCATAGCTAGTTGGTGAGGCTCACACATGGGTCGTTGGTACCCGATATGATGGTATAGACAGATATTTATAAAATTTTATGAGATTACAGTCTCTTATACCTTCAGGTGTTATTGAGCCTAGAGCAGCTAAGGATTAGCTAATGAGCATAGAGAAGACTCTGGATGGGATGCCTTGCTCTCCTGAGTGGAGAGTTGCATTAGCTACATTTTTATTAAATGGCGAGGTGAGTGTTGGTGTTTTGGCCAATAGAGAGAAAAGTTTCAGGGTCATGCAACTACCCTGATTTGTTGGAATGGGTTTACTGAGACATTTAGGGCATGGTTTATACCTCCGTGCTAGGAGTCGGTTATAGAGCCCTTTTCTAAAATTGATTGAGGGAAGCATGTCAGTAATGCAGTAAAAGGCAGAGTTTACTGCTTCCAGGTATGCTCCATAGTTAGTTTGCACTTCTGAGGAGAAGTGTTACCAATTTTTGGAGGGACTCTAGATGCTTTGAGGAAGACACTATTGGATCAGGATATTATAGACTTTGCATAGTTCATTGAGAGGGACAAGAGGAAAGAGACCGATTTGGTGGCAGTGCAGTAGCGATGGATTGCAAGCAAGAAGAGAATTGGCGGTGAGATAGCTAATAATAGCCATTCTAGGAAGAAGAGCAGGTTTGGACTTGTTGAGTTTAGAAGAAGGGGTCAGTTAGTAGCAATTTCTTCTTGATCAGAAAGAGGTAATGTTGTTAGTTTTGGGGGTTCAGTGAGTGATCCTCATTATGTCAGTAGTGCGATATAAGGCATAGTGGTTAGTGTTACAGAGTATCAGGTAGGTGTTTTCGCTATGGTTAGTTTGGATATAGGATTACTAAGTGTGCACAAGATGATTTTAATAGATATTCTAATTTCAGAGGCTCTGCATAGTCGACCATGGGTAGGCTGAGGGCAATACCACCTTGACCATATACTAAAGCTTCTGGTAGCCAGGATGTTGGTGTGGTAGCACGAGGTCAGCCTTTTGGAGGTTTGTGAGGTACATGTAGTTTTGTTGCTTTAACCTCAGTGCATCCACAAGTTTACAATCTGACACAGCAAGAGGCCAATGAGTTCCCAGATTTTTTGATAAGTACGACTTATATTTCTTTATCTCCTTGTTTTATTTTATTTGATTCTAGTATTACTCATTATTTCATGTTTGATCAGTATTTTGATTATCTTAGTTTATTTTTCATATTATTACATATTTCTTTATATATGATTTTGCCTATGAGAGATGGAATAGTATATAGTAGGGTTTGATTTTGTGATTTAGAGTTTGGAGATCTAGTTTGATTTTGTTACCTATTTTTTCATTTGGTGTCATTTTGGGTATGGAATGGATGAGTCGATATGGAGCTTATATTGATTGCTTGAAGAAGAAAGTAACTTTGTATCAGAATGCTGAGAGCTTTATAATTTAGGGAATCACAAGTGTTCTCTCTTATCTGATTTTTGCTCTAAAAGTGGATAGACATTGGAGGAAAGGTAGCCTAGTATTTTCAGCATCTGTTAGAGATGTGAGACTCTCTTCTGATTCTATGAGTAGTGTCCTTATAGTTCAGAAATTTTTACATATCTTCCATGAGGAATTAGTGACTTTATTGCCAAACAGAAAGATATTGTTTTGTATCGATCTTTTTTTGGGTACTGCTCTGATCTCTAAAGCTCCATATAGAAAGAACCAAAGGTGTTTCAAGAGTTGAAGATTCAGTTTCAAGAGTTTGTTGACAGTGGATACATCCACCCTAGTGTGTCTCCGTGGGGAGCACCTATTTTATTTGTGAAGAAAAAAGATGATATGATAAGAATGTGCATTGATTATAAGGAGTTGAACAAAGTCACTATAAAAAATAAGTATCCCTTGCATAGGATTGATGATTTATTTGATCAGCTGACTAGATGTTCAGTATTTTTTAAGATCAAACTGTGATCTAGTTATCATCAATTGAAGGTAAGGGCGGAGGATGTGGTGAAGACTACAATTAATCATAGGTATGGGCATTATGAGTTTTTATTCATGCCATTTGGAGTGACTAATAATCCAGTAGTCTTCATAGATTTGACCAACAAGGATTTTAGGAAGTATCTAGTCTAATTTGTGATTATCTTTATAGATGATATTCAAGTTTATTCCAGATCTGAGGAGGAGCATGCAACACAATTGAGGATTTCTCTAAAGATTTTAAGGTTTAATCAATTATATGCTAAGTTCTCGAAGTTCTAGTTAAGGAAGCATTTCATTTCTATGGCATATATAGAGCAGTGTAGGCATTTCAGTAGATCCCCAAAAATTCAGGCTATTTCTGATTGGCCAAGGCCTACTATAGTTCCAGAGGTTCATAGTTTCTTAGGCTTGGCTGGATATTATCGAAAGTTTGTTCAGGAGTTTTCTCGTATGTCTTTGCCTTTGACGAGATTGACTCAGAAGTTAGTAGCTTTTATATGGAATCCGAAGTTTGAGGAGAGTTTTCAGCTACTGAAACATCGTTGGACTTCTGCTCCAATTTTGACTATTCCTTCAAGCACTGAGGGGTTCTAGGTTTTTAGTGATGCATGTTGCAAATCTGGATTCAAGATTTTGATGATAAAAAATATTTTTACACATTCATTTTAGTTGCCCTGCATACTAACCTTTCAGATTCATAAGATCAATTGCAATTCAAGCTAGCTCAAGATCGAGTCAGTCTGTTTTTTCAATTTCAATATAATTTTTCACCTTTCTTGAGTCAAATGTAATGTAATGGATCCCCAAGCTAAGTAACCTTGCACACACAAGCTCAGGGGGAGATTTTCAGTAAGTTAGAGTTTCTGTTATGTTTTGTTAATATCATTCTGAATGATATAATATCATCCTAGATGATCCATTGAAAACAAAAATCCTAATTAGGGCACCCATGTTAAGTCGGTCAGATTAAGCAGATCATCCTGGATGATCCTACCATCATCCAGGATGATATGCTCAAATTAAAACCTCTCAGCCACCAGACTCTTTTAAGCAGGTTTTATTTTTAGGAATTATGTCTAATCGTACAGGATGAAAAACTCATCGTCCTAGATGATTCATTACAATCATGCCTAAAATAGTCAGATGATTAAGGAGAGTAATTAAGAATTGATTGATCGATTATATCATTCTGGACGATCACGGAATCATCCTAGATGATACACCTCAATCAGTTGGACGTCTAGAACTATTTGCTAGACGATATATTCCTTTTTGTATTAATCATACAGGATGATATCAACATCGTCCTGGATGGTCAGTTATTTTTTAAGTTGTCCAGGATTCATCGGCTGGACATCCAGAACTATGTACCGGATGATATTGGGCTTTTTTGAACTAATCGTACAAGGAGATAGAGATGTCATCCTGGATGATCAAGTCATTTTCTTTAGATCATCTAGACTTTTCTCCTGGACATCCCAAACTATTTGCTGGATGATATTCCTGATTTAGAACTAATCAGCTAGGATGATCGCAGGATCCTCCTGGATGATCAGAATAAACCTTATCTTCTAATCATTCAGAAGAACCAGATCGTCCAGTCTGATGTGTGTATTTTTGTACTGATTATACAGGACGATCAACAGATCGTTCTAAATGATCGTTGACAGTAAGTTGAAATTTAAGGCATTTTGAGCCCTTTTATTTAAGATCTCTTGTTTATTTCTGTTGAGAACTTTTGCTGCTGTTCTCACCTGAGATAGTCTTGAGAGGGAGAGGGAGAAGGAGAGGGAGAGAGAATCTTATGAGGGAGAGTTTGTGAGGTGTTTACAAAGGTTACTCAAAGCAAGGATTCGAGCCGTCTTCTTCAGTCGTCATCCCTTGTCCTTTGGTGGCTCTGTAGGAAGGATTGTTAATAAGAAGATCAAGGTTCTCTGCCTGCTTCAGGAGGAAGCAAAAGGAGGTAAGGTTCTCTGCCTGCTTCAGGAGGAAGCAAAAGGAGTTTGGGTTCTCTGCCTGCTTTAGGAGGAAGCAAAAGGAGTTTGGGTTCTCTGCCTCATCGGGGTTGGTGAAAAGGAGTTTTTGTAAAGGCTTCTTTGCTTTGCTGTGGGAGCAGAAGGAGAGTCACTGAGTTTTAGTGCAATACCTGGAGGGGAGGCTCCAGGTAGTGGATGCAGGTCAAGTTGATCGAACCACTATAAAATCTAGTGTGTTCGTTCTTTTACTATTCCGCTTTTAATTTTTGCACTTTACTTTTATGTGAATTATCATGTGATTAAAGTTATTATTTTTATTAATTAATCATCTCCACATCAACGTGCTATTGTAATTATTTTAAAACATTCAAAAAGGTTTTCAAAATCATTTTTGCTTAAGAATTTTTAAAACTACCAACTCACCCCACTCTTGGTTAGCCTCAGGCTAGTTCATAATGGCTTAACATCCCTAACGAACTTTCAAGTGGTATTAGAGTGAGATTCATAAAATCAAGTTTTAAAAAACTTTTGAATTTGATTCATGGCAAACTTTGGTAATAGAAACACCACAGCAGGATATTTAATCACTCGACCACCTTTATTTGATAATATACCTTTTAATTTTTAAAAAACTCGCATGTCCACCTTTTTATAATCTATTAATTATCGCATTTGGATGCTTGTTAAAGATGGATACTCTGCACCTTTTAGATTAGTTGATGGCATTAAAATTAAACTTCCTTTTACTAAATGTACATTTGATGATCAAGATTTAGCACAACTGATGCAAAATGCTTAAGCTATTTTTTTCTGTGCATTAAAATCTAAGGATTACATGCGTATTTCTACTTGCACAACTGGTAAAGAAATTTGGGATAGATTATGCATTACTTATGAAGGCACATCAGGAGTTAAGAAATCTAGGTTGAATATCTTGCTTCAAGACTATAAACTCTTTCGCATGAAATCTAGTGAGTCAATATCTGAAATATATACTAGGTTTACACAAATTGTCACCTCCCTGCATGCCTTAGGAAGAGAACTCACTAACTATGTGAAAGTTAACAAAATTCTGAGAAGTTTGTCTTCTTCCTATGATGCCAAGATAACTGCGATCATTGAATCCAAGGATTTGAACACTTATTCTATTGATAACTTACTTAGATCACTCATTGCTTATGAGCAAGGAGTGAACCAAAGACAACTTGATGCAGGTGAGAAAAAGGAGAAAACTATGGCACTGAAGGCTAACGATACGGAGACTAATTCTTTTGGGTCTGAAAGTGATGATGTTGCCTTAATTACTAGGCAATTCAAAAGATTTCTAAGGAAGAGACAAAAGCACCATCAGAAATAGAACAAAGGTAAGAATAATAAAAATTCTAAAGGTTCTTCTGATATGGTTTGCTTTGAATGCAGGAAGACAGGACATATGAAAGCTAATTGTCCTAGACTTAAGACTCACCCAACTGAGGAGAAGGGTGAGGAGAAGCCTAAGTTCAAGAAGGATAAAAAATGGATTCTACAGCTGACTCCTCTGAGACTGAAGCTGAAGAGGAGACTACATATTTTTGTTTGATGGCAGATGAACATCTTGGTCATTCTGACCAAGAAGAGGCATGTAAAATAACCTACGATCAATTACTTGATGTTTTTGAAAAAATCTATTCATCACATAGGAAACTTAAGAAACTGCATGCTAGCCTGAAATTGAAACTCTTGAACCTGCAAAAAGAGCATGAAGTTTTACTTAAATATCAATCTTCACTTGATAGCAATCACATGTCATTACTTGATGAACTTAATGAGTTAAATAAAAAGTATTCTAATTTGATTGTTGAGCATGATTCGTTGAAAGCATCATATGTTGAATTAGAAACTTTATTCAAGGAATTAAAAACTCATGCATTTGATGTAGAGAGTAGGGAGCATGCATTGAGAGTGGAAAATTTAATTTTGGATAGTTCAAATAAATATTTTAACGCTAAATTAACCGCTTTTATGAAAAATAAATAACCTCCATCACTTGAAGAATTTTATACACAATCATCAAAGCATGCATCATCCAAATATAAGAAGAGGCACTATCACCCACATAGATTAATTAACCCTTTTTCTGGCATTAGATATTTTTCTTGTGGCATTTTAGGACATATCTCCCACACCTGCACTGTTCACCATGGTACAAATTGGGTGTAGAGGCCCAAATTACATGATTCACAGTATAACACACATGCATTGCATTCTTCCTTCCATAAGAATGAACCTAAACCTGTTTAGGTTACTAAATTTATCTTTTGATGATTTTGTAGGGGTGCTCTCGCACAAGACCTCGTGAGAGTATGTGGTACCTAGATAGTGGATGTCCAAGGCATATGACTGGAGATACAAAATAATTCATTTTGCTGGAAGCCAGAACTGGAGGTAAGGTCACTCTTAGAGACAACACCACCAGGAAAGTGGTGGGCGCAGGTATAATTGAAAACTCCAAGAACCTTTTAATTGAAAATATTTTGCTTGTAGATGTACTGAAACACAACCTACTCAGTATCAGTCAACTCTGTGACAAAGGGTTCAGCATAAAGTTCCTGGCAAACACTTGTATTATCAGCTTAATATTGCAAATCTGGTTTTGATGGTGACAAATATATTTGTATTGTATTTTGCTTGGCTAACCCATTTCAAGTACAAAAGATCAAGAGCAACTCAAGCCAACTCAAGATCGGGTCTATGTGTGTCTAAATGTACTGTTTTGCTTTTCTTGAGTCAATTGTAATGTAACTGATCCCCTAACTAAGTAACCTTGCACACATACACTTAGGGGGAGAGCTTGAGTGAATTAGAGTTTCTGTTCAATTTTCATTCAGATCATCCTGGATGATATTCACATCATCCTGGACGATTAAGTAAAAAATTGAAACCCTAATTAGGGCGACCAAGTTAAGTCTGTCTGATTAAGTAGATCGTCCTGGATGATCCAGACATCGTACGGGATGATATGCTCAAATAAGAAATTCTCAGCCGCTAGATCAAGTTAGGCAAGTTTTTATTTTAAGATATTTGGTCTGATCATCCCGGACGATACGTGTATCATCCTGGACGATACTGTACAATCATGCCTAAATTAGTCTGGTTATTAAGGAAAATAATTAATACTTGATTGATACTATCATATCATCCTGGATGATCGCAAGATCATCCCAGATGATCATGATCGTCTAGTGTGTTTCAGTTGTACGTCCAGAGTTGTGCTCAGGATGATTTGGGCACATTTTGAACTAATCGTACAGGTCAATATCCTTATCGTCCTGGACGATCAAGTCATTTTTAGGTCATCCAGCACAAGTTTCTCTGGACAACCAGAGCGATCTTCTGGACGAAATTCCTCAATTTACACTAATCATCCCGGACGATCGCAGAATCATACGGGACGATATGAACAACTTTTTCTACTGATCGTCCAGAAGAGCCAAATCGTCCAGGCTGAAATAGCTGATTTTGAACTGATCGTACAGGATGATCTATTGATCGTCCTGGACGATCTTGGCCAACCAGTTGAGATTTAGGGCAAATTTTGAGCCCTCTTATAAAAGATCTTTTTTTTTCAACAAGAAAAATCTTTTGCCACTTTCCTTTCCAGAGAAACCCTAGAGAGAGAGTTTGGGAGAGAGAGAGAGAGAGAGGATCTTATGAGGGGGAGTTCGAGAGGGGTTCACGAAGGTTACTCCAAGCAAGGATCAGAGTCATCTTCTCCACTCGTCGTCTTTCGTCGTGTTGGTGTTCTTTGTGAGAGGATCGTTCGCAAGAAGATCCGGGGTTCTCTACCTGCTTCAGGAGGAAGCGAAAGGAGTCTGAGGTTCTCTGCCTGCTTCAGGAGGAAGCAAAAGGAGGTTAGGTTCTCTGCCTCACCGTGTCAGTGGAAAGTAGGTTTTTGTACAGGCTTCTCCGCCTTGCTGTGGGAGCAAAGGGAGAGACACTTTGAGTTAGTGCAATACCCGGAGGGGAGGCTCCGGGGAGTGGACGTAGGTCAAGTTAGCCGAACCACTATAAAAATCTTGTATTTTCTTTCTGATTACTTTCTGCACTTTAGTTTTCTGTGATTATCTGCTTGGGTGAAATTTATGTTTAATCTTTTTGTTTGAGTATTTACTTGTTTCCGCTGCATATCATAGAAAAAAATTTTACTGTTGCTCTCGAATGTTTTAAATAACCAATTCACCCCCACTCTTGGTTAGCCTTGGGACTAGTTCATCAGGGCTTAACATCCCTATCGAACTTTCAAGTGGTATCAAAGCGGGATTCAAAATTTAAGTTTAAAAACTTTTGAATTTGATCCATGGCTAACTTTGGTAATCGTAATACTGCTGAAGGTTATTCAATTACACGACCGCCATTGTTTGATAACATACCTTTTGATTTTTGAAAAACTCGCATGTCTACTTTTCTTCAATCAATTGATTATAGTATGTGGATGCTTGTTAAGGATGGATACGAACCACCTTTTAGAATGATTAACAATGTGAAAACTGAACTGCCCTTTACTGGCTGGACTTTTGATGATCGTGATTTAGCACAATTGAATGCCAAATGCTTGAACTATTTTTTCTGTGCTTTAAAATCTGAGGATTACATGCATGTTTCAACTTGTACAACTAGAAAAGAGATTTGGGATAGACTGTGTATCACTTATGAAGGTACAACTGAAGTCAAACAGTCTAGGTTAAATATTTTGCTTCATGACTACTAACTTTTTTGCATGAAACCTACTGAATCCATTTCTAAAATGTATACAAGGTTTACTCAAATTGTCACCTCTTTGCATGCCTTAGGTAGAGAACTTACAAACTATGAAAGAGTGAATAAAATTCTTAGATGTTTACCTTCTTTGTATGATGCTAAGATAACTGTAATCACTGAATCTAATAATTTGAATACTTACTCTATTGATAGCTTACTTGGATCACTCATTGCTTATGAGCAAGGGGTGAACCAAAGACAGCTTGATGCAGGTGAGAAGAAGAAGGAAAAAATAGTGGCACTGAAGGCCAACGAGAGTGATACTAGTTCTTCCGGGTCTGATAGTGATGACGTTGTCTTGATCACTAGGCAATTCAAAAGCTTTCTGAGGAAGAAACACAAGAAATTTCAGAAGTGGAATAAGGGTAAGTCCAATAAAAATTTTAAGGGTTCATCTGATACTGTCTATTTTGAATGCAGGAAGCCTGGACACATTAAGGCTGATTGTCCTACACTTAAGGCTCACCCAAACAAGGAGAACGGTGAGGAGAAACACAAGTTCAGGAAGGAAAAGAAGCGGATTTAGAAGGTATTCTGGGTAGACTCTGCATCTGACTCCTCTGAGACTGAAGCTGAAGAGGAGGAAATAAATTTGTGTCTGATGGCTGATGATCATCCTGGTCAGTCTGACCAGGAAGAGGTATATGAGCTTACTTACGTTTAATTATTTAAAATATCTGAAAGAATTCATGCATCGTATAGGAAGCTTAAGAAAACTCATGCTAGCCTGAAATTAGAATTTCTGAACTTACAAAAAGAGCATGAAGTTTAGATTAAAGATTATTCTACTATTGATTACAATTATATGTCTTTACTTGATGAGTTTGATGAATTGAACAAAAAATATTCTAATCTGACTACTGAGCATGATTTACTGAAAACCACGCATGTTGATTTAGAGAAAGCTTTCAAAGAATTAGGCAATCTGGCATGTGAAGTGGAAAGTAACAATGATTCTTTGAAATTTAAAATTGCAAGTTTAAAGAAAGAAAATAAATTTTTGAAAGTTAAGATCAATACTTTTAAGAAACAAGAAACACCTCCTACGTTTGCACAGTTTTAAGCACCTCCACCTTTTGTAGAATCTGGTTCAAAATCATCAAAGCATGTTTCATACAAACCTAGGAAGAGGTACTATCACCCATGTAGATTAGTTAACCCTTTTCCTGGTGTTAGATATTTTTCCTGTGGCATGTTAGGACACATTTCCCACACCTGCACTGTTCACCGTAGTACACATTAGGTGTAGAGGCCCAAATTGCCTGTTTCACATCACAACACACATGCATTGCATTCTTCTTTTCATAAGAAGGAACCCAAACTTGTTTGGGTTCCTAAAACTGACGTTTGATGATTTTATAGGTGTGCTCTCACACAAGACCTCGTGAGAGCATGTGGTACCTGAATAGTGGATGTTCTAGACACATGACTGGAGATGCAAATCAGTTCAGTTTGCTGGAGGCCAGGGCTGGAGGAAAGGTTACACTTGGAGATAACATCACTAGGAGGGTGGTAGGTTTAGGTATAATTAGTGATTCAAAGAGTTTTATGATTGATAATGTATTGCTTATAGATGGACTGAAACACAACTTGCTGAGCATCATTCAACTCTGTGACAAAGGATACAACATCAAATTCCTGCCCACTTGCTACATTTTAAGCTTAAATGACAAAGTTGTTTTGCAGGGACAAAGGATCAATAATGTCTACAAGCTGGATGTAAGTTGCATTAAAGTTGAAAATTCAATTTGCTTAAAAACTACTGCTGATGAGTCTTGGTTGTGGCATAAGAGATTGTGTCATGCCAGTATGAAAACCCTTAGGAGAGTCACCAAAAAGGACTTAGTTAGAGGTGTGCCCAAGCTTAAGTTCATTAAGGATCACCTGTATGATGCCTGTCAGTTAGGGAAGCAAGTCCATTCCTCCTTTCACTCTGTTAAGGACATTAGTACCTCTAAACCTTTAGAAGTCCTTCACATGGATCTCTTTGGACCCATTAGCACTGCCAGCTTAGGGGGGAAAGTCTATGGTTTTGTGATTGTTGATGATTACTTGAGGTTCACTTGGATTAAATTTCTGTCACACAAATCTGAGTCCTTCTCCACTTGGATTCAGAGAAAGTTAGGTTGTGAGATCTTGACTATTCATAGTGATCATGGTGGAAAGTTTGACAATGTGAAATTTGGAAGTTTCTGTGAGGAGCAAGGGATTAGTCATAATTTTTCAGCTCCTAGGACTTCTCAGCAGAACGGGGTAGCTGAAAGGAAGAACAAGACCTTAGTGGAAGCCGCTAGAGCCATGCTTGCTGAGTATTCACTTCCAAAATACTTTTGGGCTGAAGCGGTGAACGCTGCTTGTTATGTGTTGAATAGGGTAAATGTGAGATCAAATATGAATAAGACACCTTATGAGATTATTAAGGGTAGAACTCCAAACCTGTCCTACTTCCATGTCTTTGACTGTAAGGTTTTCATTCTGAACAATTGGAAATCATCCTTAGAAAACTTTGACCCCAAATCTAATGAGGGAGTATTCTTAGACTATTCTAGTGTGGGGAAATCCTTTAGGGTGTTCAATAAGAGGACTTTGGTGGTGGAAGTGACAACTCATGTGGTGTTTAATGAATCTGATCCTAAGGTGACTAGAGTTGAGGAAGAAGAAGAGGTAGAGGAGATTACCCATGGGGTTAAAAATGCAAATCTGGAGGAAAGGGTAGAACCTCAAACCACATTGCCTAGAGATTGGAGATATTCTTCGAGTCATCCTAATGAACTGATCTTAGGAGACCCTTCTGAAGGTGTTAGGACTTGGCATGGACATAGGAAGGAAGTAAACCACTCTGCCTTTATCTCAATGACTGAACCCACCAACATCAATCAAGCCCTCTCTGATGAATTCTGGATCTTAGCTATGCAAGAAGAATTGAATCAATTTGTAAGGAATGATGTTTGGAAGTTAATAGAAAGACCTAGAAATCAAAGTATTATGGGAACCAAGTGGGTCTTTAAGAATAAGATGAATGATTCTGGTGTGGTGATTAGGAATAAGGTAAGATTAATGGCTAAGGGGTATAATCAGATTGAAGGGATTGATTTCGAGGAGACCTTTGCCCCTGTAGCTAGATTGGAAGCCATTAGAGTGCTACTAGCCTTTACCTGTTATAAGGGATTTAAGCTATTTCAAATGGATGTCAAGAGTGCCTTTTTAAATGGGGTAATAAAAGAGGATATTTTTGTAGAACAACCCCCAGGTTTTGAGAGTTTCCAATATCCAAATGATGTTTACAAATTAAAAAAGGCCTTATATGGATTGAAACAGGCACCCAGAGCTTGGTATGAGAGGCTTAGCACATTCCTGTAGACACCACCCTTTTTCTGAGGAGAATAGGGGATGACTTACTCATTGTCCAGATCTATGTTGATGATATAATTTTTGGATCTTCTGATAAATATTTATGTGATGAGTTTTCTAAAATAATGAGTAAGGAGTTTGAGATGAGTATGATGGGAAAATTATCCTACTTTTTAGGGTTTAGCATAAGGCAAATGGATGATGGAATATTTCTCAATCAATCTAAATACACTAAGGACATTTGAAGAAATATGAAATGGACAAAGCCAAGCCAATCAACACTCCCATGAGCTCCTCTGTTTAATTAGATAAGGATTCAAGTGGAAAATCTGTTGATCAGAAGAAGTATAGAGGAATAATTGGATCACTGCTTTACCTGACTGCTAGCCGACCTGATATCATATTTAGTGTTTGTCTTTGTGCTAGGTTTCAGGCTAATCCTAAAAAGTCCCACCTTACTGTTGTTAAGAGAATTCTTAGATATCTTTTAAGGACCCCAAACCTAGGAATCTGGTACCATAGGCACAACACCTCATTTGAGATTATTGGATATTATGATTTTGACTTTGTAGGGTGTAGGGTGGATAGAAAGAGCACTTCTGGAACTTGTCAATTCATGGGACAGTCTTTAGTCTCCTGGTCCAGTAGAAAATATAACTCAGTTTCACTGTCCACTGCTGAAGCTGAGTATATTACCTTAGGAAGTTGTGTGGCCCAAGTTCTTTAGTTGAAGCAACAAGTCTTGTATTTAGGATTACCTGTGGGCATAATTTCTATTCTGAGTATAATACTAGTGCCATCAGCATCTCTAGAAATCCAATCCAACATTCTAGAACCAAACATATTGATATAAGACATCACTTCATTAGGGACTATATTACGAAAGGGGACATTGAGCTACATTATGTAGCAACTAAAAATTAGCTGGCTGACATATTTACTAAACCACTGGCCTTTAACTCATTCAGCATTTTGAGGACCAGATTAGAAGTGATTGATATAAATGCTTGATTCTGATGACTGCTGATTTCTAATTTTTCTAATTTTTATTCTGTTTCTGTTAGTTAGTTGTTTGATTTGATTATTTGCTTTCAGTTGTTTTATTTTTTCTTCTGCTGATTTATGTGTTAGCCTTGGTGTTAGGTTGATTTGAGTATTTATGTTGATGTAATTTTCTACCTATTTTTATTTACTGGTTCATCTCTTTTATTTACTATTTTATGCTTTTTAAAATCCGATTACTGCTCGCTACTTCTAATAAACTGGATTTCTGACTGAGAGTTTTACCTTGTTTTTATTTGGAAGCTGGTAAGCAGTGATTGATTCTACTGGATCTGTTAAAGGGAAGAAACATTGATGATTGTTTCTCTTCCTCTAACTCCTTTATTGGTGTATTATTTCTTTTGGATAAATATCCTTTTCAAAATTAAAATATTAGTTTTTGAAATAGAGATTTATTTTACCTTCCTACAGTAATCTACCTCATGTGAATAGTATTTTCAAAGTCTTGAGTCATTATTATAATTTTCTAAACTAAGTGATTGCACTTATCATACGACATATGGATTTTGTTTTGTGAATTACTCTTCCTTATTGTGGAGAGTCTCCTATGTCTGGAAGGTAATTTTACAGCTGAGATCCTTTAACAAGTTTAAGAGGGAGAAAGCTTACAAAAGATGCACAGTGCGCCAAATAAATTAAAAAAGAGACACAAAATGAGCCCAAAGCTGAAAAGATGTGAAATGTCGTCAAACTAAAAGATACACAAAGTGTATCAAAAATCAAAAGATGTGCAAAGCGCCAAACAAACTGAAAAAGAGGCACAAAATGAGCCCAAACCAAGCTTTCTTCCCTTTCAAATCGCTAAATGTCTTAGAAAAATCTGTGCACCACTTAATATTTTCAAAAGCTTGAGTTTGAAAATCTTGATTTCTGATTTATTATTTTGTAACACTATTATATCAGATATTTTTCTGGAAGGAGGCTTGAAAGGATCTCTTTTCGAATCTAATTTCTTTTCTTCTGAATTGGATTTTTGTTTTGAAAGAGATTTACATCTATAAGGTGCCCGAGGTGGGAGTTACAAAAGTCAATTTTTTAACTTTTTCTGGATTTCAGCGCTGTCAATCGTCTTCTTATTAGTTTTTGGATTTAAAATCAAGGGAAAATTCTGATGTATTTGAGTAGATTGATAAAAAAAATAGTTATTTTTTGTGTTCTCGTTTGGCATTTTATTCATTTTAGTTTTATTTTCATTTTACTATTTGTGTTTTTGGGATCCTGATCATTCATCTCCATCCTCCATCTTTTTCCTGTTTTCTTTGCATCATCCTGGACGATCCCCACATCATCCTGGACGATCTTCTTCATCCTGGACGATCCAATAATCGGCCTGGATGATCCATTCACTTTGATCATACTGCTGAGAAATGCCAATTATTGGTGATCATCCTGGACGATATAATCCATATCTTCTTGATCTGATCGAACGGCTGAGAATACGCCAATTATTGGTCATCATCCTGGATGATCCCCACATCGTCCTGGACGATCCACGTGTCAGCAGCTGGACGATTCAAATTTGGCCCGTCTGACACATTTATTGCATATCGTCCTGGACGATCGATCCACCTAATCGTCCTGGATGATACTTTTCATCAATGGTCGTCCGGCCTGACTCCTCAGGACGATTGCCTGTGTCTAATCATCCTAGACGATCTCTGATCATCCTGGATGATCCGACCACCTTTTTGACCAATCATCCTGGCCGTCATAAATGCTCATATCGTTCTGGACGATCCTGCGATCATAGGGGTGATCTGGCCGATTTCTATTTAAACAGCTGATTTCTTCAATTTTTTCCTCACATCTCCTTTCACTCTCCATCACTTGTGCTTTCAAATGGCTGGCAGGAAGCATTTTAGGCAAAAGGGTGCGAGCTCCTCGCGGGGGGTGTTGATCCCCGCTTTCCCAATATAGCTGATCAGGCTGCCTTCAAGTGCTATCTTGAGGTAGGGATCACACAGTCAAAAATAGTAAACTCCCGCACCCTTACCTATCCTGTTCTCGATCTTTTTGCTTTTCCTTTTAGCACCGAACTTCTCCGAGTCTTCTTCGCCAATCTTGGTATTTCTGCTGACTATTCCACCCTCCGCTCCTATGTGAATCAACGTCTTGTCGAACTCACTACCCAAGACTTTCACAATATCCTTCAGCTCTCTGTGACTGGCGACAAAATCCACACTCTTATTACTGATCTTGACTATGATTAGAGCGTCGCCAATCACTTTCTTCGAAATATAAATGCACCCTACCACGATAATGCTTGCACTTCCCTCCTTAAGGATGCACGGACCATTCAGCACGTCCTTCGTTCCTCCGTTATCCCAAAGGCTGGGGATCGAATTCACATCACCCCATTACTGTCTCTGACCACATATTACATCTTTACCCACTAGGACTTTAATGCCACTGACCTTTTTATCAGATACATCGAGCACCTCGCCATTATTAGGGATCCGGGTCATAGTCGTCGTCCCAATCTAGCCTTAGGACATATCATTGCATATGCCTTGGAAATCAAATATGACCTGCAGTATCAAGACCCTCCAAATGTCCCTCCTTCCTTCTTCACAAATAATTCATTCCATGTCCTACACATCACCCAACTACATCCAGAGCCCGCCTCGAATGTTGAGGAGGAAGAGGAAGAAGCTATTCTTGTTCCTACTGCACCAGATGCACCTGCTCCCCTTCGCATCGCTTCTCCTTTTGACCATCTGGTGTAGCACTTCGATCAGTGGGAGGCCAGATTCAATTCTTATGTTGCTGCCTAGGCGCAGCGGCACGCTGAGGACTTGCAGCACTTTACTGTTGCTCAGCAGCAACAGCAGCATGACCAGGATATATCCTGGATTGGAGCACACTTTGCTGCCATCTACAGTTACTTTACACCACCACAACCACCTCCTCCTTCTGATCAGGATCCGCCTCCGTTTTAGTGTTATGTTTTATGCTATTTTTTCTGTTTGTACTGTTGTTTCTATTTTTTTGTTTGCCCTCCTCCTTTTTGTGATGTCAAAAGGGGGAGTTAGTTGTAGTAGTTTTTGTTATTGATTTCAGTTGTAGTAGTTTTTTGTTCTTATCTTGTAGTAGTTGTGTTTCCTGTACTATTCTGGTTGTTCAATGAAATTTGAAAAAATTTATTTTTCGATCTCCTAGTTCTTTTATTTTTTTTAACTATTACACATATGTTTGTCATCATAAAAAAGGGGGAGATTGTTGTAAATCTGGTTTTGATGGTGACAAACATGTTTCTATTATATTTTGCTTGGCTAACCCATTTCTGGTACAAAAGATCAAGAGCAACTCAAGCCAACTCAAGATCGGGTCCAAGTGTGTCTAAATGTACTGTTTTCCTTTTCTTGAGTCAATTGTAATGTAACTGATCCCCTAGCTAAGTAACCTTGCACACACACACGCAGGGGGAGAGCTTGAGTGAATTAGAGTTTCTGTTTAATTTTCATTCAGATCGTTCTGGACGATATTCACATCGTCCTGGACGATATTCACATCGTCCTAGATGATATTCACATTGTCATAGACAATCAAGTAAAAATAGAAACCCTAATTAGGGCGAGCAAGTTAAGTCTGTCTGATTAAGCAGATCATCCTGGACGATCCTGACATCGTACGGGATGATATGCTCAAATCAAAAATTCTTAGCCGCTAGATCAAGTTAGGCAAGTTTTTATTTTAAGATATTTGGTCTGATCGTCTCGGACGATACATGTATCATCCTGGATGATACTGTATAATCATGCCTAAATTAGTCTGGTAATTAAGGAAAGTAATTAATACTTGATTGATATGATCATATCGTCCTGGACGATCATGAACGTCTAGTGTGTTTCAGCTGTACGTCCAGAGCGGTGCTCAGGATGATTTGGGTACATTTTAAACTAATCGTACAGGATGATATCCTTATCGTCCTGGACGATCAAGTCATTTTTAGGTCGTCCAGCACAAGTTTCTCTGGACGACCAGAGCGATCTTCTGGACAAAATTCCTCAATTTACACTAATCATCCCGGACGATCGTAGAATCATACGGGACGATTTGAACAACTTTTTCTTCTGATCGTCTAGAAGAGCCAGATCGTCTAGGCTAAAACAACTAATTTTGACCTGATCGTACAAGACGATCTATCGATCATCCTGGACGATCTTGGCCGACTAGTTGAGATTTAGAGCAAATTTTGAGCTCTCCTATAAAAGATCTTTTTCTTTCAACAAGAAAAATCTTTTGCCACTTTCTTTTCCAGAGAAACCCTAGAGAGAGAGAGTTTGGGTGAGAGAGAGAGAGGATCTTGTGAGGGGGAGTTCGTGAGGGGTTCACGAAGGTTGCTCCAAGCAAGGATCAGAGTCGTCTTCTCCACTTGTCATCTTTCATCGTGTTGGTGTTCTTTGTGAGAGGATCGTTCGCAAGAAGATCCGGGGTTCTCTGCCCACTTCAGGAGGAAGCGAAAGGAGTTCGAGGTTCTCTGCCTACTTTAAGAGGAAGCAAAATGAGGTTAGGTTCTCTGCCTCACCATGTCGGTGGAAAGGAGGTTTTTGTACAGGCTTCTCTGCCTTGCTATGGGAGCAAAAGGAGAGACACTTTGAGTTAGTGCAATACCCGGAGGGGAGGCTCCGGGGAGTGGACGTAGGTCAAGTTGACCAAACCACCATAAAAATCTGGTGTGTTCTTTCTGATTACTTTCTGCACTTTAGTTTTCTGTGATTATCTGCTTGGGTGAAATTTGTGTTTAATCTTTTCGTTTGAGTATTTACTTATTTTCGCTGCATATGATAGAAACAATTTTTACTGTTGCTCTCAAATTTTTTAAATAACAAATTCACCCCCCCTCTTGGTTAGCCTCGGGACTAGTTCATCAGGGGTTAACATCCCTATCGAACTTTCACTTAAATAATAACTTTATTTTGAAGGAAAAGAGGATCAATAATGTCTACATACTTGATTTAAATAACATTGAGTTTGCTGCTTCATGTTACTTAAAAACTATTATTGATGAGTCTTTGTTGTGGCATAGGAGGTTATGTCATGCCAGCATGAAAACCCTTAGAAGAGTAACCCAAAAGGACTTAGTTAGAGGTGTTCCTAAGCTTAAGTTCACTAAGGACCACCTGTGTGATGCCTGTCAACTAGGGAAATAAGCCCAATTCTCTTTCCACTCTATTAAGGATATCAACACTACTAGACCTTTAGAATTCCTTTACATGGATTTATTTGGACCCCATTAGCACTGCCAGCTTACGGGGAAAAGTCTATGGATTATGATTGTCAATGACTACTCAAGGTTCACTTGGATTAGATTTTTGTCACATAAAATAGAGTCATTTGATGAATTTAAAACCTTCTCCAATTTGATGAGTTCTTTCTTTCAGCTACCCTGTTCTACTAAGGGGTCCTAGGAGCTAAAAAGTTATGACTAATCCCTTACTCCTCAAGAAAGTTTCAAATCTCACATTCTCAAACTCTCCATCATGATTACTAAACCTATCTTACCTCCATGTCTTTGGCTATAAGGTCTTCATTATTAACAATGAAAAATCATCTTTAGGAAAATTTGACCCAAAATCTGATGGAGTGTTCTTACGATATACAAGTGTAGGAAAATCCTTTAGTGTTTAACAAGAGGACATTGGTTGTGGAGGAGACTACTCATGTAGTGTTTGATGAATCTGATCCTAAGGAGTCTAGAGTTGAGGAAGAAGATGAAATAGGAGATATTACCTAAGGAGTAGAAACTGTAAATATGGAGGAAAGGGTAGAGCCTGAAAATACTTTGCCTAGAGAATGGAGATATTCTTTGAGTCATCTTATAGAACTGATCTTAGGAGACCCTTCTGAAGGTATTAGAACTTGGTATGGACTTAGAAAGAAAGTGAACCACTCTTCCTTTATCTCAATGACTGAACCCACTAACATCAATCAAGCCCTTTCTGATGAATTTTGGATCTTAGCTATATAAGAAGAACTTAACCAATTTGTGAGGAATAATGTATGGGAGTTGGTAGAAAGACTCAAGGATCAAAGTGTAGTAGGAACCAAATGGGCATTTAAGAATAAAATGAATGATTCTGGTGTGGTGGTTAGGAATAAGGCAATATTAGTGGCTAAGGGGTACAACCAAATAGAAGGGATTAATTTTGAGAAGGCATTTGCCTTTGTAGCTAGATTAGAAGCCATTAGAGTGCTACTAGCCTTTACATGTTATAAGGGATTTAAGCTTTTCCAAATGGATGTCAAGAGTGCCTTTTTAAATGGGATAATAAAGGAAGATGTATTTGTAGAGCAACCCCCAGGTTTTGAGAGTTCCTAATTTCCAAATCATGTTTACAAATTAAAAAAAGGCCTTGTATGGATTAAAACAGGCACCCAGAGCTTAGTATGAGAGGCTTAGCACATTCCTACTGGAAAGAAAGTTTGTTAAGGGGAGCGTAGACACCACCCTTTTTCTTAGGAAAGTAGGAGATGATTTACTCATTGTCCAGATTTATGTTGATGATATACTTTTTGGGTCTTCTGATCAAAATTTATGTGATGATTTTTTTTAAATAATGAGTAAAGAGTTTGAGATGAGTATGATGGTAGAATTATCTTACTTTTTAAGGTTTAGCATAAGGAAAATGGATGAGGAAACTTTTCTTAATTAATCAAAGTACACTAAGGACATTTTGAAGAAATTTAAAATGGATAAAGCCAAGCCAATAAATACTCCCATGAGCTCAGGTGTCCAGTTAGATAAGGATTCAAATGGAAAATATATTGATCAAAAGAAGTACAGAGGAATAATTGGATCACTGCTTTACTTGACTGCTAGCCGATTTGATATAATGTTTATTATTTGACTCTGTGCTAAATTTTAAGCTGATCCTAAAGATTCCCACCTGACTGTAATTAAGAAAATCCTTAGATATCTCTTAGGGACACCAAACTTAGGAATCTGGTATCCTAGACACAACACTTCTTTTGAAATTATCAGATGATCTAATTCTGATTTTGTAGGGTGTAGGGTGGATAGAAAGAGCACTTCTAGAACTTGCTAATTCATAGGATAGTCCTTAGTCTCCTGGTCTCATAGAAAATAAAACTCTATTGTACTTTCCACTGCTGATGCTAAGTACATTACCTTAGAAAGGTGTGTGGCCCAAGTTCTTTGGTTGAAACAACAAATCTTGGATTTATGATTACCTATTGGCACAATTTCAATTCTATGTGATAACACTAGTGCCATCTGCATCTCTAAAATTCCTATCCAACACTCAAGGACCAAACACATTGACATAATACATCACTTCATTAGGGACCATGTTACCAAATGAGACATTAAGTTACACCATGTAGCAATTGAAAACCAACTGGCTGACATCTTTACTAAACCACTGGCCTTTGACACATTCAGTATCTTAAGAACCAGATTGGGTGTGATTGACATAAATGCATGAATTTGATGATTACTGAGTTTTGAATTTTTTTTTTCATTTTTCATTTTTTTTGTTTGATTTGATTATCTAATTCTTTGTTTTTGGTTTTTATTCTCTACTGATTTTCTTTTATTATTGTTATTTATCTGATTTGATTATTTCTCTTTATGCGCTTTCTTCTTTTTTTTTATTTACTGTTTATTTTTTTCAGAATCAGATAAATACTCACTACTGCTAAAACTTAATTTCTAAACAAGAGTTTTGTCTTATTTTTGTTTTGAAGCTTGTAAGCAGTGATTGACTTCTCTAAACAGTTAAAGGAAAGAAACATTGAAGATTGTTTTCTCTTCCTCTAACTCCTTTATTGGTGTATTTATTTTCTTTTTGAACATAAATCTTTTTCAAAATTAAAAAGCTAGACTTTGAAATAGAGATCTTTTATCTTCCTACAGTAATCTATCTCATATGAGTAGTGTTCCAAATCATAGAATCACTTTTTTGTTTTCTTAATCAAGTGGTTGCATTTATCATATGAAAATGATTCTATTTTGTGGATTACTGTTCCTTATATGAGAGAGTGAGTCTTCTCTTCTTCTCTTATATCTGGAAGATAGTCTCATAACTGAGAGTCTTTTAGAGGTTTTGAAAGAAAGAAAGCTAGCAAAAGATGCACAAAGTGCGCCAAATAACTAAAAAAAAAGGCACAAAATGAGCCCAACACTAAAAAGATGCGCAATGCTCGCCAATAAAATTGAAAAGATACACAAAGTATATAAAAAATCAACAGATGCACAAAGTGCACCAAATAATTAAAAAAGAGTCACAAAATAAGCCCACAAAGAATTAAGCTTCCTCCTCTTTCAAATATTTAAAAAATCTTAGAAGAACTCATGTACCTCTTAATATATTCAAACAATTGAGAGTGAAAATCATGATTTTTGATTCTCTAATTTGTAATACTATTTTATCAGATATTTTTTTGAAATGAAGTATGTAAAGATCATGTTTCTTATCTAACTTCTTCATTTTTGAATTAGATTTTTATTTCAAAAGAATTTTAACCTGTAAGGTGTCCGAGGTAGGAGTTATGAAAATTTATTTCAGCCTGTCGATTTCTTCTTATTGGCTTTTGAATTAAAAATTAAGGTAAAATTCTGATTTACTAGAGCAGATAAATTCAAAAAAAATTATTTTTTGTGGTTATTTCCCTATTTTATTCTTTTTTGTTTTTCCTTTTTGCTTTGATTTTAATTTTTTTGTGGTTTTTGGGTCCCTGATCATTCCTCTCCATCCTTAATTTATTTAATTAATTTTTTATTCACATCATCCTAGATGATATGATCAACTCATCCCCCATCATGCACCCAACGGCTGAGCTGAACCTATTATGAGTGATCATATTGGACAATACACCTAATCATCCTAGACGATCCATGTGGCATCAGTTGGATGACTTAAATTTAGCCCGTCCGATCCATGAAACACTAATCATCTTGGACGATACTTTTCAACAACGGTCATCCAGCTTAACTCATCGGGATGATTGCCTGTATTTAATCGTCCTGGATGATATCTGTTCATCCTAGATGATACAACCACCTTTTTGACCAATCGTCCTAGATGCAATTATTGCTACTTATCATCCTGGACGATATGAACGATTTCTATTTAACCAGCCCATTTCAGCCATTTTTTTCACCACTCCTTCTTTCTACACTCATACACTCTACTTCTTATGGCTGGTGGAAAAAGGGCTAGGTAGCAGGGAGTAAGTTCCTCAAGGGGGAATGTTGATCCTCGCTTCACTAATGTAGTCGATCAGGCTACATTCCAACGTTATCTAGATATAAGCATTACTCAGTCCAAAATAGTGAATCAATATATCCTCACCTATTCAGTATTAGACCTCTTTGCTCACACCTCTCTTACCTTCATTCTAACACTTGCCTTTCCTTTTAGCACTGAACTTCTTCGTATCTCTTTTGCGAACCTACGCATTGATCCTGCTTATACCTTCCTTCACTCCTTTATTAACAGACGACCCGTATAATTAACCTTTCAAGATTTTTATGACATTCTCCAACTTTCCATCACTGGAGATAAGCTTCACCTCTTATCCTCTGATCCTAATTTTAACTGGAGTCTCGTAAATCATTTCCTTAGGAACACCAATACCCCCTACCATAACAATGCTTGCACTTTCTTAGTCAAGGATACTAGAACAATCCAGCACATCCTTCGATCTTCTATTATTCCAAAGGTTAGTGACCAAATCCACATTACTCCCTTGCTATCAATGACAACCTACTACATGGCCCATCGTGACTTGAATGCTACTGATATTCTGTTTTGCTACATTGAACATTTAACTAGGATTAGAGATCCAAGGCATAGAAGACATCACCACTTAGCCTTAGGATACATCATAGCCTACCCTCTTAAAACTAAATATAATCTTCAATATCCAGTTCCACCAAATGTCCCTCCTTCCTTCTACTCCAATAACTCTTTCCATGTTCTTCACAGCACTCATCTTCATCCGGAGCCCAGCACGGATGTTGAGGGAGAAGAAGAAGAAGTTACTCCTGAGCTTGTCCTTGAACATGTTCCTACACCTGTTCCTATCTACCAATAGTCACAGTTAAGTCAGCTGGTGGAGAGGTTTGATTAGTGGGAGGCCAGGTTTGACTTCTAAATTGCTGCACAGGAGAAGCATCACAACCAGGATATGACCTAATTTGGAGAGAAGTTCGCCACCATTCACAGCTACTTTCAACCACCACCACCTCCTCCACCTGATTAGGATCCTCCTTTTCTCTAGTTTACGTAGTGTGATGCTTGTACTGTTATTTTCATTGTGTTGCTTTATTTAGTTTTTCTTCCTCCTTTTTGTGGTGTCAAAAGGGGGAGTTAATTATATTGGTACTATTTTGTATTATTTGTATTTAAGTGTCATTTGTGTTTAGTGTCGTTGTACTATTTTCCTGTATTAATAGAATTTGTATTGCTTAGTTTTACTTGCGTTGTGTTTTATTCATTTTTTTCTTACTTGAAAATTAACCAACAAATATTTTCCATCATCAAAAAGGGGGAGATTGTTGTAAATTTAGATTCAAGATTTTGATAATAACAAACATTTCTATATATTTATTTTAGTTGCCCTGCATACTAACCTTTCATGTTCACAAGATCAATTGCAATTCAAGTTAGCTCAAGATCGAGTTAGTCTATTTTTTCAATTTCAATGTAAATTTTCACCTTTTTTGAGTCAAATGCAATGTAATGGATCCCCAAGCTAAGTAACCTTGCACACACACACTCAGGGGGAGATTTTTAGTGAGTTAGAGTTTCTATTTTGTTTTATTCATATCATCATGAATGATAGTAATATCGTCATGGACGATCCATTAAAAATAGAAATCCTAATTAGGGCAGCCATGTTAAGTCGGTCTTATTAAGCAGATCATCTTGGACGATCCTATCATCGTTCAGGATGATATGCTCAAATCAAAGCCTCTCAGTCGCCAGACTCTTTTTGGCAGGTTTTATTTTTAGGAATACTATCTAATCGTACAAGACCATACATATATTATCCTAGATGATTCATTATAATCATGCCTAAAATAGTCAGATGATTAAGGAGAGTAATTAAGATTTGATTGATCGATCATATCATCTTAGATGATTACGGAATCATCCTGAACAATACTCCTCAATCAGCTGGACATTCAGAACTATTTATTGGATGATATGTTCCTATTTGTACTAATCGTACAGGACGATATCAACATAGTCCTACACGATCAATTATTTTTTAAGTCATCTAGGATTCATCTGCTGGACGTCCAGAACTATATGTCGGATGATATTGGGCTTTTTTGAACTAATTATACAGGATGATAGAGATATCGTCCGGGATGATCAAGTCATTTTCTTTAGATCATCCAGACTTTTCTCCTGGATGTCCTGAAGTATGTGCTGGACGATATTCTTGATATAGAACTAATCGTCCAGGATAGTTCAGCCAGGATAATCACAGGATCATCCTGAATGATCAGAACAAACCTTATCTTCTAATCATCCAGAAGAACCTGATCGTCTAGGCTGATGTGTGTGTTTTTGTACTAATCGTATAGGATGATCAACAGATCATCCTAAATGATCTTTGACGGCAAGTTGAAATTTAGGGAAATTTTTGAGCCCTTCTATTTAAGATCTCTTGTTTGCTATTATTAAGATCTTTTACGGCTGTCCTCACCAGAGAGAGTCTTGAGAGGGAGAGGGAGAGCTTGGGAGAGAGAGAATCTTATGAGGGGTAGTTTATGAGGTGTTCATAAAGGTTACTCTAAGCAAGGATTCAAGTCATCTTCTCCAGTCGTCGTCCCTTATCCTTTGGTGGCTCTGTGGGAAGTATCGTTAGTAAGAAGATTGAGGTTCTCTGCCTTCTTCAGGAGGAAGTGAAAGGAGGTAAGGTTCTCTGCCTACTTCAGGAGGAAGCAAAAGGAGTTTGGGTTCTCTGCCTCATCGGGGTTAGTGAAAAGGAGTTTTTGTAATGGCTTCTCTGCCTTGCTGTGGGAGTAGAAGGAGAGTCCCTGAATTTTAGTGCAATATCTGGAGGGGAGGCTCCAGGGAGTGAATGTAGGTCAAGTTGACCGAACCACTATAAAATCTAATGTGTTCGTTCTTTTACTATTCAACTTTTAATTTCTGCACTTTACTTTTTTGTGGATGATCGTGTGATTAAAGTTATTATTTTTGTTGACTAATCATCTCAACATCAATGTACTATTGCAATTATTTTAAAATATTCAAAAAGGTTTTCAAAATCATTTTTGCTTAAGAATTTTTAAAACTCCAATTCACCCCCCCCACCCCCCCCCCCCTCTTGGTTAGCCTCAGGCTAGTTCATAAGGGCTTAACATCCCTAACAAACTTTTAATACATCATTGAGATGTTTAGGATGTGTACTGATGCAGCTTGGTAGAGTGATTGCTTATACATCTCAATTGTTAAAATCATATAAGAGGAACTATCTAACACTTGATCTTGAGTTAACAACAGTTATATTTGCATTGAAGATTTAGTGGCATTATTTATACGGAGTTAGATGTGAGATATTTACTAATCATCAGAGCTTAAAGTAGAATTTTACTCAGAAGGATTTAAATTTGAGGCAGAGAAGATGATTAAAGCTGATCAAGGATTATGATCTATCTATTCAGTATAAATTAGTAAAGTGAATGTGTTAGCAGATGCTTTAAGTAGGAAGTCTTTAGGTACCTCTCTTTCATTGCTTACTTCTGTATACTTTCTTATTTGAGATTTAAAGAAATTGGAGATAGAGGTAGTAGCTGCTAATACATATATGAATTGTTAGCTCAGATGATTAGTTAGCCTACTCTATAGGAAAGAATTCAAGAAGCTTAAAAATCAGATATAGAGTATCTAAAGTTAAGTGATCATATTAAGGCTGGTAAGAGACCTGAACTCTCTTTATCTGATTATGGAGTCATTTTTTATAAGGATAGATTATGGGTTCCTTCTGTTGGTGATTTGATAGTTGAGATCCTGTATGAGGCACATTACTTGGGCTACACTATTCATCAAGGAAGCAACAAAATATACAAAGATTTAAAAGGTATATTCTAGTGGCCTGGGTTAAAGAAGGATATAGTTAAGTTTGTTTTGAAGTGTGAGGCTTGTCAGTTAGTGAAGGCGGAGCATCATTGACCAGGTGGTCTTCTGTAGTCATTACCTACCCCTAAGTGGAAATGGGAGGAGGTGATGATGAAATTTGCTATGGGTTCTTCTAGATCGAGGCAAGGTCATCATATCATTTTGGTTGTTATTGATCGTTTGACGAAGTTAGCGTACTAATTTGACAGATTAATTTGATAAATATATTGATATATACATATATATGTCATAGACATTATCATTTTTCATGGTGTGCTGAAGGAGATTATATCTGATCATGATGAATGGTTTGCCTCTAAATTATGAGGAAGCATTCTATAGGGACTGTGTATAAAATTGCATTTCAGTACAGCTTTTCATATATAGATAAACGGATAGTCCAAAGGACTATTCAAGTATTGAAGGATCTTTTGAGACTCTATATTTTGGACTTTAGAGGTAGTTGGGAGGATCATATTCCACTGATAGAGTTTGCATATAACAATAGTTATGAGTCCAGCATTGGCATGGCTCCTTATGAAGCCCTATATGGTATGAAGTGCAGGACACCTATATCTTTGACAGAGGTGGGTGATAGACAAGTGATAGGATCTGCTTTTATTGATGACACTATGACAAAGATTCATCTGATCCTATAAAGATTGAGAGCTACACAAGATAAACAGAAGAAGTATTATGATTAGAAAGGTGCAGCAAATTTGAAAGAATCAATAAGCTAAGTCCAAGGTACATTAAACCTTTTGAGATTATTGAGAGGATTAGACGTTCTGCTTATATGTTATTATTACCTGATCATATATTTGATATACACAGTGTATTTTATGTATTTTCTTTGAGAAAGTGGATATCTAATTTTAGAAAGAGATTATCTATTGTTGATGTGGAGGTTCATCCGAGTCTATACTATAGAGAAGAGCTAGATAGGATTTTGGTGTACGATTTTAGGAAATTAAGGAGCAAATATATTATGATGGTCAAAATTTAGTGGAAGCACAAGACTGCCAGAGAGGTTACTTAGTAGAAGGAAGCTGAGATGAGAAAGTTCTATCTAGGTTTATTCTGTTGTATTTTGATTTAAGAATATCGAGGATGATATTTTTTTAAGGTAGGTGATTGTTATAACTCAAAAATTTTAAAACTGTATTTTTATCTACAATAGTCAAGAATTTATTCATAAGTCATTATAAGCCCAAATCACAAACTGTCTTCTCCATGACATCTCTATTATTTTTCCTAATTTTTTTATAATTTTTGGGCACTCGTAAAATTCCTTAAGAAATTGGCACCTATTATTACAAGTGGGAGTTTTGGGACCGTTAGGTGTCCGTTTTGCAAATTGCTTTCATCAAATTTTTTTTAAAAATTGTATTATTATATATATATATATATATTTATATATATATATATTTATAATTTTTAGAATCCCCAAAAGAATTTTTAAAAATTTTATACTGAAAATTCATTAGAATATTTTATTATATTGTTATTTTATATAAAAATCTAATTCCTCTTTCATTATTTATTAAATTCCTTTATTTTCTTCTCATTTCTCGTTAATAGAGAAGAGTTTTGGGAATTTTGAGAAAAGAGAGGTGAGAGAAGAGAGAAAAGCTTGGGTTTGGCAACCATAGAGCGGTTTTCGTCCAACGGCCCAGTTGGAAAATTTGCTCAGCTCAATGTAGGTTACATTTTGCTTATTTCAGATTTCAATAATTTTATATTTTTGGAATTTTTGAAATCAAATTTGTTTTTTCATTACCAAAAAATGAGGATAACTTTATTTTGATAAAACTTTCACCGTATAACTTTTTATATGTTATAGATTTTGTGATTATGAATATTTTGAATATATTCTTAATTTTTTTTGTTGGGTGATTTTGAAAAGCAGTAATTTTTATCTATGAAAAAATTTATTTTGACATCTAAATATAGTGCTTCAATTCAATTAAAGCTTTAAATGATATTTTACACAATCTCTGGTAATTTGATTATATTTGGAAATTATGATTTTTTGCTTAGTAGTATTTTTATTGTCTACCATTATGGTACTTTAGCAATTTTTGAATTCAATATAATTATGCTTTAATTAATTAAATGCATTGAAAATATGAAAGAAAAATGATATGGGGTATTGTGATGTGATGTGAAGTGTTGTGATGTAATGTCGGTGCCATTCGGCCATCAAGGTGGGATTTTGTTATGCCGGAACTAGTGGGCGACAGAGGTGAGATTATTTAATGATGGTGCCTATGGGCAACCTAGGTGGGATTATATTACTTGAGTGTTGTGATGCCGGTGTTAGTGAGAAACCGAGATGGGATTCTATATGCCAGTGCCAATGGGTGCTGGGGTGGGATTCTGGTAATGAAGATGTATAAAAATTTAGGTTTAAGAGCTATTATGATGAAGTGTTTGTTTATAATTCAGCTACTTTTATATTTATTTAATTATATTCAATTTCATTATATAATTTTGATTAGTTTTTACTTCTTTTGGTTTTAGTTGTTGAATTCTATTTTCGGCTACATTAGCCTACTAAGATGTGTTAGCTCAGCCCTGCTTTTGCTTTTATTTTCAGGCCCACAGAAGGGTAAGGAGCAAGCTGAGTAGTTTAGATAGCAGGCTCTGGTTTGTGTTGTAGGTATGTTTTAGTTAGTTTTAGATTTTTTTGTAGGTTTGGATTTTATTTTTGTTATGCTCTTGTTGCCAAACGTTGTTATAGATAGCCTTCAGATTATATATTTTTGGATGATATATAGAAAATCATGTTTTGATTTAATTGGGTTAGAAAAGGGGTTTTGAAAAGTTAATTTTCTTTGGGAAAAGTTAATTTTGGAATTTTTGTTTTGAAATTGAACACATCATTATGAATGATATATTGCCTCAAGAGGCAAAAGTATCATTCCCTAATTGGTTCAGATTATAAAACTTTGAGTTCATCCTGATTATCGTAGTTAGATTCAAGGAAGAATCATATATGACCCCAAAGGGTCAAAATGATGTTTGTTCTAGTATTTGACTATAATAATATGGATAAAGGACCATTAATTTCATAATCAAAATCATGATAATAGAGCGATATATCTTCCCTGAGGAAAGAAGATATCATTTACTATCATTCATTTGAATTTTACGATAATGATTGTAGGCTTTGATTTTTACAAAGATAATTAATTGAGTTTTAAAAATTTATTTTGAAAATATAACTGGGTTCATTAAATCTCCTACAAGCGCAAGCCCTCTTAGTTAATTACATCATAAGAAATCAGAGTTTCTTATGAATACTCTTGATTAAAATCACAGCAAAAATTTCATTAAGAATTCTCAAAGTGTGATGTCAAAGGATTGAAGCTGGATTTTAAATGGGAATGGATCAAGTTAGAGAACTTATTTTTTTAAGGTCAAAGGAAGAAAGGTAGGAGGTATTTTGAGATTCTGAAACACTTCAGAAACACCTCAGTTTATACTATGTGTTGGGCTTTAAATTTTGATTTTGAGAGATTTTAATTTGAGTTATCAATTTTTTAGAAAGTCAGGATTACATTCCCAGAAGTTGGGGACTTAAGATTTCTAGTCTGCTCTGGATCCTAGGTTTAATTTGAGCACTAAACCATAGTGGACCGAACCTAGCTAATATAGTGCAAATCTGGACTTACCTCAGCCTGGATTGGGGAGCCAGCTAACCACCTAAGTGCTTAAAACCCATGTGTTCAGTCTCTTTATGAAAGAGTGGTAGGGATATGGTTTAATTAAGTTTAAGGAAGTGGGGCCGACATCTAGAGTAGATCCTAATTGGCCCCTTAACACATGTAGGGTAATTGATACTTGAAATAAAATGCAATTAGAATTTTGACTATATTAAATTTGTTTCTAATGCAATGCACACTAATTAACTCAATGAATGCATAAAATTGATATGAAGCAATTTTAAAATCAGGCTTAAAAATAGATTTTATCCTAGAGATTGTACAACATCCCCTTGATAGAACTGCACCCTTATAGGTCATGTGGTCTGTTAGATTCTGTAGGTGGGGAGGTGCCTAAGAAGGAAGAGAAGTATTCAAAATGAATGCATGAAAAACTCTCGGCAATCTCGAGCTTACTTCTTAAGTCTTTTGAGTTTTTATGTGAGCTTAAAATTTTAATTAATTTTGAGTAGAAATAGTTCTAATGTGCCCTCACGAGCATCTAATCGATTCCAAGCTAAAATAAAGATCGACATGCAATAAAAAATACTTGAAAAGCATATAATTTCTACTGTATAATCAATGTAAATAAATCAATCAATTATTAAATCAAATTTAATGTCCATGTAGCAAATGCCACTTAATATTACTGTTGGATAACTATGGCACCCCAAGAGGGGGGTAAATTGGGGTTCTTAAAATTTTTAATAAAAGAAGGAAATTAAAATAATTTTAAAGCTATTTTGCAATGAATAAATAAACACATAAATTTTTATGAAAATATTAAATAAAAATTGATGCAAGAAATGAAAATAAGAGGCACAAGATTTTTACGTGGTATGGCTCGGATTCCAATCCGACCTACGTCCACGCTAGCCAACTCTTGGGCTAGAATCCACTAATCTAGGTTTGCCTTACAAACCCCACTTCTTTAAACCAAAAAAGTTCTTTACAACCTAAGTACTCTACTACACGGGCGAGTACAACCCAATCTAATTACAAGTTAAGCTTTACTAAGCCAAATGACTTAGATCAAGAAAAAGAAAAATACAACTTGATGTAAATAAAATAAGCTCAAAACATCTTGTAATAAAATGACCAAAATATTTGAGGTGATCTTACAAATTAATTTTAATCACCTCACTACTTGCAAATGGAATATAAAATTTGCTCACTTTTAGATAGATTTATATTTTGATAAAAATATGAATAATATATTAAATAAAAATATTTTTCTTACTGATTTAAACTATAACTCTTTAAATTTAATACTTTTAAGAAAATTAGATTTGAAATGCAAATCTATGCCACAAAAAAGAAAATTAAAATACTTGTTTTGTTATCTTTTATGGATTTAAAAGATTTCACATATAAAACTTAAAATAACATTCCCAACTAGTATTTCATCAAATGATAAATATTTTCAAGAGAGTATATATGATGAAAACTAATAGATCAGCAAGTGAATATTTAGAAGAAGAAAATAAACTCAAGAACTTCAAGAGACGTTACTGGATTTAGTGCGTTGAAACTTTCCAACCAAGAATTTGATCTCGCAAATGAAAAGAGCTCTTAGAATGAAGATCAAAGTTTCTCCTCTCAAGATTTAGCATATAAGTAAGAAGAAAGGAATGAAGAAAAGTGCTGGAGTTTCTCTCTTGAATTACCCTCATATGAAGAGGATGAGTGGTATTTAAAGAGAAAGGGAAAGCAAAGCCAAGTTTCAATAAAACTATTAATCTAATATTAATTTATCATCTAAAAAATATTATATTTGATAAAGAATTCATTTATATTAAAGAAATATAAGTTCCAAACGGCTATAAAATGGCTAGTCACATGGATAAGTCAAAAAGTCTTCATATACATCCAAAATAAGGCAAAAACAGCTACCTAGCAAATAGTATGAAAATCGGCTAATGTTTAGAAAATTATAATAAATTAAATATAGCTCCAAACGGGTCATATAATCTATCAATTTATATTTACAGAATCTAAGCAATCTAAGGGAATAATAATCAGCCCACGTGTCGATTAAACTAATATCATATTTAGCAAAATAAAAACTTATGCATATTTTTATATATTTAAAGATATATTAAATATTCATATAATAATATGATATAATTTAGATTAAATTAATCATACATCAGTAAATTGATATGAAACAAGTTAATTTAAAAAGAAATCGCAATAGAATTTTACCGCAAAAACTTATTCATTTACCTTAATTAAGTATCTTTGCACTTTTGATAAATTCTATATAATCAATTATGCATATAAAATTTAATTAAGGAATCTTATAGATCATTAATAATTTAGAAATAATTTTAATAGATGTTTAAATGTGAGCAAATTAAACCATGCAAGTAAATACTAATGAACCACTAACACCCTACTACATAAAAATCTTCAAGCTTTCCATCTTGGTCCATCTTGAATTCTTTCAACTCAAATTGAAGTTATCATGCATATCCATCAAATTATTTCACCTGAAATACTTAACACATAAATTAGAACATCCAAGCATATGTTTGTTATCATTAAAATCTCTAGAATGGGCATGATATAGATAATATTAACGATTATAACCCATGATCTATAGAAATTAAAAGTGACTGGGTACCACTAACAACAACTAGGATTCTACTCCTAAAATTGACATAAGTGACTCTGAGAATGGGATTCTTCTCTATCTTCACTCCTTCATCCTTCTGTGAGCTCCTTAGATTCATCAGGTCCAAATATCCAAATGAAAAGAAATTCCTCCCCAAAGGGGTATTTTCTTTTCTCTTTCGATATTGGAAAGTATCCTAACCTGAATCTCCAAATGAAGAGGAACTCTACCCTTTGGGATGTTACCCTCATCTTTAGATTTTAGGTTGGATAACAAGTATCCCATCTCAAAAATCAACTTTCACATTACAACTTAGATTTAAATACATCAAATCTCAAATACATGAAATAAAGAAAATCTAGACTCAAACACCACCTGTAAGGTTATCCTAAAATGTTATAATTAGATTCAACATCCCAAGAAGTTATATAATTAAATGCTCAAATTAATTTCACAGCCATGCTTGGCCATGCTCTTTTTAATTTAAAGAAAGTTTAGCATGCTTAGCACTTACAGAAAGATTGTTAAATTAAAACTTATATTTTTTCCCCCTTAGTTTTATATCCCTAAATGAGCATGACCACCTGCAAAAGATCATGTGAACAACCAGATCATTTCTAACCTAAGGGTAATCTAATGCCCATCACATCAATTCATAGAGTTGCATTAAAATTTAAATAAACAATCACATCACGTAATTCTAGCAACTAGCATGTAGTGAAACCCATGAAAATCAAGCACACAATAGCAAGAAAGTAAACACCAGCTTTGTCTAATACTAGAGTTAGTTGTCCTAGCAAACCATCTTAAATGTGTGAAGTAGGCTGTGTGGCTTGGATATCCTATACTGGGTAATTTAATAAAGTTGTCTAGTGTTTTGATTTATTGAAGGTTTGGGGGATTTTGATTCAAGTTTAAATCATAATATTTTGAAGTTGATTTTAAGATAGATTTTTAGGTTTTGAGTGATCACTACCTTTATTTACACGAGGGCCGTGAAGTTTATTTCATCAGGTTAGGGCTACTCGGTAGTAATCAACATAATCAAGTTAATTTCATTGGTTGAGTATTAAAGATTGATAAAGTTTTAAATAAATTATTTGATTAATAATTTTAAGAATTGAATTAAAATTTTTTGGAGTTTAAGTTGATTATTTAAATTTTGAATTATTTGACTTATTTAAATGTATTAATTAAGGGGTCAAAAATTGAGTTTTCAAATTAAAGTAAATTATAGAGTTTTGATATTTTTTTAAAATATTAGATCTTAAGATGAGTAATGTTAACCTCTATATAAACCACACAAAAAAGGGAAGAAGCCATGAATCTCGCGTAGCTACCTTGCACCCGTCGAGTCCCTACAAATCTAGCTGAAATACCACTTACCTCGTACGTCGTCTAAGTTCTGCTCAAATCCTGGATATCCTGCTAAACACCTCGGACTGTTGAACCTGCAAAATCTGTTGAATCCAGCGTCGAAGCAGTCACTTCCCGTAAATCCTTAGGAGAATCTCGATTCTGCCTCTACTTTGCCTTTAAAACTTGAATGAAAGCTCTGATCTTTCGTTTCTTCCATTTGCCAACCTACGACACCACTACTGGACTCCATTTGATTCTTGCTCTCTGCTTCTCCACGCCAAACCGAAACTCCTATCTACTCCTTGTCGATCAGACCCAGGGCCAAATCCTTCCTCTCAGCTAAAGGATTCCATAGTGTCGAGCCCTAGCCTTCTTCCTCCTATCTCCGGCCAAACCCCACACTAGTAGCCGCAAACTACCAAACTCCTCCTATCCATGAACCCCTACAGCCGACTCCACTCTAGTAACCCGACGCCAAGACCTCCACCCAGTTGCCTGTAGCTCTTCCTCTTTCTATCATTGTGCCGACCTCTTCATTAGGCGCTCGACCCTTACCTGTACCGAAGGCTCGAGGCCGACCCTGTCCCTATTCCTCCATTCCCGTTGCCTATAATAGTCGACTGAGACCCATAAACCCAGCTAGCCGCAAGACTCCTGTCGCCTTGTCTTCCGAACCCTTAGCTAGAGCCTCTTAGCCGAATCTAACCTAGCCAAATTCCTTCTCATACTCAATCCCTTTCTACTCAAACCTAGGTAATTTTCTTCCCTCTCTCTCTCTCTCTCTTATGTATTATTATTCTTATTTGAGTTTGTATAATTACTCTTATAATTAATTAGCTATTATTATAATTATCAATACATAATAATTATAGTTATATTATTATTATTATTATTTATATATGTATTTGCATACATATATATATTCGTAAAAAAAAGGGAGACAGAAAAAAAAATGAAGAGAGAAGAAAAGAAAAAGAAAGAAAAGGGAGAGAAGTGGAAGTTTTTTTTTTAAAAAAGAGAAGTAAAAAAAAAAGAATGAAGAAAAAGAAAAAAAGGGAAGTTTTTGTACATTTTTGTCTTCTCCGTCATCACACTCCTCCTTACCCAGGTATAATGTTTCTAATACTCAAAACCCCGAGAGCCTATTTTCAGAGTTCGCGGTGCACCGAAAAATTGCCTATACATACCTTTATTGCGCGTGGTGGGATGGGACGCCGGTGTGGCGCTTATGACAAGGCGGGTAATCACCTAAAAGCCCCATTTCGGTGTTCGCAGTGCACTGAAAAATTGTCTATACATGTCTTTATTACGCGTGGTGGGATGGGAACCCGGTGCGACGCCTACGGAGAGGCAGGGTTAGTTATAAGTACTCTCGAGTGAGGAGAAAGCCAACTGTCTTTTAAACAGGTACCCTTGAAGGCCCCATACACGCTTTTATTAGCGTGGTGGGAATGAAGATACGGTCGCGGTGTCTACGGACACCTACCATACACACCTTTATTGTGCATGGTGGGAAGGCACAGTTTCTCATAGTTTCCCCTAAATGAGGGAGATGTCAGTAGGCTGCTGAAATTCTGACTTAAGATATGGGGGACTTGGACAATTATAAAGGACTTTTATTGAACTTAAATTGAATATAATTACAGGGGGGACTTGTACTTGGACTTGGACTCTAACTTGAACAAATGCGAAATACTTTAACTCAATTCGAACATTATTTGGACTTGAACTTGAATTGGATATGAGGAATAAAATTGAATGAACTAAACTTGAATCATATGTAAGAGAACTCAAACTCAAATTAACTAAGTGTAGTGGGCATAAACTCAATTTGAACTCAGACTTGAACTTTACAAGATAGTAGGGGACTCGTGGAGGAGATATCCGAACATGATCAACATGCAAACAAGGACTAAGTGGAATATACAACAACATGCTTATGATTAGCGACACAATCTTTTAATGAAGGTTGAGAGATAACCACCTCAATTGGAATGCAAATGAAGGATGATATCAAAATCATCATACATGTTGAAACCCCTTCAAATGAAGAGACATAAATTGGAGGCACTTGATGCATCTCAAAGGTGTCTCAAGTCTGAGACAATGTCTAACAAACTCTAACCCATGCCAAGTGACATTTGGAAGGATAAAAAGTAGAATAAAACAACCAGGGGAATGTGTTTTCCCCCTCTAGTTCTTGGAAGCATGGGAAATAAAGTCCTACTAATAATTCTGAGGGATTATGCTGCACTGATGATTGAAAAAGTGATTAATAAGAAGAAAGAGATATTAATATTAGAAGGCTCAGAGGATGATGATTGTGTGCAGTTCCTCAACAACCATGTATTTGTTGAAAAAGGGAACCAAGATGAGCACCATAACAAATTAGGGCCCATTGCTAAATAGATTGTAAAGAAGCTTTCAGAATCTCCATTGACGACAAAAGTTATAGAATTCCTAAGGCTATTCGACACTTGCATGCTGAAACTAGTAATTTAAAAGTTCTCAGAAAGATTGGAAAGTTTAAAAATTCACGTGTACTATGCTCGACCTATAAAGGAGATAATCAGAATATAATCAGTATATTTGCTAAATAATCCAAAACATCAAGAATCCCCCACTTGTTGTACTCATATGCCTAGGATATGAAGATGAGATGATTGATACAACTCGAATATGGCTATTGCCCTCTAGCTATGATTGACAATGATTCAACTTCAAGAGGACATGTCAATTTCCCCTAGCTTATCAAGAAGCGATAACATCAGAAGTGTCATAAATATGATGACTATTCTACGAACATATCTGTGGGAACCATAACATCACTATAAATAAACTAAGACTACATTCAAAGGGTGATATTTCCTACAAACATATAAACACAATGTGCAGCAAACACATGCACATTTGTACAGTCAATGGTAACTCAATGTCAGGTGAAATACATTGGTCCCCTGTAAGCAAAGACTGATGATACGCAGTAAATGCATATTCTTACGGGCCATTATAGAAGACCCATTATACACCCAATCTATTGTCCACCAGTAAAATATTAAGTGAATATATTAATTACGAGCTCCTACAAGTTGTTGCAGGAGACCTGCTATACACACGAAGTGTCATTTACAAACAAAATGTCAAATGATTATAACAAATACAAATCCATACGAGCTGACCTAGAAGATTCATTATACTCTCGGTATGTCAACCATAAGTAAAATACAGAATATGGCCGATGCTAGAAGATTTTTATGCAAAGTAATGACCATAAACAAAGTCATCATGCAAATGTAGTTATCTATAGATAACTAGCAGGAGATTCGTTAGTGCATTATGACCCATCTGCAGAAAGTAATAAGTAGTGCACGACAGTCTACCTGTTTGAGATAGGAAAATAATCATAGTGCTACGCCACGCCACCAGATCTGCAATATTCATACAAGCAGATAGAAGGCGTATATGAGCATCCAAATAGAATGCTGCATTTAAATGGTCGTCACCCACATAACTGGTTGACGTCAAAATATTCCAAAAATGTCCCTCGCACATGCACCTTAATTTGTATACACATCGGTACACAAAAGGGGTAATTGCAATCACCCAACCTGCATGGGTCCCGATTAGCATGTTATTGGTACACACGTGACGTCTAGGGATCTGTGCTGGTTAATAAATGAATTCAAGTTTGAGCCCAATCCTTCTACATGGATAGATAGGAGTCGACATGGTTTGAACTATCAAACAAATATATGATCATGACATTAACCGGGATATTTATTTTAATACATTCATATTAGGCCTTCAAGGCTTATAATCAAGAGAATTCACTCATAAAGGCATAAAGCCTACGAAACTCGATCCTCTATTGATAGCTCGACAAAGTCAATAATGTTTAATCCACAAATGGAAATGACCCCATACACCCTGATGATGGCCGTGTTGAACATTAATCTCAACTGGAGGGGTTCACAAACACTTTCAAATACCACCAAAATTCCTAAATTTCCCACAAAATCCAAAACTCCAAAAAACTTCCAAATTCCAAATATTTAAAATTGAAATAATCTAATCATTAACCACTTAAAGCAAAATCCATCCACCCTCCGCAATAGTTTTCCTAGGTGGACAAATTGAAATTTACTTCAGCTCAAATAGAGGTAATGCCTAGTCAAAAATATCACTAGGATCCATTCTCAAATAATCTCTTGTCAGTAAGGATGTGGTACATGTCCTCTAACTGACAGTTTCATCACCAAATGTCACTGTAAGATAAACGATAATGACGCGAGGCCCTCTGAACTAAGTGGTTGCCGCCAAATGGCACCACAAGATAGCGGTTATGGCCAGAGCCAATACGTTCCTTAGTGGCATCAAATCCTTGAGATATGAATTAATAGGATATGATTGATAAGGCACAAGCCCTCTGTAACCTAAGGTGGATTCAAATTTATCCCCTTAGGTAAATACTCACCCCAGGTCTACAAGGTACCCTTGGACGAAGCATGACTAAGGATCCTTCTATCAGATTAGGTTGACTACCTCCTCTGACTAAGTAGACCAGGGACAACGATGGCCCAGGATAACGAAATCATGGGATCTTGATTGGGTCCATCATCCATTCCCCCACCATCCACTTTAAGTGTAAGATGGTGAAATTTCCAATTCTAAATATCCAACTTCCACAACCTAAGCCCATACTGCTATTATATGCCAAATGCACGTATCACTATGTATATGGTCGATGACTAGTCTTAATCAAAAGTTCTCTCTCATTATCGGGAGGGGTAATTAACTATAGGGGCTTACGCCTATAGGAAATCAGAACTCAGATCATAAAGTTCTTGTAAAATGAGAGTGAAATCTTTGGGTAGTGTCATATCTACAAACCCATCTGCCTTCCAAAATTTACCTCAAAACTTATTTCTGTTAAAACTCCCTCCGAAAAGCAGCGGGGAGGCCAGGGCCAAAATTTTGGAGCACATAAGTAATTAGACACTAAGTTTACAGGAATCAAATTTTTCTAGATTAAGTTATGAATTTTTGAAGTTTTGACTTAAATTTTTACTAGAGTTGATTGAAAAGTTTACTTTTTGACTTTGACTTAATTATGGAGATTTAATATTTTTAACAAATATTAGACCTTAAATGGAGTGTAATACCTTTAAGTTTGCTTAATTTAATTTTTTTAGTTAGTTATGAATTTTAGAAGTTTTGATTATTTAATTGAATTTTTAATTTGTTTAATTAAGGGGGTTTAAAGAGTTTCAATCCAAACTAATTCCAAACTTCTTGAAAATACTTCTAAGGGTCAGCAATGACCTAAGGGAGTATTTTTTAAGTGTATGGGAATTGTTTTGGAATTTTTAATTATTTAAATTAATTTAAAGTTAATTTTCATTAAAATATAAATTAAGTTTAAAATTAAAGTCTAGTCAATGGGTTTTTAATTTTCTTTAATTAAGGGTTTGATTTTGGCCAATTTGATATATTATGTGTAATTTTTAGATTTAATTTAAATTTATTTTAATTTTTAGAAGTTTTGAGCTTAATTAATTGATTAATTTTCAATTAATTAAATAATTAACATTATGATTTTTAAAATCAGTGAGAATTTTTCCTAAGGCAGAAAATGTCACTAAGTTTATGTGTTTCAAGTTTCATCCCTATCAGATGTATATTTTATTTTCTAAAATTCTCCTAAATTCTTAAGAATTATCCTTAATTATTATGCTTATTTGTCACTAGATTTTATAGGTTTGAATCAATGTCACTAACCCTTCACACATAAGCAAAATGCAATCATATCATATCAATCAATAATCCTAGAACTAGGACAAGCCTAAAACTAGGTGCAAGTGCAATGCTAAAAAATAAAATCAAGACATGATTTAAATAATTAGAAGACTTAAGGGATGGGTAATTAACAACTTAATTACCAACTAATTATCCCCATTAAATCTATTTAAGCATGATTAACCTCTGATTAAAATTTTAGAAATTATTCAAATGCATTAAAAGGATTTGAAATATATATTTAAAATTAATTTTCCAAAATTAGATATTAAAACATAAACCTTGAATTTTACAAATTTAAAATAATATTAAAATAAAATTCAAATAAGTTTGGAAAAATTATAGGAGATCAGAAATGACTTAAAATAATTTTTCTAAAAATTTTAAAATATTTGGATTTACATTTAATTAATTATTAATTAAATACCAAAAAATTAATATTTAAAATTATTTAAAATATATAAAATATTTTAAAATTTATTTAATTTTAAATGAAAATACTTAAAATTCTGAGCAAAATGAGGTCTTACACTTAATTTTTGAATTAATATTTAATTTTCAATAGTTTTTTGAAGATTCTGGTAATTAAATAGTTTTAAAATTAATTTAACTATTTAATTAGCTCTAGCGATGACGGTAGAGGGTCACGCGGCAGGCTCAAATTTTCTAATCTAAACCGCACACTAATTATTGGCCGGCAATGCATCAATTACTAATGATTGTGGCGACGGGGTCCACATTATTTCACTAATCTGTGTTAGTAGCCAATCGCGGCCGTCTAATCGAGCGCATTTTTGAATCGACGGTTGAGATCATGTTAGATGAAAATCTTGGCGGCAAAATAGACCATGTGGTTTGATATTAATGTGTAATGGCTAGATTAGAAGATCAACAGTTCAGATCTTATGTAACTAAGAACTTACGTAAACCGAGCCCTAAAATGGAAAAACTGCTCTTTTTCAAAATTGGCTTGATGGATTTTGATGAAATTTTAAACACAGCAATGGGAAATTAAAATCATGATGTGAAAAGCGCTTATTCGAAAGCTATTTGAACTAGAGTGTCCTAGACTTGGGTTTAAGATTTTACCTATTCCAACTGTTGGATTTTAGAGATCTTGGACTCTTTGAGATTATAGATTGTCCTTGTATATTTTCCTAGTTGGAAACATTGTTTGAAAAGCTCTGTATCGCCTGCTTCTGGCCTTGGATGGAGCTGGGATCAATGTGGCCGAAAACTCATCACCGGCGAGGTTTAACTGGTTGGATTGAGTTGAGGAAGTGGAAAGAGGATGCTTGAGAGCTCAAATGAAGTAGAGGTCAGGCTTGACAGTGGTGAGAGAGTGAATAGGTTGGAATGAGCTTGTTTTGGCCAACTCAATAACCCTAAATCATTATGGCCGACTAAGATGGCTTTGTCTTGATGCTACAATGGATAACACCTAGCCTAGAGTTGTTAGGAAGCAGAGAATTAAAAGGACCAAAGGATAATGATGTGGAAGGCATCTTTGTCCTTTTGGGCACATGGGAATGATTTGAGCTATTTAGGATTAGTTTAGAGCTTATGTAAGGTCTAAATATTGGTTAGGAATATTCTATAAAAGCTTTGGACAACTGGAGTTGATTTGGAATGTAGGGGATTAGCTTAAGATTGGAGATTTGACTGTTTAATGTTCATTTGAAAGTTTGTTGACTTATTTGACCAGTCAACTTGTCGAACCTGCTGGGTGGCACTTGAAGAGGGTAGCATTGCTAATGGAATGACTTGGAGAGAGTTTGATGTTCAGAGATTGGAGTTTGAATACATTTGACATGTATGAAAAGAGATTTGACCAAGTCATTGTAAGTGACTTGGTCAATTTGACCATGACATGACTCATGGTGGGCTAGGAAATGTTCAAAGCATTAAGGGGGATGGATTTGAGAGATTTTAAAGCAATAGGTTTGGAATTTGAATAGAAGAACATATAGAGTGTAGGGTTTGACCGCTCATAGTTGTTTGATTGTCAAAAATCATGATGATTTGATTTCACATAGGTCTGAATATGCTTAAGTAATGCATTAGAGTAGAATTGAAGGTTTGAGGATATTAATTTGATTATATGAGGTGATTTGACCATAAGAGGTGAAACTTATATAGACTTGGGCTCAGTTGACCAAGTCAATTATTAACTAGGTCAGGGTGACTAGTTAGCCCCAAATCACTAGGGAGGGTGGTCAAGGGATTTTGATGAAGTTTGAATGCATTTGAAGTTTAATTCAATGTGTGTAGAGCTTAATGGTTGATTTGGTCAACCCTAGTTGACTTAGTTAACCAAGTCAAATCAGGGTTTGTTTTGGGCTCAACAAATTTGGTTTGATCATTAGAGACCAATGGATGTGGTTTCAGGGGCCAGGATGGTCATTTGAGCGAAAATGACTATTTGGACCCTTAAGGGATTATTTCGTCAACCCAGGTTTACTTAGTCAACTAGGTTAGACTAGGGTTAGGGTTTGGGCTCAACATATTTGAAATGATATTTCGAGTTGAATGGAAGTGGTACTATGCAGAGGTGAGGTCATTTGGATTCCAAATAACCATTTAAACCCTTAAGGGGCAAATTGGTCAAAATAGATTGACTTGGTCAACTATACTTTGACCATGGTCTGGATTTGAGTCCATTGCACTTCTAATCATGTTTAGGATGCATTAGAGGAGGTTTCTGGGTTTGATTTGATTGGGCCATGTTGAAGATTGAAGGAAACTTCAATTTTATCCTTAAGTGGTATTTTGGTCATTTGGGCTCCTGGTCAACTGTGGCTTAACATGGGTCCAATAAAATGTAGTTTAATACTCAACTTGTCATAAAAAAGGCTATAGACATGGTCAAAGGTCTTGAGAAAGATCCCAAGGTCAAATTCCACAAAGTGATAGGTGTAGTGGCATAGGTTGTAAATATTTGAAGGTTTTGTAGCCTTTAAAAATAATTTAGTTTTTGGTGCTAGAGGTCTCAGTTTGATCATAAATTTGGAGGGTTGACCCTAGGGATATGCCAAATTAATATATAATTGATAGATCATGAATCAGAGATCATTTGAGTGGGTTTTGAAGAGATTGAAAAATCACTCAAAAAGGGTTTCCGGACAAGGGTCCTTAGCCCTAGATTTTGGTATGGAATTCTAGATTTGATTTGGATTTAGGATTTGATTGATTGAATTTGAATTATCCAAATAAATCACAATCAATTAAACGATTGTTATTGATGGGATAGGATTGAAGCTTGATTGAAGGTTGATTGAGGATTAATTGGACATTGATTGAAGTATAGATTAATTGAAATCTGGATTGATTGAAGCTTGTGTTGATTGAAGTTTGGATTGATTGAAGTCTGGTATGAAGTTTGAATAGAAGTTTAGATTTGAGGTTTGAATTGGAATCTAGATTGGGATTTGAATTGAGCTCTAGATGATTGACAATTGGATAATTGCCAATCATCAGATCAACAGGTAGAAGTCTGGATAGGTCCTGATGAAATTCAGCCAATATTTTTCTACATAATTATTTTCAAGTTTTAGGCCCTATTGGGACTTTAATAACTCATAAAAAAATTATTTAACTAGGTTAAAATATGAGATATTACAAGGTCAATGGTGGAGAGTCATTATTCTGATGCCTATGAACTTATTAATGACAATTCTCTTAGTTTAGCCTTGAACTTATTGTGAACTTTGGGATGACTCTTCAATCATGTGTTTTATATTTTGTTTGGCTTGTTAATGAAGAGTGGATTTCTTTATTTTATGGTTTTTAGACTTTTTGATGGATATAAATCATAATTTTCTTAGTATAATACCAAACTCTATTTGAAGATTTCATTGAGTAAGGTTCATTCATTTAATTTGCCGTATCCATATGATCATTTAAGAAAAACTACTTGATCTGAGTCACATGAACTTATCAAGACTATTATGCTTTAAAATTAACATCTATTATTATCAAATCAATGAAATGGGGGCTTAACCATATGGGGAGAGAAAGGTTATTAGCAACTCAACCATATTTTGTGTGTTAAGTCTGACTTCCAGGACCCACATAAGTATTAGACTTGAGCAATGGGGACTTGCACTTTTTCAACTTGACTGATTGATGCTTGAAGACTTACAAGTCTGATTCTATGATTTTCAAGATATTAGAATTTATAAATTCAGAAATCTTCAGCTTGACTCATTGGATGCTTTCTTGAATGAGGATCATCTCTTTTTCTTTGTCTGAACACTTCAACTAGTTAAGAAAGCCTTTTAAATCTAGGAGCCTCAAACTTGTCAAATCAGGTAAACTTGAAACTTTTCTTCTTTTGTTATTAGATTGACGAGGAAAGGCCGCCCATATTATGGCCTTTCTAAGGCTGGTTGAGTGAGAAAAGCTCTCAACAACTTAGGCTTCGTTTGGGACGGTTTTTTTACTGCTTCTTAAAGCAGCTTTCTAGTATAAAAATTTTAACTTTTGTACTAAAAAGCTGTTTTAAGAAGCAGGAAAAAAGCCGTCCCAAACGAAGCCTTAAACTTGTTTTAGCATGTTGAGTTTGACTTTTAGGATCCACTCTAGTCATTAACTTGTGCAATAGAAGCTTCTGCTTTGCAAACTTTGTGGTTGAAACTTATAAACTTGGCAGTCTTCTTGCTTGAATTTTAGAATCTTTGTAAGCTAAGAAGGCAAATCTCTACTTTTAAAAACTACCTTGTGTATACTTGTTTGAGGATCAATCCCCCTATCTGCTTATACAACAAAATAAAATTTGATATTAACCTTTTGATGTATTTACTCAGGGGTTTTAGCATGAACGATGTCATCACATAAGTATATAAGAATGCCTCTTGTCTTATAGGGAGAGCTTTAACAAGCTTCAAATATACATTTTTTAAAAAATAACCCTTATCTTACATTGGGACTTTCATGATAACTTCGTAATGTTATCTTGGGTATACTCTATTTAAATGTTAACTTCTTTTCTTGCTTGTGCAACCTAAAGAGACTTAAAATCAACTATTAAGGATATTTATTTGAGGAACTCAATATGAAGCATGATGTTTGCTCAAATAAATGTAAAACAACCTTATCTAGTAGAGAAATTTTAGGTATAATATTTCTTAATTTACTATATATATGTATTAATTGCCTATTGATTGGACGTACTGATTATTATATTAATAAGTCGATAGGCCGATCGGTGATATGCCTTCTCAATGACAAAGGTACTTTCTCATCTAGGCTCAAATTGTCACAAATACTTTGATGGGGAATAATGTGTAATATTCTACACTTTTTAGAGGTAAAAATTTCAAATTTAATATAACCTATTTAATTTCACACATCTTGAAATTTATGAATAATATTTTTGTAAATCATATAAGTTGTATCGATCATTTTGATATACACAAACATATAGGAAATTTATAATATATAATCCAACCAAAATTAATTTAGTTCAATTAAAAATTTCCTAAGTTAAGGAATTGATTTTTACTGTTCATTTAGTTAATGTCCTGTATCACGGTATAAAATTTGCAAAACCAACTAAAAACGATTTGAAAATGCTTGAGTGAATTTGGGAGTATTAACGAAATGAATAGTAAAAGGATAATTTGGTAAAATGTATAAGGAAAATTTGGTTATATACCTAATCTCTTGTCTAGAAACCCACCTATTTGAAGTTTACCACTTGGAGCTCCTAATCTAGAGTGGCACGAGTAGAGCTACAAATGAACTAAGTGTTCGTTATGTTATTCATGACTTGACTCAATTATAGCTTATTAATGATCATTTATTTAAGTAATCAAATAAGTTTAAACAATTTTAAATTACTCGACTATTAAATAAACAAACTTAAATAAACATATCTTTGGCTCAGTTATGTTCATAAACAATAACAGTGAAAGCTCACGAACAAGCTCAATAAGAAACTCTCGATACAAGGCTCGTTAAGAAGCTCGAATAAATCTTTATTTTGTATATTTTTTTCATAATTTTTAGTTTTATTCTAATAAATGATTTTACTTTTATAAAGAAAATTAATTTTACTTTTTATTTTATACTATTTCATTAGAATGGATTTATTCATAAACAAGAGATATTTATTCATGTTTATTCAATTGTTTGTTTAAAGTGTTCATGTGAGCTCATTTATTTGTGAGCGAGCTCGTTTTGTAACTCGAAAATACTCACTATATATGTTTGTGAATTGCTCGTTTAGTAGGTCGAAAATTCTCGTAGATATGTTTTCAAACATGATCTAGATAATTTTTATTAGTAGGATAATAAGGCTCGATAAAGCTCATTTGCTTAAAGCTCGATAAGCACAAACATACCGAACATGAATTAAGCACTAACCAAATATGAAAATCTATCATTTTAAATGAACTAAGTTTGAACACAAATATAAAAAATTGAATCGAGCTTGAACCGAGCTTGAACAAACTGATAATAAACAAACTCAAATATGAACACACACTTACTCGGCTTGGCTCGGTTCATTTGCAACCCTAAGCAGGAGGAGTAGGGCAGTTTCTGACTGAAGCAAAAGAGGGGAATTTTTGGGGTAAGAGCATAAATTTTGATTTTTAGTAATTTCAATCATTGATTTGGTTATGAATAGGCATTGAAAAGCTTTTGAGTTGTATGAGAAAAACTTATTTTGAGGTAAAAATATTATTTTAAGAAGGAATTAAAAATTTAATTATGTCAAAAATTAGAAATGGATTTTAATGTGCAAAATCTATTATTTAGGTAGTGTGCACACAAAGGAAGCGTCAAGCTATTAATAATGATGAAATTTACTCGGGGAAGCATCGTTGACTACCTCAATTAAGTATGATACACAATTTTAAATTTAAAAAGCAGATATATTATAATGTTAATTTCATTTTTTGACTTCTATAAAAATTTGAATATATAATTTATTTTATTCATTTTAAAAGTACATGCATGATAAATTACAAGGTAAAAATAAAATGTATACATCTAAATGTTTGAGCAATGAAATTTAATAAAAGGAATTTCAAAAAGAACATATATATTGACATAAATAGTAATATGATGAATAATATAAACTGTATAGGTGCTATGACATATGTAAGCCTATTGGAAGGCCCAAGGAGACCTTCAATTAAGATGTTTATGCTAACCTATACATGTAGCACAATAAAAACGGGCCCATAGGGGGGCCGAAGGGCCTTTGACGTGTAGATTTCAAGTTATGGTGTCCAAATGCATCATTTTCACATGCATGATATATTCTAAAGCTGAAAGAAGGACTACATAGAATATGTATAATCAACAAAAATATTTGTACATTGTTGGTTAATAGTGTTATGATTAATTAATGCCTGAAACATAATTATTTATATAAAGTTTGTTTCAAATTTAATATTTTGCTTACCAAGTACATCATATGCTAATTTAAGTATTTGAAATATTAAAACTTCAGGTACTATGTTAAATTAATAGTTTAATATACGAGCATAAGTAAAATCATACGATTATTAGTTTTTTGTCTTTAAATTATTTATCTTGCAAAGCTTTAGCTCATATCCTATTATGTTAAATATTATTTCAAGTTAGAAAAAAAGATTAAGTTGAATATGAATAGAGGTCAAGCCTGGATATCTTAGGATAGTTTTGTTGTAACTAGAGGTTTGACAGCTATGTTTATTCTTTTAATTGCTTTTATTTTAGAAAATAATATAAAGTGATGTATGGTTATTGTGTGATGTTAAGTAATGAGTTAGCAAGTGTTTATATATTGACCTTATGTCAATCTTGAGAGGTCGTTGTTGGATGTGACATAGTTAGCCTTCTCAACACCAATATAAACACTCTCTTTTGAATTCTCCAAGTTTCCTATTTTTAGCTTTATGAAGTAGCATGTGATGGAAAGTGAGAACAATCTAAAATTTTATCATGTTACCTACTTCGCTCAACCTCTTGAGGAGACTTCTTTACACATCTTCCCCTAATTCTGGAAGTATCTCAAGCCAGAGACTCTCAACTTGTAACAACTTGGAAATGAAAAAGTATTTTAAAATATGAAAATTTAAATTTCTATTTGAACCAGAGCACTTCAACGCTTTTTCTTCTAAGCGCTACGACACTAGGTTTGAGAGTACAACGATGCTAAGAACTACCACTACGGCATTTGAGTTTCTATTTCTACATAATTTTAAAATTTGCATGCAGCACTACAGCGTTGGGTCTGAGCATTATGGTGCTAGTCCACTAACAGTGTTTATACATTTATATATACAATGAATATCCTTGCCACCTCTCTCACCACTTTATTTTTTGCCATGGCTTGCACGAGAAGAAGAAGAGGGAAAGGGAGAGGAAGAAGCGAGAATGAAGAGAGAAAAGTTTATCAGGGCCTTTTTATTTGTCATTCCTTTTACGAAAATTATTTTATTCATTATAAGTAATTATCCTCTTACTTCTATTTTTGATGATTTTGATTTCTACGAATTTAATCTCTTCTAAATTAGATAAAAATGCTTTGTCTCCTTATTTCATGAGTTTTCACTGTATAACTTTTGATATGTTATATATTTGATCATTCTGAACAATTTGATATGATTTTATTGTATTTTCACAGGTTAAATATAGGTATAGAAACTTCTAGTTAAAAATGAGTAGGGGAAAATGTATACTAAAAATAGGTTGAAAGTGAAGTATTCTGATATAATATATACTAAAATGATTAATAGGATTGATATGTAGTGGAATATGATACTAATTTGACTAAAAGGATTTTTTTGAATAATATCATATATATGAAGTAATAACCCTACATGATAATCTCAAGATTCATTGATTCACTGATGAGAGTTATAAGGAGCTGAAGGCTGATTAAGAGTTATAAGAAGTCAGTGCCGTTGATTCACGCATTTCAAGAGGAGTTATAAGGAGTACACTGATTGGGAGTTATAAGAGGCCACGATTGGGAGTCATAAGTATAGGAACACGATACCCTCAAGATCTCATCTGAATATCTAATAGAATACTGAATATTGATTACTTATGCTAATTATTATTGATTACTGATTACTGACACTAATTATTGAATATAGATAATGATCACTGTTACTAAATAAATATATTATTGTATAAATATATAATTGATAGACTAATGAGAATGATTGAATGATATTACTAAGTAAAATTAATTGAATGATAAAGATAGAATGATTGATTAATTGATACAGTTTATTGATATAGATAACTTAAATTGATTCATAGATTTCTTTATATAATTTATAGTATACTGTTTCTCTTTTTCCTTGCATTGATTTTAATTATAAGATTTTAGTTATTTGTTGAGCTTTATGCTCATTATGTGGTATTTATATGATTTGAAGTAAAGGTAAGGAGTCTTCAGTATGAGGCTAAGTAGTGATATTCTTTTGTAGTTTGCTTTCAGTTCCTTTATTTTATGTATATTCTTTTGTAGTCAGTGTGGCTATTGTATATATATAGTTTTGGGACTATAGATGTAGCATGCAAATATGGACTGCTACAGTAATGTGAATTATATTTCTATTATTTATTTATTTTATGTAATGTAATTAATCAGCTCTATATGTTAAATTGATCTGGTTGGAAATGATTATTAGCTACTATTGAAAAATATAAAATAAAATTAGATAATTGAATAGTGAAAAAGAAAAGAAATTCTTCCACTTTAGATCCTAGGATGTGACACACCCTCTCTTTAGTTCCATATTGCATTATCTTCATGATGAACAATATTTATGCACATATTTCTTATCATCTCTCCCAAAATTGGTGGATTTGATGTTACCAAAATTCACTATTTCGATGGATTGGCTAACTCTTCATCAAGAAAAATGGCAACATTATGTCACTACCCCATTGCATTTGATCAATAATGGAAAAGAAAAGTGCTGACTATCTCGCCAAGTGTAGATTAGAGACAATGACATAAGGAATAAGTGGTATCCCAAAGAAAAGAAAATTGGAAAAAAACCTAACAACTCTATAATTTTTTGCAAAATAATATTATCTAAAACTAAGAAATTTTAATATTTTTCTTATTACATTTTTCCCACCTCGACACTATTGGTGCCAACTTACTATCCATTTCTTATTGGCACGCCTCAAGCCAATAGGTTATACGGCTATTGAGTTGAGGAAGCAAAGCTAACAAATGATCATTATAGTAGTAATTACACTTGAGCATATAAGAGTTATCCAAGGCAACCTTATGTCAGAATTACTTCCATATAATGATGAGCCAAATGTGTTCATGAAAGTTATTGACTAAAGAAAGCAACTAAAAACATACAAAACATCAGACTTGAGGATTCATGGACTTCCCTATGTTGGTGGATGTATAGTTAATTCATGATCCACCTATGGTTATGACAGTAATAGTTGACTTAATTGACACATTTGACAGTAACCACACATTAGTAGGAGGCCTCTTGATCACAAAAGATAGTAGAAATGCCAACTCCTACAACACCCTATAAGTTATAAAACCTATTTGCTCATGCCCTTTTAAATCCATTTTGTGTACCAACTTTGCATAACCAATAACTTCAAACCCATTCTTCAAGCTCATTGGTCCCATAACATGCAATAACTTTGCATTTTCCATGTATTCTAAACCTATTAACTCATTCCTCATCAGATCCATTCCATGTGACATCCTTGTATAACCAAAAGTTTTCAAACATGTTGGCTCATACCTAATTATATATAGGATTTGTAGCATCATAGCAAAACTTTGGTGTTCTAAACCCACAAACTCATTCCCATTGGATCCATTCAGTACAATATTTTACATAACAAATGGGCTCCAAACATGTCGGTTCATACCTAGTTGGATCCATTTTTTATAACATCTATGGATAATCCTTAGGTTTAAGCTTATCAACTCATAGCTCATAATCCCATTATATGTGACATCTATACTAATTGAGTTTGTAAACTAACTAGATCATGCCATGCCATATCCATTATAGTTAGCTTGCTCACATAATTGACAGGTTCCAAACCTACTATATCATGCAAAATGTTAATAGCTTGTACCTCAAAATGCCTGACTTATTTTATTGCATGCCCTGACCCAACATAACCATTTTAGTGTCTCAAAACATGTTGAATTAGTGTGGAAGAAAGAGAACATCATTTTAATCATTGAATAAATAATGAATTTATATCCTTAATGATGTTGTTCCCCTCAAAACATAGATCATTAAATATTTATAATTTTCCAGACACTCGCACGAACTACTAACTTCATTATATAATTGTACAGAAATGAATTAAATGCCACATTAACTTTATTTATAATGATGACAACTTTCACAACCTAAAAGTTTTGATATGCATCATCATGATCTTTCTATTCAAAATATCCAATTGAATATATATGAATATGATGGTTGGTACTGGCATAAATAGGCTTGGTGGATATGATGTGTCTTGTTATTATTACACTGGTAAATAGTGTATATATGAATATGAATATGCTTAGGTTTTCTTTTATATTAAAATTGCCCACTATATACACAAGTATACATGTCGATCATGTAATAAATTCATTTAGTGAGTGTCGATCCCACAAGAAAGTGTTCTACTAAATTGTAATCAACTAGTATTATTTACTACAGATGCACAATTTATTTTATTAAACAAAAATAAAGCATTTGAGTTTCTTCCACTTACAAAGACTACAAATAAATGAGGTGATACCAATATATAGAATACATTTGGTACTAATACATATAAACGATAATGTTTTCCTAATGAGACTCTTAACAATAGAAGTGGATCATAGCATATGCATTCCTAGATCTCTATCGTGCTTGTAGGAGTGAAAAGGAAAATTCAAGAACTTCCTAAAATTTTAATCTCTATAGAACCTCAAAGATCAAACATCATATACCTACGTGTGCCAACATTCCATTCCAATATTCTTATTTGTTCTAATATTCCTCTATCAAGGTAATAAATCACACTAAATATTAACTACATACATGGCCAGTGTATACATTAAATGAAGAATGAAGATATTTAAAATGTCCATAATTTCATTTCATGCATTAAAATATATATTAGTACTTATTACGCATTTGCATCATTAGCCCAAAACTCTAAAATTAGCCATCATAGATAAATTTGAAAGCAAACACATTATAATTTCACTCACAGAAGAAAGGATACAGGAGAATTCAATAAAGAAAATTTTCATCAGGATAGTACAATTAACTTCTCCACACTACGTCCTCCTCCAATGATAGAATATCTTACACAAGACAGGATAAGATCTCTAATAAAAATATCTTGCCCTTCTTTAGCCTCCCATAGACTTTACTCTAAAGGGGCACTAAAGAACTACACTGAATATTATAAGTCTTTCCTGAAAGTGAGAGGTCTCTCTGATAAAAGAACTGAAAAACTATTTATAATAAGTGCAAAAATGGCCTCAGGCATCGCGGTGCTCGACACGGTGGTACTAAGGAGTTATCAAATGAAATAGAGCCTTAGCGTTGTTAGGCTTACTCCATTATACATTGCGTAGACTCAGCACGTCTGCTAGCTGACCAGGTACATCTGTTAGTTGAATCGACATGACTATTTTTTCGTCAACTACTTATTGAATGACTATGGCACCCCGAGAGGGGGGGTTAAATGAGGTTTTTAAAATTTTTATTAAAAGAAGGTAATTAAAGTATGTTTAAAGCTATTTTGCAAAGAATAAATAATCACATAATGATAAAGAAAAATTGATGCAAGAAATGAAATAAGAGGCATAATATTTTTATGCGGTTCAACCCGGATTTCAATCCAACCTGCGTCCACGCTAGCCAACTCTCAGGCTAGAATCCACTAATCCTAGGTTTGCATTATTTTTCTTGCACGCTAGCTAACTCTCAGGCTAGGAACCCGGATTTCAATCCAACCTACGTCCACGCTAGCCAACTCTCAGGCTAGAATCCACTAATCCTAGGTTTGCCTTATTTTTCTTACACGCTAGCTAACTCTCAGGCTAGGTTTGCCTTACAAACCTCACTTCTTTAAACTAAAGAAGTTCTTTACAATCTAAGTACTCTCCTGCTCGAGCGAGTACAATCCAATCTAATTACAATTTAAACTTCACAAAGCCAAATGGCTTAGATCAAGAAAAAGAAAAATATAATTTGATGTAAACAATACAAGCTCAAAATACCTTGCAATAAAATGACCAACAAAATATTTAAGGTGATCTTATAAAATAATTTTAATCACCTCACTACTTGCGAATGGAATATTAAATTTGCTCACTTTAAGATAAATTTATATTTTGACAAAATATGAATAATATTTAAAAAAAAATATTTTTCTTGTTGATTTAAATAAATTATAACTCTTCAAATCAAATAATATTTTTTAAAATGAATTATATTTAAAATGCAAATCTATGCTACATAAAAAAAAAAACTTGCTTTGTTATCTTTATGGATTTAAAAGATTTAACAAAGAAAATTTAATATGACATTCTCAACTAGTATTTCACCAAATAATAAATTTTTTAAGAAAAAATATATGGTAAAAAACTAAAATAACAGCAAGTAAAAATTTTGAAAAAGAAAACAAATAAGAACTCCAAGAGACGTTGTAAGATTTTGTGCGTTGAAGCTATCCAACGAAGAATTTGATCTCGCAAATGAAACGGGCTCTTGGAATGAAAATCAAAATTTCTCCTCTAAAGATTTAGCATGTAAGGAATGGAAAAGGACTGAAAAAAATGCTTGAGTTTCTCTCTTGAATAGCACTCATATGAAGAGGAAGAGGGCTATTTAAAGGGAAAGGGTAAGTAAAGCCAAATTTGAATAAAACTATTAATCTAATATTAATTTATCATCTAAAAATATTATATTATATAAATAATTTATTTATGTTAAAGAAATATAAGTTTGAAAGGACTATAAAATGGCTAGTCACAAGGGGAAGTCAAAAAGTCTTTATATACATCCAAAATAAGGCAAAAACAGCTACCCAGCAAGTAATATTAAAATCGGAAATGTTTAGAAATTCATTATAAATTTAATTTTGCTCCAAATGGGTTATATAAACTATCAATGTATATCTACAGAATCCAAGTAATCTAACAGAATAAAAATCAGACCGTATTTCTATCAAAATAATATCATATACAACAAAATGAAATCTTATGCATATTTTTATGTATGTAAATATATAATAAATATTAATACAATATGATGATGTAAGTTAGATAACATTAAGTATACATCAGTAAATTTATAAGAAACAAGTTTAATTTAAAATGAATATGTAATTAATTTTTACCACATAAGCTTATTACATTTAATTTCCCTTATTCATTAAGTATCTTTTCATATTTGATAAATTCTATGAAATCAATGAAGCATATAAAATTTAACTAAGGAATCTTATAGATTTTTAAATCATGCTTATTATCTTTAATTAATAATATGTAAATTATTTTAATAGATATTTAAATTATGAGTAAATTAAGCCATGTAAGTAAATACTAATGGACCACTAACAAACTTCTACGATAACATAAAAATCTTCAAGCTCTCCATCTTGAGTTCTTTCAGCTCAAATTTTGATTAAACTTGATTTTTGCAATATAAATCCCATATAAGTAATTATCATTCACATCCATCAAATCATTATACCTGAAATATTTAGCGCACAAATTAGAACATCAAGCAAATGCTTGTTATCATCAAAATCTCTAGAATGGGTCATGATGTAGATAATATCAACACTGCTCCACCATGGTGCTGTAAAGTTGAGTATTATGATGCTTGAATGTGCAATCTGATATTGCAGCATTATGATGATTATTGCTCTGGCATTCAAATTCCTGAGACTCAGGTGCTACGGTGCAAAATTCTGATACTATAGTGCTATGGAGCGCTGCAACGCTGATCATAACTCTGCTGGGTGCTAATTTTCCTTAAAGTCAAGGGCAACGGGCACTGTAATGTATGAATTAGGTGCGAGTGTTATAGATTATAATGTTGTGGAGTATAATATATGGGTGTTGCAGTGCTCATTCAATACTTGTGATTTTTTATATATTGTTAAATATTTTCTACACAAACACAACTAAAATATAACATTTTCATTAAATTTTAATACAATAAATAGTACATAATTTACACTTAACTATATCATGACTATAAAAGTTATAACAAGCACAAATATTATGAAATGTATCATCATCTGATAATAATCTATTATTTCACTTACTCCTCCCTTCACTAAAATTAACAACACATACTAGCGCAATAAATTATGAGCATAAAGTTGAGTAACAGTGTAAGCTTATAATATGATCCATTGAACATCTAATATAAATTGTGTTTGTGCTTGTGTATCAACTTCTTAGTAAATACTACATTTATTTTTGTGATTTAAAGTAAAGATAATTTGTTTTGTTATGATAAAAAGTAAATACTCTTCGTTGCATCATCATTGATCACCATTTTTGGCTTTGATTCTTTGCACTATAATTAGTTTATCAACTTATGCTTGAATGTGTATGTAGTGGCTGAAATAATTGGACAAATGTCAAAATTATAAGGGTTACATTTAAATTTGAACTTATAAAGTTTCATATTCTTATTACTAACAATAATATTCACTTCTCCATTCCTATATTTAGGTTTTCACTTAGGCAATCTTGTTATAGTCAATTTATTAAAAATTCTAATCATAGTAGAGTTATTCAATTCATATCAATAAAGTCATTTACAAATTCTAATCATAGTAGACTTCGAATCTACAAGAAAGAACATCATCGAAGGAGGTCAATGAAGGAGGCAGAGGGTCATCGAAGCAGGTCCAGAATTAGCGAATGAAAGAAATAACTAGTCAGCCAGTTTAGATAGGGTCATTTGGTCAAATTTGTGATGGATTTTGTAACAAATTTATAGCAAAAAAATCCACTACAAATCTGTCACTAATAATTTCATGAAAAATCATAAATCCATCATAATTTTAGAGATAATTTTTTTTGTTGTAAAATCCACCGCAAATCTGTTGCAAATTGTCAACTTTCATGTAGTGAAAAGGGTCAATCTCAAGACTGAGTAGAATATGTTTAATATTTTTGTAAAGAGTTTATATTTTTACTTATTTAATTTTTATATTTCTTGAGTCATGAGTCATGTAAAAGGTGTATGCCGCTTGTTTTTTTTTTTTTTTTTTTGAAGAGATGCAAATAGCATTAATAAAAGGAAAAATTATTACAAACTAGAAAGCAAAAGCAAAACGAGCCCTTTGAACATATCATAATGGATATGTGATCTACTAATTCCCATTTTAAACCCATTGGGGTGATGGGGATACCAAATATTTAAACAACCTAAAAGGTTGGTTAGTATCCCAGAGTTCCCAAAAGATAAAAAATGCCAACTAGTAAGAATCCCATATGTTATTACTTTAAATCCAAAAAGGCAAAAAGAACCTACAAGAGAAACAAAAAAACAAAAAATAACTACCAAAAAAACACAAATAACATCAACTACACCCAGATAAACTCCTAACAAGCTTCCACCAACAACCATAGTAGACACAGAAATGTCGTCTAGCTTCAGATTAGAGAAATAATCCTGAATCTCCATGTATTGAGCATCTGGAAATAGAAACTTGCAGCAATGATTACGAGCCCTGACTTCAAATACATGCCTGCGATCTACTAGACTAAATAAAGTCTGAATATCCAAATCTGATATATTAGATTTAGGTTCAATTAAACAACTAACTATTATTCTGAAATAACCCGAAGCTTCCCTCTTAAAAGCTCCTTCCCCACGCCAATCTCTAGTATCAATCATCCAACATAAATAGTAAAAGGTTTAGCCCTAACAGGCTTCAAATCAATTTTCCTCTTCCTAGGGCAATCCTCAATAGGTCCTAAGAATTTAAGTTGTTTAGTGCTTTTTTGTTTAACACTATACAAACTTATATCTTTATTGCTATCAACAATACAAGAAGAAGTTGAACTTATCTTAGGAACTTCATACTTGGGAGAAGACACAAAAAATTCATGTTGAGCTCCCATTCCACTGATTTCAGTTCCTTGCCTATTACTTTCCTTGTCTGTAGTTTCAGAATTAGCCAAATTTGCTACCATCCTAAAGCCATCTTCCATAGTAGTTCAAATACTTCCTTGTAATACTTCTGGTTCAGATAAATTTCTATCATTATCTATAGGAATCTTGTAATCACAAACACAACCAGCTCCAGTAACTAGTTCTTGGAACAAAGTTGAATCTTGAAAATTTCCTTCAAAAATAGTGGTCATATCACTCGACTTGTCTTGAGATAAAACATTAAAACTGTTAGTAAAGGCCAGCTTCACACCCGCATTCTGCTCTTGAGGTTTCTCAGAATACCTCTGATTCAAAGAATCAACATTCTTGATGCCTTTCCCAACATTTCTACTATATTTTTTAAACTTCACATGCATCCAAGGACCATACATGTTTTCAGAATTTGTAACATCAGATTTCCCTTCCAAAACCTTCACAGCCTTATATGAAGCCTCCACCTTCCCTTGGCAATCATTACTCTTCACTTCTTTAATGTCATTCACTTGACCTTTAAAATCAGGACAGATTCCAACAACATGACCTATCTTACCACATTTGAAACAAAATGAAGAGATCTTTTCATATTCTACTTTCTAGAAGAATTTATCTTATATACCTTCTATCCAAACTCCATGAGATAAAGTAAAGTCCAGATCAATACGAACACAGGCTCTAGCAAACTCCCGCCTTCCCCATTTAAACATGTTTCCATCGAAAAACATAGGAACCTTTATCTTGGACACAATCTTAGTAATATTAATCTCATCCCAATAATGTAATGGTAAATGAGGCAACTGAATCCAAATTGGAGAGGATAGACCTTTCAACGACATAGGAGAAGATTGAGGCATCTATTTATCCATCCAATAACAGGACCTCCCACATACCACGATCCTCCACTAAAAATATCTTCCATAGCTTGGGTTGAATGGAAAGAGCACAATATTCAGTCAAGGCCCAATGAAGTAAGATGAAAGCTTCCAAATTTACTCTATTAACGCCTCAATTCAATACTACAAAGAGAAAAAGGAAACTTGTTACCAAAGACCTTAACTACAAGTGACTTCTGGAGTAGTTGAAAGTTTTCACATTCCTTATGAGCATTCAGTTTAATAACATTAGCATCCTCTAAATCATCAGGAGCTATCTCCACATTATTTATTCTAATATGTTGAGTTTTAACCTGGACATTTCTTGATTCAACCTTATGGATAGCAGCATCCTCCATCCTAATATCAGAACATTTATAACTTTAGGAACAGAACCCTCAACCACAATCTTTGTATTCAAATTTTCCTAATTTACCGGATAATTATCCTGATTTTTTGGAAAAGAAGAAGGAATCAAGAAACGATTAAAATTAAAACCTAAAGATGTCGAAGCTTCAAAATCATTAGCTTGAGCGTCAGATGCAATACCCGCCAATGGTGATGAATCGAATACCTTAGGAGAAATAATCTTCTTCTTCTCACTTGAGATTTGAGTAGCTACAATTCCTTTACCCTTTCCTTCCAACGGAACTGGATCACGAGCAGGAGGAATATGCCCTTCATCAATCACGAAAGGACATTGTTTACAACTAACATTACTGAAATCATCCTGATTTACGTTGCTTCTACCTTTGGATCCCCAACGAAGGTTAGGAGTCCTGGAAGAAAGGGGATTGGAGGTATTCTGGTCATCAGAAGAAGATGATCGACGACCCTCTGCCACCATAACAGAATAAACTGGGATAAGAGGAATGGGAAATTTTGAAAAAATGGAATTTTCTCTCACTAAAATCTGGCACTCTCTCTCACTAAAATCTGACTCTCTCTCACTAAAATATTCAAGTCCAGCTTATTAACTATGCACACACACACCAGGAGGAAATTGAAATAATCTAATTTATGTTAACATCTCACTATATGATATGAGTAAAATAGGGATTAAGTAAGAAGGTAGTTAAACTAATTTAAATTAGAACTAATCATACTTTATAATTCATATCATATAGGAAGATCAGTAGAAATCAAGATTTCTGCCGCTAATCATGAATTAGGCAATATTTTAAAATTCAAAATATGAACTAATTGTACTATACGATACCCATCGTACAACATGATATCAATAAATCTTTCCTAAATCTAATCCTAAAATTAGGTAATAAAACCAAGATTAATTTATCCTTAATCTCATACTATATGATGTATTTAATTATACTTTACAACCCTATTTACTCCCAGGATGATATTTAATCACCATCGATCATACTGGACGAAAATCCTATTTGATTGAACTAATCATACTGGATGATCCTGAACTCGTACTGAATCATCTATTCAAGAAATTGAACTAATCGTACATGACCTCTTTCATCGTATAGCACTAACCGGATAAATTAAGCAAATCGTATTGTATAGTTAAAAGCGAAAGAATTGAATTTTTAGGATTTTTTTAGCCCTTCTTTAAATACTTCTCTTAAGTCATTTAAGGAGGACTTTTGCCAATTTTTCTAAGGGGGAGTTTTTATAATAAATGGTTTGAAAAGGGAGAATTGCTTTGGATAGAGAGAGAGAGAGAAGTGAGATCTTAAGGGAGAAAAGTCTTGTGGGAAAAGAGAGTGTGTAAGAGGGGTTTCTACACACTATTGCTTTGTGATCGTGCACCTTCTTCCTCCAAGGTCAGTTTCTTTGCATGAGGGAAACTCCAAAAAATGTCTCTTATGGTGAAGGATTTCACCACTCTGCCGCACTGAGAAGGTGAAAGGGATTTGGAGCTCCGCTGCACTAGGAAGGTGAAAGTGATTTAGCTACTCCGCCATATTGGGAAGGTGAAAGGGATTCGACTCTCTGCTACATCGAGCAGGTGGAAGTGATTTGTAAGGGCTTCTCTGCTTTACTATGGGGGCAAAAAGAGAGATACTAATTTTTAGTGCAATTCTTAGAGTAGAGGACTCTGGGGAGTGGACGTAAGTTAAGGGTGACCAAACCATTATAAATCTCTGGTGTGTTCATTCTTATTTTGTTTTTTACTTTTTCACACTTTTATTTTTTGCATTTTATTTACTTCAATATCCATGATTTATGGGCTTTTGTTTGAATTAGAATGTATTATGATTTCGCTCCAAAAGAAAAAAAAGAGGTTCAAAAATAAAAAAAGGACAAAAATATTTCTCATTGCAGGTTTGTTCTTTACAAAAACAAATCAAAAATATTTTTCTTTACTAGTACATAAGTTTTCATTAAGAAATCATAATTTATGAAAAAGAATTTTTTAAATTACTAATTCACCCCCTCCCTCTTGGTGTGCTCTAGTAGTTCAATTTTAATAACCCACATTCAAACTTTCAATTAATATCATAGTAGGTCTCAAAATTAGCATTTTAGAAAACCTTAAGTAAAACAATACATGACACACCTTGGAAATAGAAACACTACAGAGGGTTATTAAATAACCCATATCCTCCATTATTTGACAACATTCTATATTATTTTGGAAAATTTACATGTCTATATTCTTGTAATCTATCGACTACCACATGTGGCACATGATTGAAATAGGATATACACCTCCATCTTATTTTATAAATGGCATAAAGGAAGAAATTCCTTTTAATGAATGGAGCTATAAGGATAGAGACTTTGCTAACTGAATGCTAAATGTCTAAATTATTTTTTTGTGCACTCAAATTCAAAGATTATATGAGACTCTCTACCTATACTATTAGTTAGGAGATATGAGATAGACTATGCATAACTTATGAGGGTATAAATGAAGGCAATCAATCTCATTTAAATATTATATTACATGATTATAAACTACTTATCATGAAACCAAATGATATAATCTCAGATATGTACACTAGGTTTACTCAAATGGTGACATCCTTGCATGCTTTAGGTAGAGAACTGTCAAACTCTAAAAAAAGTTAACAAAATTCTTCATTACCTACCTAGAAATTATAATGCAAAAGTTGTTACTATTTATGAATCTAAATATTTGAATGTTTACTCTATTGATAATATGCTTGGCTCACTAATTGCCTTTGAATAAAATGTAAGCCAAAGATTGTAGGATGCAGGACATAAAGGAAAATAAAAGATAGTGGCATTAAAGGCCAATGGCTATGATAGTAACAGCTTTGTAGCTGATGAAGATGATGATATAGCATTAATGTGTTAGCAATTCAAGAGCTTTCAATGGTGGAATAGAGGTAAAATAGGTATAACTACTGAAGTTACTTCTAACACTATCTATTTTGAATACAAGAAGTTAGGACACTTATGGTTAGAATGTCCCAAACTAAAAACTTAACCCACCAAGGGGAAGGGTGAGGAAAAGTCAAACTTTAGAAAGGTAAGCAAAGGATGTATAAGGCTTTAGGGGTAGACTCTACCTCATATTCATGAGAACATGTAGCAGAGGACGAGGTAACTAATTTCTGCCTTATGAGAATGATAGTCTTGATTACTCTGATCATAATGAGGTATGTGAACTCTCCTATGATGATTTATTTTTTATCTCTGAAAAAATCCATGAATCATATAGGAAACTAAAGAAACTCTATGTTAGTTTGAACTTAAAAATTTCTAAATTACATAAAGAGCATGATATTCTGAGAATGGAATATTATTCATTAGATAATGAACATGCTTCTTTACTTAATGAGTTTGATGCATTAAATTTGAAGCATATTAAATTAACTAAATTACATGAATCCTTAACATTTGAATATACGATTTAGAAGAATTATACAAATAACTAGAAACACGTGCAACAGAATTAGTTTCTAGCGAGCATACTTTAGAATGTGAAGTTTAAAGATTTAAAAGTGCAAATGAGTTTTTGAAAGCAAAAATTAATGCAATCCAAAATAATAAACCTCCACCTACACTAGCACTACGGTATAATCCCAAAACACAACATGCATCTCTTATCCCTGGAAGGAGGTAATACCACTCACATAGGTTAGTGAATCCATTATTAAGTGTTAAGTGCTATTCTCGCGGCATAGTAGGACATAAAGCCTGCTACTATAAGAAATTAGCTAAATACCAGTGGTAATTCCGATGGTTAGTTGACCGTCATAAATACTGGTGGTTGAATGTGTGATTTGACCGTCACTAATAACTAACGGTTCCACCATCAGACTTTAACACTAAACCGCCAAAATTTTTGGCAATCAATTGACCGTTGGAAATTTGACCAGTATTTTCTTTATGTGGCAACTTTTGCCGGTAGTTTAGCCGCCATTTTTAAGTGAAATTTTATCGGTGATTAAAACTGTCGGAAAACTGTAAGAAAGGGCTCTAAAATTGGACACCCCCACCATTTTTCCCCATTTCTTCATGTTGTTCAATTCTTTCATCCAGAGGCCAACGCCCTCACCCTCCCCCTTGCCAAAGGTGAAATAGATGTGGATATTATTAATAAAAATCAAATTGGATAGTTGAAGTGGAGGAATGGATTAGGCTTATTGTGTGATAAAAACGGCCCCCTCAAACTTAAGGGAAAATTTTATAAGATGGTGGTGAGACCTACAATGCTTTATGGTGTCGAATGTTGGCCATTGAAAGAGAAGCATAATGCTAAGTTAAGTTTTTCAGAGATAAGTTACCTTAGATGGTTTGGTCGCTTAAAATGGTGGCCTTCCGATGACCTAGTTATGAAAGTAGAGGTATTACATTTGACTTATATTAAGAAAGGTAAAGGTAGACCTAAAAAGACTTGGCTAAAAATATTAGAAATGATATTTCTTTATTAGATTTAAATGAGATTTAGGACTATAGCTTTTCTAATAATTCATTTTACGACTGTATAGGGAATTTTTGCTTTAACATATAAATGAATATCCAAGAAGAGAGATATTAGATATATAACAGATTGTTATCGAGTCGAAGAGGATTGATAGATGAATTTATGGTGGAAGTTGGGGCTTTTATTCAAGTCGCATCTCAACTACCTTCATTTGAATTGAATGGAATGTTTAGATGTCCATGCTTGAAGCACAAAAATCAAGCATTCCTTAAGCCCGATGATGTAAAGGCAGATTTATATCGTAGGGGATTTTTTCTAGGCTACTGGATTTGGATCTCATATGGCGAGTATAAGGCACACAAAGATACTCATGCTGGTCCATCCATAACTTTTGAAATAGTTGTTGAAGATCAAATGAGTAGACCGTTTGAAGAACTTATTTTTGATGCAACAGGTCTTACTTTAAGGGCCAGCGTGGAAGAGCCACCAAACATAGAAACCAAAATTTTTTTATTACTACATGCTGCTCAAAAACTAATTTTGGATGGTTGTAAAACTCATTCAGAATTATTGGTTTCTGTTAGGATGCTAAGTATCAAATCTGAATATAATATTCCTCGTGACTATTTCAATGACTTTATTGATCTTCTCAAGGAAATAAATTCAGTGAATAATTTAATCCCCATAGATTTGTAGTGAACAAAAAAAATTAGCATCCAAGTTGGGTCTCACAGCTACAAAAATTGATTGTTGTATAAATGGATGTATGTTATACTACAAGGATGATGCGGCAAAAGTTTATTATTGCACCTACAATGCACCTTAGTTTAAACCAAACTCAGGAAAACAACATCATCAAAAGAAAGATGTTCCATATTCCCATTTATTTTATTTATCGATTATTCTAATACTTTAGTGGCTCTACACACTAATTAGTTCAGTAGGTCATATGAGATGGCATGAGGAGAAATTAATACATAATGATGTTCTTTCTCATCTATTAGATGCTGAAGTATGAAAATATTTTGATAAAATGAATGATTCATTTGCTGATGGTTTTAATCCTTACAGTCAGGCAGCTTCACCGTATTCTTACTAGCCAGTTATACTAACACTATACAACCATTCACCAGAGATGTGTATGACTACCCCATACATGTTCTTAACACTTATAATACCTGGAACACATAATCCAAAAGCAAAAATTAATATATTTTTGCAACCATTAATTGATGATCGTAAGTTCTTATGGGAATAAGGTGTCCTCACATATCACATCTCAACCAAATAAAATTTTCTCCTTAGAGCTACATTGCTTTGGACCATTGGCGATTTTCTAGCTTATGCTATGTTATCTGGCTGGAGCACAGCATGAAAATTATCATGACCTTACTGAATGGAGAATACTAAATCTTTCACACTAAAATATGGAGGAAAAAAATGGTTTTATTGTCATCATATGTTCATACCTTCTGATCATCGGTTTAGGAGAAATAAGGAAGCTCTGGTTAAAAATAGAGTTGAGAGGTCACCTCCTCCACCGAGATTAGGTGGTGATGACGTATTACAGAGACTTTTTGGCATTTCATTAATTATTAATTTTATAACATTATTAGAGTGTAAATTTTTTGGATATGGGTGTTTAACATAATTGGATTAAAAAAAGTATTTTTGGGATATTACTATATTGGAGAATAAATTTGATAAGGCATAATCTGGATGTTATGCACATTGAGAAGAACTTTCTATACATTATTTTTAATATAATTATGGATGTTATAGGCAAGAACAAGGATAATATGAAAGCTAGAATGGACATTAAATAGTACTGCTGACAAAGAAATATAGAGTTAGTAACAACAAATGACAGCAAAATAATGATGCCCAAAGCACCTTACTCTTTAAGATTAGAACAAAAAAGATCAATATATTAGTGGTTTCAAGGTTTAAAAATGCATGATGGCTATGGATTAAACATAAGTTGATGTGTAGACCTTAAATTTGTGAGATTATTTAGACTAAAAAGTCATGATTGTAACATAATTATGGAGGTTCTCCTTCCAATTATAGTATATTTACCAAATTACATATAGAATCCATTAACAAAGCTTAGCATTTTCTTTAAAGACATATATTTATCTAAACTAAATGAAGATGGTTTATGGAGGAGCGAGGAGAATATACCAATCATTCTATGCAAGTTAAAAAAATTATTTCCCCCGAGATTCTTTGATTTTATTGAACATCTTTCAGTCCATCTACCATATGAGGCTAGAGTTAGTGGACCTGTGCAATATCATTGGATGTACCCTATTAAGAGGTGAAATATATTTTTAATATGCTGTGTTAAATATTTTTAATTGTAACCGATAATTCTAATAGTTTAGCACATATTTGAACAAGTTTAAAAAATATGTTAAGAATAAAGCATGAACAGAAGGATCGATATGTGAAGTATATTTATCTCAAGAAAGCACCCACTTCTGCTCCTACTACTTCGAGCCCCGTATGAGGAGTATAAGAACAAAGATTAGTTGTAACATGGACTTTGATGTTAAAGAACAATTGCAATCTGCACTATCAGTCTTTATGAGTCATGGAAAGCCCAATGGCAAATATGTTGAAAGATTCCTCAACGATTTAGAAATAAAAATAAATACTTTATATATACTTCTGAACTGTCAGGAAGTCCAACCAATCTTAGAGTAAGTTTTTTCCATAATGTGCAAAAGGAATCATGTTAATTTTTAATGCTAAAGACTTACTTGGATGATTTATCACCAAGTATTTTGTAAGCAATTTGCATCTAATATATGCTACAAATATTGAGCAACTTGTTACAAATGAATTCCCAGCTCGGTTTAGATCTTACGTTAGCCCTCAAAATTTAAAATTTTTATTGATTTACATCTTGTTTAATACTAGAAGCCTAACATTTAAAAATTTTCGTGGGTACATAACCCCTGTAATAAGGTTTTTGATAAAGGGCTGCAAGCACTGGCATGGGGCCCAATGCAAAAGTAAATACCTCGCTAATATATATAGTTAATGGGTTCAAATTTCATTCCAAGTTGTGAAGTGAAGGAAGAAAAACTAAAAATTGTGGAGTTTGTGTTAGAGGAAATACTCATGAAGAAGATGAGTGTGATTATTATGATATTCTGAATGAGGTTCTTGAGCAATAGTACCCAGGAGAAGATAAGAATCTTGTATGTTTATTTAACTATCATTAGTATGATCCAGTACCGAATTGAGGCATAAGGGTTCATCCTGTATATGGTTTAGTAGAAGTAAAATATAGTAGAAGATATGAAAGTTTGATCCATTTGTGATAACAAGTCAAGCTGTTCAAGTTTATTTGAACAAATATCCCAGTGGTTATAGAGATGAGCAAGATTGGCTAGCTGTCATAAAAATAAAAGTATGGGGAATAATTGACCAATAATACATCATAGCATATGCATATCAAGAGGAAGAGATATCAGATTATAGGTTTGCTAAAATTGATGAGATGTCAACTACAACACATAATATTGAAATGCAGTTAGAGGATGTGAATAGTTTGACAAGCTCTTCAAGTGAGAATGAGAAGAAAGTGAAGATACCTTAGAGAGCAATGAAAATATTTTTTATTCTGAATAATTCTTATAATTTAAGTGACTAAATTTATTATAACATATCAAGAGGATGAGATATCAGATTATAGGTCTGTTGAAATTGATGAGATGTCAACTACAACACATAATATTGAAATGCAGTTAGAGGATGTGAATAGTTTGAAAAGCTCTTCAAGCGAGAATGAGGAAGAAAGTGAAGATACCTTGAAGAGCAATGAAAATATTTTTGATTCTCAATAGTTCTTATAATTTAAGTGACTAAATTTATTATAATGTACTTATTATATTATAGTTTTTAAAAACCAAGTTAGTAAATAAATCTTGATAAATGTCTCTTATTAAATCATATTTATATGTAAATCATTTTATATTTTATAATAATATTTAGGTAATTCTTCATGTTTATTACAACTAAACAGTCTAAATTCTATATTTTTTTATTTCTACTTATGCAAATCTTCATAATTGATACAACTTAATTTTTTATATGTTACAACGATTTACTAATTTCTTCTTTTACTACAGATGGCTTCAGGTGATGATCCTCCTCGTAGATCCTTCACTTCAAAGTTTTCTCATAAGAAATAGTTGAGCACTGGACCAAGTAGGTCAACACAAGGTGATGAAGGTTAGGGGCAGAGATCAGTTCCACTAGTGATACCATCACCACCACCTGGGACTCTGCAGTAGTCCCCCACTGAGTAGGGTCAGGGATAGACAAATCCAACTGTGGTTAGAGTACCACCCATTCCTAGGTACTTTCCTCCTCCTACATTTATGAGTCCTTAATTTCCCTCTCTCTGAATCAGACACAGTCAGCTCCATTCTATCCATATTATCCCCCACTAATATTAAAAATAGCTCTATTAACCTACCCTTACCCTCTTTACCACCACCCCTATTATTACCCACCTCTTATGTAGCCAGAACATGGTGGACCATTAATATAAGACTAGGTTGGTGCTGGAGAGCCTGCAATAATAGTAGATAAACATGTATACATCGAGCTTGAGGGAGATATATAAGTTCAGCTTATTTTGTGAAATTATTGTAATTTGATCTATTATATGTTATTGAAAAAAAAATTTTACCTACAGCTTTAATCCCTCAAGGCAGCCTACCCATAAGATTCATGACATCATATGAAGCAAATATGATGCTCTTTACTTATCATGGAAGAAGATCCTAAATGAAGTTAGGGATATGTGGTTTAGTCAAGTATATTTATTTAGAAATATTTAAAATTTTTAATTTCATTTGTATTAATATTATTTATTATGCCTATATTTTATAGAAAGATTTTAGGTGGTTGCTTGAGCATGGTATGATAATCAAAACAAATTTTGAGAGGAGAGGATCGACTTGTCTTAGGGACATATTCACGAATATTAAGAAGTCTGGGTAGCATCCATTATAGATTGACAAGGGAGTATGGATTGATTTTAGCATAGCTTGGGTAAGCCCTGAGTTCCCCAAATTTTGAGAGTAGATTAAGCAAAATAGAATATCTAACTATCGGGGTTTAGGAAGCTCTCTTCATACTGGTGGATTAGTGCCTCTTAATGAACATAGATGATGACTGGTAAAAGATTATTTTAATTAATTTAATAAATTTATGTATCTTATTTTAACTATATTTTCTATTTGTAGAAAGAGTTTCTTGGTCGGGAGCTGACACCACCTGAGCTACATCCGAGGACTCACCAACATCAAGTTGATTATGAGTGGGGTGATGAGAAGGCAAGAAAAACTCATACGAGTATAATTTTTTGAGTACTAATACAATATAAACAGACATTTTATTTAATGGATTTATTCTCTTAGGATGACTTTATATGACTTAGGGAAAGTCAGAGGTCTACTGGTGAGGGATCATCTTCAGGATTGACCTAGTATTCTGAGTATCACATGTGGTCAGATATTGTCGAGAGAAGGCAGAGGGAGAGGGTTTATGTCTTAGGTTCATAGAGATATGCTTATGAGGCCTGTACATCTACTTCAACATTTTATGATATTAGTGGAGATGAAGAAACTGTTAGCCCAAGGGTTACTGCCCTGACAAGAGAGATATAAGAGATGAGAAAGATTCAAAATGAGATGCAGGAGGAGTTACGATCATATTGAGCTGAAAATCAGAAGAAAAAAAGAGCAAGAGCGTACAACTGAATCACAAGGCAGCGAAGACACAGACGATGATTAGTGTTATTATTATTTGTTATTATTTATTTGAAGAACTGTTTGGTCTATTTGGAATATCTCACTGTGGATTTTATATATTTTATGGATTGTGGAACATATGCATTGTTATTTGTTTAAAGAACTATTTTTGGTTATTATGGATTGTGTAAATATATATGTTGATTGTTGCTTGTGTATTATTATTTTATATAAACTATTATGTTGATTTTGGAACATTAAAAGTGGTTTATGTATGATATGAACTGTGTGTAGCTAATTGTGGAAATTTGTGTAAATAGGAGGGGGGTTGTCAATTTTTTTTTTCAAAAGCTATAGGTTTCCAGCGGCTAACTGATGGTTTAGCTGCCGAAAACTTTGATACCTGATGGCGTGAAATAGCCACCAATTTTTTTATTATGCCGATGGTAATAACCAGCGGTTTGGTCACTGGTCTAACCTGTAGTTCTAACCGTTGATAATAAATTGGCGGTCGCTAGCAATTTTGGTGTCAGAATTTTCGAGCAGTTTACCTGCAGTTTTGGGATCATTAATTTCTGACAGTTTCAGCCACCGAAAAATTTCTAGAAATTTTTTCCATTTAAAATTGGCCGTCAGTGTTCATTTCCTATGAAATTTATACTGACGATTTATAAACCGTAAAAAAATCATTGAAATTTTTCCAAACTGTCGGAACATATATATATATATATATATATATATATATATATATATATATATATATATATATATATATATATATATATATATATATATATCACCAAAAATTATTGCCAGTAATGGCCTATTTTCTTATAGTGCGCACTTGCACTATACACCATAGAACACATTTTGTATGAAGGCCTAAACTAAATTAGCATGCATGTCATTCATCCACTTAAGAATAAGGAGGAACCCAAACTCACTTGGTTCCCCAAATATAACTCTTAATTAACATTGTAGGGTTTCTCTCTTAAAATGCCTAGTGAGATAATGTGATACTTGGATAGCAGACACTCACAACACATGACTGGAGATCTGAAATAATTCATCATGTTGGAGGCTAGGGCTAGAGGAAAGGTTATACTGGGAGATAACACCACCAAGAAAGTAGTGGGCACAGGTATGATTGGCAACTCAAAGCACTTTATTATTAAAAATGTTTTGCTAGTAGATGGGTTAAAGCATAACCTGCTTAGTATTAGTTAACTACGTGATAAAGGTTTTAATATTAAATTTCTATCTAATAGATGTCTGATAAGCTTAAATGGAAAAAATATTTTAGAAGATAAAAGAATTAATAATGTTTACATGCTTGATTTGAATTGTGACCATTATTTGAATTCTTTATGTTTAAAATCTATTGTTGATGAATCCTAGCTATCACATAGGCGACTATGTCATGCAACCATAAAAACTTAAGAAGATTACTCAAAAAGACCTAGTTAGAGGCATACCAAAATTAGACTTCACTAAGGACCACCTTTGTGATGCTTACCAATTAGAAAAATAAATCAAATATTTATTTCATTCCATTATGGACATCACCACCTCTAGGCTATTAGAAATTCTATATATGGACTTATTTGGGCCTACTAGAACAACCAACTTAGGTGGGAAAACCTTTGGGTATGTTATTATTGAAGATTACTCTAAATTCACTTGGGTTAGATTCCTATCTCATAAAAGTGAATCATTCGAGGAATTTAGAACATTCTCCACTTGGATTCAAAGAAAGTTAGGATCGATGCAAGATATCTATTATTCATAGTGATTATGGTGGAGAATTTTAGAATGATAAGTTTGAATCTTATTGTAAGGAGCTAGGAATAGAAAATAATTTTTTTACCCCTAGACCCCTCATTAGAATGTGAAAGCTAAAAGAAAAAATAGAACCTTAGTTAAAGTTGCTAGTGCTATGTTAGCTGAATATTCACTCCCTAGGTATTTTTAGGCAGAAATAGTGAATACTACTTATTATATTCTGAATAGTGTTAATGTTTGATCCAAACTTAATAAGATATCCTATGAGCTGCTTAAGGGTAGAATGCCCACTCGTTCACATCTTTACGTCTTTGGGTGTATGTGTTTCATTCTTATTAATGGAAAATCTCCTTTAGGTAAATTTAGTCCCAAGTCTGATGAAGGAGTCTTCTTTAATTATTCCTTTATAGGTAATGCTTATAGGATAATTAATAAGAGGACCTTAGTTGTACAGGAAGAAACTCACATGGTATTTGTTGAATCCGATAGATTTGGCGAGCCTAGGTTAGAAGAAGAAGAAGAGGTTGAGGTTACCCATGGAATAGAATCCATTAACCTAGGAAATAGAGAAGAATCTCAGGAGCCATTGCCTAGAGATTGGAGATATTCATCTAGTCATCCTAGAGAGCTCATCTTAGGAGATCCATTTATAAGAATCAAAACTAGGCATGGACTTAGGAAGGAGGTTAGTCATTCTATATTCATCTCTATGGTAGAATCGATCAAGCCCTATCTAATGAATCCGGGATCCTAACTATGCAGAAAGAGTTGAACCAATTCATTAGGAATGATGTATGGGAGTTGGTTAGTAAACCTAAGGACCGAGTATTATAGGAACTAAGTGAGTGTTCAAAATAAGATAAATGATTCTAGAATTATGATTAGGAATGAAGCCAGATTAGTAGCTAAGGGGTACAATTAAATAGAATGCATTAATTTTGAGGAGACCTTTTGCCCCTATAGCTATATTAGAAGCTATTAGAGTTCTATTAGCCTTTATAGGTTTTAGAGGCTTTAAATTATATAAGGTGGATGTTAAAAGTGCCTTTCTAAATGGGGTTATCATAGATGATGTTTATGTAGAACAATCCCCTAGATTTAAAAATGTAATATTTCCTAACCATGACTATAAATTAAAAAAGACATTATATGGACTAAAGCAAGCACCTAAAGCTTGGTATCAGAGGCTTAGAATATTTCTCCTAGATAGATCCTTTGTCAAGGGTAGTGTAGATACCACCCTATTTATAAATAAAGCAGGAGATGATCTACTCATTATTTAAATATATAGGGATGATATACTATTTGGATCATCAAATGGAAGACTATGCAATAATCTTTTGGAAACCATGAGTGGAGAGTTTGAGATGAGTATGATGGGAGAACTTACATATTTTTTTTGGATTTAGTGTGAAGCAAAGAGATAAGGAACCTTCCTCAGTCAAAATAAATATATCAAGGAGATTCTAAAGAAGTTTGAGATGGAAGGTGCTAAGGTAATTAATATACCCATGAGCTCTACCATTCAATTAGATAAGGATCCAAATAGAAAATATGCAGATCGAAAGAAATATAGCGGGATAATTAGATCACTTATGTATTTGACTATGAGCATACCTCATATTATGTTTAGTTTATGTCTTTGTGCTAGATTCCAAGCTGATCCCAAGGAATCCCATATGATTATAGTTAAGAGAATTCTTAGATACCGTTTAAGCACCCAAAACATAGGTATCTGGTATCCCAGACATAGCTTATCATTTGAAATTATAGGATATTCAGACTCAGACTTTATAGGTTGTAGGGTAGATAGAAAAGCACCTGTAGAACCTATCAATTCATAGGACAATCATTAGTTTCTTGGTCCAGAAAAATGAAAAATTCAATAGCCATATCCACTACTTGATGTAAAGTTTCAATTTGAGACAAACATTGTCATCTAGAAACCAAGTAAATAACTCTTTTTTGAAGTTATTAACAAAAATGAATCCTTTAATAATTCTCCAAGTGAGAATAGAAGTAGAAATAAGAGTGGAATGATTCCAAATTTTACCAAGAATAATATTAGTACCTTTCTTGATTCTAAAATTATTCCACATCCTCTTAAAATTGAAATCCTCATCATGAGATAATTTAAATAAGGGAATATCATTAAAGAAGTATTAATAGGAATGTAATTAATAGTATCAAAAATATTAGAGGGTAGAAGATCGAAGAGCAGATTGACATACCATTCCCCATTCAGAATGAAACTAGAGACCTTCAAGGAGGAGGTAGAATGAGTAGTGAAAAGGGAGTCAAGAGACCCATTTCCAATCTAGTCATCCTGCACAAAAATGGATAACACCATTATCAAATCCCCATTGAAGGGTAGATTCACCAAGCCGCCTAATCCTACAAAGTGTGTGCCAAATAGAAGAATGACCACTTTTGAAAAAGCATAAAGTAGGATGAATATTTTTATAATAATTGGCCCATAAATAATCATTTGATCTGCATTTCTACCAGATCTTGTAAGAAAAAGTTGTAATCATATCAATAATAGATTTATGGCCCAATCCACACTCCTTATATGTACTAGTATAAGAAGCTCAAGTAGACAAATCATGAATTTTTTTTGGTTTGAGGAAGAACCCCAAAAAAAATTTACTAATAATTTTCTCAAGTCTATTACAAACCTAAATAGTAGGATTAATAGTTTGAAAAATAAATAGACATAAAGCATAATACACTTTTGATGAGCACTAGTCGACATGCTCTTACCTATAATATAAGTACTTAGAATTATTGAATAACAAACCACTTTCCATTTCAAACATATTTAAAAAGAACTTAATTTTTTAATGCTACTAATGGATCCATTACAGAATAAAATGATATCATAAGCAAAATAAAGGTGAGAAATATAAGACCACCAAAATTACTATAGCAAATGCTTTTATAATAAGTAAAATAGTGGATTAAACCTCTTTAAAGGTACCCAGCCATAATAATAAATAAAGCAGGATATAGAGGATCTCCTTGTCTTATACCTTGGGCATCTTTAAAGAAACCTTTGAATTTTCATTAATAATGATAAAAAACCATACATTTTCTATAATGTTTTTAATAAGATTAATGAACTTGTCATCTAAACAAAATTGATTCAGCATTTTGTAGATAAAATTCCAACTAATATTATCATAAGCTTTGAAAATATCCAACTTAAAGATTAAATTATGACCCTTGACCTTTTGTTGATATCATGAATAAGATTTTGAGCAAGAATAACATTATAAGCAATTCTTCTCCCTTTGATAAAATCTGTTTGATTTTAGATATGATCTTAAGAAGACTATAGGTTAATCTAAAAGATAAAATTCTAGATATAAGTTAATGAAGAGTAGAGCAAAGACTAATTTGTTTAAAGTCATTCCAATATTTAGGATTATAATTTTTAGAGATAAGAACAATAAAAATGCTAAGAAAACAATTAGGGACATTTACATTATTAAAGAAATCCATAATAGCCTTGCAAAGGTCCTCTTTGATAATATTCCAACACTGTTGGAAGAATTGGATTGTAAATCCATCAGGGTCAGCGATAGAGTCTTTGTTCATATCCATAAGTTTATTAAAAATCTCACCATCATTAGTGATTTTGGAAAGATTTTCATTATATTGATTAGAAATGAGATGAGGAATGACTTAGGGTTATGCAAATCGAAGGCTGTTGGAGGTTTGGGATTGCACTCAGCTATTCACCGTGTAGGACCTCTTAGATCGAGGTTAGCTTGGAGATGTATTCAGTATCCAAGGAATTATTATATAAGAATATTATCACTAAACATGGTGATAGTATTTTGAATGGAGAAAAGAAATTTGGAGCTTCTATGGCCTGACAGATTTTGTTAGAAGGTGGGAAGTCCCTTAAACCAATCGTTCGTTGGAGAGTTGCAGATGGGAGGAAAATCCTTGTTATGAAGGATATTTGGCTGTTAGATAGGTGCTTCGACACTTGGCCTACTCTAGCTAATTGTGTGGGGCTGGAACATATAAGCTTGAATCATTTCATTTCGCCAAACCATAACTGGAATGTGGAGTTGCTGCAATAATTTTTCAATGATGAACTCATTTTGTTGATTTTGTAGGTCCCTCTTGATCATGAGGCTGAGATGGACTATTTGGAAACCATGTATCACCATAATGGGAGATCTATCACTTCTATGGCGTATGAGGAATCAATGAAGAGGTGGTCCAAGGAGGAAGATTAAGAGTTTGCAAATTGGTTGAGAAGTCTAAAGCTCAACCCGAGAGTGGAGTTTTTTTGGTGGGGAATGAGTAAGTTTGCCATTCCTAGAAATGAATTCCTTAAGTATTGAAGGCTCAATCTTAATGATGCATGTCCTAGAGGGTGTCAAGAAGTTGAAAGCTACGTATATATTGTGGTACATTACAAATTCATGAAGGATATCATTCTTAGGTTGAGAGAGTGGGGACTCTACATTGCCATTTTTTAGTCATTAGAAAATTGTTTGGAAGAACTTAGAAGACATTTGATTCGTTTCCCTAACATGGTAAGAATCTACTTTACAGCAGTTTTTCTTTCATGAAAAAATAGGAATGACCTTGTACATGGGAAGACTACTCCCTCTAGTTCTTTGGTGGCTGCAAATGTCCTATTTTTGGCAAAACTAAAATTGTATCCAAATCTAGATAGCTGGGGTGTTAATCTCCTAAGGGAGTTTACTAAAACTTGGCACTCTCCATTGCTAGGATGGATCAAAATAAATGTGGATGCTTCATTGTTGGATTCTAATCAAGCTGGTATTAGAGGTGTGTTTAGGGATCATAAAGGAAGGCTGTTATTGGCGTTTGGGAAGAAGAAACTTCATTGGGATGTGTCACAACTTGTGTTGGAGGATGTTTTGACCATAAAGGATTTCATACAACCTTGGATGTTGGATAGTAAAGGAGTTATTATTAAAGGAGACAATATAAATATTATCAATTTTATTCAAGATTCTTTGAAGAAGTTGAAGTGCCATTTCAATAACATGAGTACTAAGGACTTTTTCTTTCTAAATGATTTCAATAATGTCTTTTTTAATCATGTTCATAGAGATTGTAATAAGATAGCCGATATTTGCGCTACATTGGCTTTGCATTAGAGTTTTTGTTTTGATAGTTTTTCTTTTGCCAATATTCCTTCTAAGTTGTCTAGTTTGTTAAAGAAGGAATGTGAGGCTTTTTTTTCCTTGTAATTGGGGTTTTCTTGAATGCAAGTTGCAATTCCTCAAAAAAAAAAGGACCTAGTTAGAGGTGTCCCCAAGCTTAAGTTCACTAAGGACCACATGTGTGATGCATGTCAGCAAGGGAAACAAGTTGATTCCTCTTTCTACTCAATTAAGGACATCAACACCTCTAGACCTTTAGAAGTCCTTCACATGGATTTGTTTGGACCCATTAGAGCTGCCAGCTTAGGGGGAAAAGTCTATGGATTTGTGATTGTTGATGACTACTCGAGGTTCACTTGGATTAGATTTCTGTCACACAAAATTGAGTCATTTGATGAATTTAAAACCATCTCCACTTGGATTCAGAAGAAGTTAGGTTGTGAGATCTTGACTATTAATAGTGATCATGGTGCAGAGTTTGAAAATGTGAGATTTGGAATATTTTGTGAGGAGCAAGGGATTAGCCACAACTTTTTAGCTCCTAGGACCCCTCAGCAAAATGGGGTAGCTTAAAAAAAGAACAGGATCTTAGTGGAAGCCACTAGAGCCATGCTTGCTGAGTATTCACTTCCAAACTACTTTTGGGCCTAAGTGGTGAACACAGCTTATTATGTGTTGAATAGGGTGAAAGTTATATCCAATATGAATAAGATACCTTATGAGATCATTATGGATAGAACTCTAAACCTGTCCCACCTCCATATCTTTGGCTGTAAGGTTTTCATTCTTAACAATGGGAAATCATCCTAAGAAAAATTTGACCCAAAATTGGATGAAGGAGTGTTCTTAGGATATTCAAGTGTGAGAAAATCCTTTAGGGTGTTTAATAAGAAGACATTGGTGGTGGAAGAGACTACTCAAGTGGTGTTTGATGAATCTGATCCTAAGGAGTTTAGAGTTGAGGAAGAAGAGGAGGTAGGAGAGATTGCCCAAGGAGTAGAAAATATAAATCTGGAGGAAAGGGTAGAACCTCAAAACTCATTGCCTAGAGATTAGAGATATTCTTCGAGTCATCCTAAAGAACTAATCTTAGGAGGCCCTTCTGAAGGTGTTAGAACTAGGTATGGACTTTGGAAGGAAGTAAACCATTCTGCCTTTATCTCAATGACTGAACCCGCCAACATCAATCAAGCCCTTTCTAATGAATTTTGGATCTTAGCTATGCAAGAAGAACTTAACCAATTTATGAGGAATGATGTTTGGGAGTTAGCAGAAAGACCTAAGAATCAAAGTGTAGTGGGAACCAAATGGGTCTTTAAGAATAAGATGAATAATTCTGGTGTGGTGGTTAGGAATAAGGCAATATTGGTGGCTAAGGGGTACAACCAAATAGAATGGATTAATTTTGAAGAGACCTTTATCCCTGTAGCTAGATTGGAAGACATTAGAGTGCTACTAATCTTTACCTATTATATGGGATTTAAGCTTTTTCAAATGGATGTCAAGAGTGTCTTTTTAAATGGGGTAATAAAGGAAGATGTCACTGTAGAGCAACCCCATATTTTGAGAGTTTCCAATACCCAAATCATGTTTACAAATTAAAAAAGATCTTATATGGATTGAAATAGGCACCCAGAGCTTGGTATGAGATGCTTAGCACATTCCTACTAGAAAGAGAGTTTGTTAAGGGGAGCGTAGACACCACCCTTTTTTTTAGAAAAGTAGGAGATGATCTACTCATTGTCCAAATCTTTCTTGATGATATACTTTTTAGATCTTCTAATAAAAAATTGTGTGGTCATTTTTCTAAGACAATGAGTAAAGAGTTTGAGATAAGAATGATGGGAGAATTATCATACTTTTTTGGGCTTAGTATAAGGCAAATAGATGATGAAACTTTTATCAATCAATCAAAATACATTAAGGACATCTTGAAGAAATATGAAATGGATAAAGCCAAGCCAATAAACACTCCCATGAGCTCTACTGCTCAGTTAGATAAAAATTCAATTGGAAAATCTTTTGATCAGAAGAAGTATAGAGGAATCATTGTTTCACTACTTTACTTGACTACTAGCCGACCTATTATAATGTTTAGTATTTGTCTCTATGTTAGATTTCATGCTGATCATAAAGAATCTCACCTAACTACAGTTAAGAGAATTCTTAGATATCTCTTAGGGACTCCAAACTTAGTAATCTGCCATCCTAGACACATCACTTCTTTTGAGATTATCGGATATTCTGATTCTGATTTTGCAGGGTGTAGGGTGGATAACAAAAGCACTTCTGGAACTTACCAATTCATAGGACAATCTTTAGTCTCCTGGTCCAGTAAAAATAAAACTCTATTGCACTCTCCACTGCTGAAGCTGAGAGTATATTGCCTTAGAAAGTTGTGTGACACAAGTCCTTTGGTTGAAGTAACAAGTTCTGGATTTAGGATTACCTGTTGGCACAATTTCAGTTCTATGTGATAATACTAGTGCCATTTGCATCTCTAAGAATCCCATCCAACATTCAAGAACCAAATATATTGTCATAAGGAATCACTTCATTATGGACCATGTTACAAAAGGGGACATTGAGTTACACCATGTAGCAACTGAAAATCAACTGGCTGACATCTTTACTAAACCACTTACCTTTGACTTATTCAGCATTTTAAGGACCAGATTTGGTGTGATTGACATAAATGCATGAATTTGATGATTACTGACTTTTAAAGATTTTGCTTTTCATTTTTCCTTTATTTTTTTCTTGATTTGATTGACTGTTTCTTTTTTAGATCTTGTATTTTCCTGTTGATTTTCATTTATTTGATTTGCATATCAGATTTGGTTATTTCTTTTTATATGCTTTCCTCTTATTTTTGATTTACTATTTATTTCCTAGAGAAACAGATCATTGCTCGCTACTGCTAATAAACTGGATTTCTGATTGAGAGTTTTTTGCCTTATTTTTATTTAAAAACTTGTAAGTAGTGATTGACTTCTCTGAAATCATTAAAGGGAAGAAACATTGATAATTATTTCTCTTCCTCTAACTCCTTTAATGGTGTATTGTTCCTTTTGGATAAAAATTATTTTCAAAATTAAAAAGTTGGTTTTTGAAATATAGATCTATTTTATCTTCCTACAGTAATCTATCTCATATGAATAGTGTTTTCAAAGCATTGTATCATTGTTATATTTTTCTTAATCAGGTGATTGCACTTATCAAATGGAGTATAATTTTATTCTATGAATTACTTCTCCTTACTATAGAGAGTGAGTTTTTTCTTCTCTTATGTCTGGATGGTAATTTCAAAATTGAGATTATTTAGAGATTGTAAAAGGAAGCAAGCTTGCAAAAGAAATAAAAAGAGGCACAAAATGGGCCCAAAAATAAAAAGATGCGTGATGACTCCAAAAAATGGAAAGATATACAATGTGTATCAAAAATTAAAAGATGCCCAAAGTGCGCCAAATAAATTGAAAAAGTGGCACAAAATGAGCCCACCAAGAAATAAGCTTTCTTCCCTTTCAAATCATTAAATGTCTTGGAAAAATCCATGCGCCACTTAATACTTTCAAAAACTTTAGATTAAAAATCATGATTTCTGATTCCTTGCTTTGTAATACTATTTTATCAGATATTTTTCTAGAACGAGACTTGAAAGAATCTCTTTTCTAATCTAATTTCTTTTCTTCTAAATCAGACTTTTATTTGAAAGGAATTTGAACCTGTAAGGTGTCCAAGATAGGAGTTACGAAAATTAATTTTCTAACTTTTTTAGAATTCAGCATCGTTAACTTTCTTCTTCTTGGCTTTTGAATTGAAAATTAAGGAAAAAATCTGATTAACTGGAACAAATCGATTAATAAAATTTTAAAAAAAGCTTTTTAATTTTTGTTGTTATTTCCTCGTATGTATTTATTTTTGTTTTTTCTTCCTTTTCTTTACTTGTGACTTTTTTTTTTTTTTGGGTTCCCTGATCTTTTCTCTCCATCCTTCAGCTTTTTTAATTTTTGGTGATATCACCCTGAACGATCCATATATCATCCTGGACGATATGATGAAATCATTACCATCCTTATCCAACGACTGATATACACCAATTATTGGTGATCATCCTGGACGATAAACCTCATCATCCTGGATGATCAACATGGCAACAATTAGATGATTCAAATTCCACCCGTCCGATTCATTTATTGTATATCATCCTGGACGATCCACTGAATCATCTTGGACGATACTTTTTGTCAATGGTTGTCCATCCTGACTCCTCGGGATGATCACTTGTGTCTAATCATCCTGGATAATATCTGATCATCCTAGATGATTTGATAGTCTTTTTAACCAATCATCTTGGATGCCTTTTTTGCTCGTATGGTTCCTGCGATCATCATGGATGATATGGCCATTTTCTATTTAAACAACTGATTTCCACCATTATTTCACCACACCTTCTTTCTACCCTTACTCAATCCTCTTCTCATGGCTGGTGGGAAATGATCTAGGCAATAGGGTGCTAGTTCCTCCCAGGGGAATGTTGATCCCCGCTTTCCTGATTTAGTCGATCAAGCTGCCTTCTAGTGCTATCTTGATGTGGGGATCACTCAATCCAAAATCGTCAATCTAAACATTCTCACATATCTGGTACTAGATATTTCACTCAGACCTTCCTCACTTTTATTCTGACTTTTGCATTTCTGTTTAGTAATGTGCTTCTCTGCATTTTCTTTGTGAATCTTCGCATCAATTCTTCTTACTCTGCTATCTGCTCGTATGTTAATTGCTGCCCTATAGAATTAACCACCCAGGACTTTCATGATATTCTCCAACTGTCCACTATTGGAGATAAACTCCATCTTTTGTCCTCTGATCCTGACTTTAATTGGAGTGTTGCCAATCACTTTCTTAAGAACACTAATGCCCCATACCATGATAATGCATGCTCTTCCTTAGTCAAGGATGCTAGGACAATCCAAAATGTCCTTTGCTCCTCTATCATTCCAAAGGCTGGGGATCACATCCACATCACCCCCTTGCTTTCCATGACTACCTTCTATATCATGGCCCATCGTGATTTTAATGCTATCGATCTCCTCTTCCGCTACATCGAACACCTCACTAGCATTAGGGATCTAGGTCATAGGAGACGACCAAATCTAGCCTTAGGATACCTCATTGCCTATGCTCTTAAAGAAAAACATAATCTATAATATCCCATTCCAACTGATATCCATCCTTCCTTCTACTCCAACAACTCCTTCCATGTTCTTCATAGTACTCGACTTCATCCGGAGCCCAGCATGGATGTTGAGGGAGAAGAGGAAGAAGCTGCTCCTGAACTTGTTGCACCTGCTCCTCTCCATATGGAATCACCACTTGATCACCTGGTGCACAGGTTTGACTAGTGGGAGGTAAATGAGCAAGCCTATAATATACAGATTAAGTTAGGCAAGTTTTATTTTTAGTACTTTGGTCTGAACATCCTGGATGATATGCGTATCATCCTAGACGATCCATTACAATCATGCCTAAATTAGTCAAGTGATTAAGAAAAGTAATTAAGATTTGATTGATTTGTTTATATCATCTTGGACGATTGTAAGATCATCCTGGACAATCAATGAGAAATCCTGACTGTCCAGTAAGTTTCACATGGATGACCTGAACAATCCTCTTGACGATATTCTCAATTTTGAACTAATCCTACGGGATGATATCAATATCATCCTGGATGATAAAGTTTTTTTGAAATCATCTAGCATGGTTTTCCTGGACAACCCAAATAATTCTCTAGATGATATTCCTAATTTTGAACTAATCATATGGGATGATATCAATATCATCCCGGATGATCAAGTCATTTTAAAATCATCTAGTATTATATTTCTGGATGACCCGAATAATCTTCTGGATGATATTTCTATTTTCAACTAATAATTCAGGATGATCGCAAAATCATCCCGGATGATCAGAACAGATTTTATCTTCTAATCATCCAGAAGAACCACATCGTCCAGGCCAAAAGGGTGTCATTTATACTGATCGTACAGGACAATAGAAGGATCATCCTGGATGATCTTTGATGGCAAGTTGAAATTTAGGGTAATTTTTTAGCCCTCTATTTTAAGATCTCTTTTGTTCAACTATTGAGATCTTTTGCCACTTTCCTTACCTGAGAAATATTTGAGAGGGAGAGGGAGAGCTTGGGAGAGAGAGAGAGAGGATCTTATGAGGGGGAGTTTGTGAGGTGTTCACAAAGGTTGCTCCAAGTAAGGATCTGAGTCATCTTCTCCAAACATCGTCTCTTGTTCTTTTAGTGTCTTTGTGGAAGGATCGTTTGTAAAAAGATCAAGGTTCTTTGCCTGCTTCAGGATGAAGTGAAAGGAGCTAAGGTTCTCTGCCTGCTTCAGGAGGAAGTGAAAGGAGGTAAGATTCTCTGCCTGCTTCAAGTGAAAGTAAAAGGAGTCTGGGTTCTCTGTCTCATCGAGTTGGTGAAAAGAAGTTTTGTAAAGGCTTCTCCACCTTACTGTGGGAGCAGAAGGAGAGTCACTTTATTTTAGTGCAATACCTAGAGGGGAGGCTCCGAGGAGTGAATGTAGGTCAAGTTGACCGAACCATTATAAAATTTAGTGTGTTCTTTCTAATTATTTTTTGCACTTTATTTTACTGTAATTAACTACTTGGGTGAAATCTATGTTTGATCTATGCTATTGCATTTATTTTAAAACATTCAAAAAGATTTTTAAAATCATTTTTGCTCACAAATTTTTAAAACTGCCAATTCACCCCCTCTTGGTTAGCCTCAGGCTAGTTCATCAGGGCTTAACATCCCTAACAAACTTTTAATTTGTAGCTGCTAATATAAATCTATGACCTCTAGAGGATGAAGGATCTATCAGATTAACGATATTTGTACCCCAGCTTTCAGAAGGCCATGAAGTAACGGTTGGATGTAAGATATTTGGTGGTTGATGTAAAACTACATCGTACACTTCACATTGATGATAATGACTTACAACATTCATGCAGTCATCTACCATCAGTTGCTAGTAATATCCCATTCATTTAATTTCATCTTTATTTTTAGCCTAGATTGGTGTGCACCACATAATTGAGCATATACTTCTTCTATAATCTTTTGTGCTTTTGATTTATTTAGACATTGTGATCAAATAATCTTCTGTATATGATATTATTAATCAGAGAATAAGACATCAATCTTTTTTTAGTTAGATCTGCCAATGATTTATCATAAGGGAGCTTATTTTCTCGTAAGTATTTGATCAAAGATTTTCTCTAATACACCACTTCATTGTCAACTGCCAAAAATATTTCACCTCAGTTGATGATTTTCTATTTATATGTTCAAAATCAGTGGATGTTACAATTTGACAAGCCTGTACTTCAACCTGAATTGAATCCCCTTTCAGGCAAGCTGGAATGGATAGCTTTGCTAAGGCATCTACTGTAGAATTTTTTCCATGAGGAATCTTATATAATGTCACATTCAAATTTAGTTTTAATAAATATATCATGTACTGATGATAAGGAATCATAGTTTCTATCAACACTTTATACATTCCAGCTGCCTAATTAATCATAAGTTATGAATATTCAATGATTTTGATCACTTTGATTTCATTTAAGATTATCAATTCTAAGCCAGTGAAAAATAATAAACCAATTTTGGCTTATCCTATGGAAATAACATCTGATGCTCCTTGTTGACTGGAAGCAACACCATCAAAATAGAATTCCCAGGTAGACCATTCATTTGATTCTAATTCCTTTATTTGTTCATATGTTAGTTCATTATATATGGGACAATCATCCTACACTGGATGAGCTGCTAAGAATTCTACAATGGCGTGTCATTTCATGGCTTCTAAATGGATAAATGTAACCTAAAATTATGATAGAATCTTCGACCATTGAACTAATCTTCCTAATAGCATCGATTGACTCATTAAATATTGTAGCAAGATTACTCTTGATATCAAATTTACTTTGTGAGAATGTATGTAATACCACAACTTCTAAGCGGTGAATATAAATGCTAAACATTGCTTCTCAAGCAGAGGATAATTTACTTCAGTGGGAAGTAAATATCTACTTAGATAATAAAGTGCATTCTCTTTTCCTTCCGATTTAGCTTGAGCTAACAAATTGCCAAGAGATTCACTTAAAACTATTGAATATGGTATTAGTGTCTTTCCTAGAATAGGAGTTGCATGTACTGTAGGAATTATTAAATACAAGTATTGTGGAATACTTTCTAGCAATTCTCATTCCATAGAAATGAAGCATCTTTCTTATATAATGCAACAAATGGCTGACATCTGCTAGAAAGGTTTGATATGAATCTTCTAAGGTACACTAATGGACCATAGAAAGATCTTAATTTGGTAAGACTTTTAGGTGGAGGCATGTCTATGATCAAATTAATTTTATTTAGATCAATTTTGATTCAATGGTGTCGAACTACAAAACCTAAAAATTTTCCTAAAGTGATGTCAAAAGCACACTTTAAAGGATTCATTTTCAAATTATATTGGAGTAATCTTTGGAAATTTATTTTCTAGTCATATAAATGATCATTTCTTTTGAGACTTTGCATCGATAGAACACTCCATTTAGTGGTGGATGAGTTCGTAAAAAAACCTTAACATTGCTCGTTGATAAGTTGCTCCAGGGTTCTTTTATCCAAATGACATAACTTTATAACAGTATTGTTACAACTCAGAAATTAAGATTGTGATTTTTTATGATAATAAAATATTATATTTCTCATTTTATTGTTTCTCCTAGCTTTTATTGGATATGTTTATGTGTTTTTATGTGTATTAAAATTCCATAGAAATCATATACTACTCCAGATTGCTAAAAACTTTAAGACAAGTTAGAATAGGATTTCATGTAATAGAGTCTGTACATCTCTATTTTTTATTTCTTGAGTCTGAGCAAGTGTGATTGTAATTGGGCAACCGTGCATACACACAGGGGGAGGGAGTTAGAACTTAAATTTTATTAAAACTAATCATACTGTATGATATCCAATCATATTGTACGATTTGACATTGATTTCCTCCAGAATGTAGTTTCTCAAATTTGGGCTTGAATTTTTTGAACTATTTATACTGTATGATGTCCATTCGTACAGACTACTAACAGAGTACAAAATCAGGTTTGTCCAAGATCATACTAAATGAAGCCCTGATTTGTGAAATGTTCATACTGTATAAATTTGTACAGATGACTAAGAGAGTACAAATTAAGGTTCACACCAGATCGCACCAAACGAACACCTTACTTTTTTGAACAGTTCATACCGTATGATCTGAATTCATACAAATGACTAACAAGGCATGAAAATGAGTTCATACTATATGAAGCCTTATTTTGAACTATTCGTATAATACAGTCCATGATTGTACGGTGCAATTGTAGGATAGTTCTCTTGCAATTTTTAGTTTTGAATAGTTTTTCATGTGTTTTCTATATAAGGAGTCCAAAAAACTATCACTTAAGACCTTTGTTGTGAATTTCTCTTGAGAGTGACCATTGAGTGTGACTGTTTAGGAGAGATTCTGAGAGTGAAGTGTGTGAGATTAAGTGTGGGGAAATTATTAGGGATTCACAAGGTTGCCCAAAAAGAGGATCTTTTTATCTTCTTCAAGTTTTTTCCCATCTCCTCTAGAGGCTCTTAAGATAAGATCTTTAATATTGTTTCTAGGTTATCTCCCTTCACCAGGAGGGTGAAAAAAGATGATGGTTCTTTGCGTTCACTAGGAGGATGAAAAAGGATGATAGTTCTCTACCTTCACCGGGAGGGTGAAAAGGATGATGGTTCTCTGCCATCACTAGGAGGGTGAAAAAGGATGATGGTTCTTTGCCACACCGGGTTGGTAGAAGAGAGTTTATAAGGGCTTCTTCACCTTGCTATGGAGGTAAAAGGAAAGTCACTATTATTTAGTGCAATACTTGGAGAAGGAGCCTCCAGGGAGTGGACGTAGGTCTAGTTTGGACCGAGTCACTATAAAAATATGGTGTTCTTTTGTTCTCTTTAATTTTTCCATATTTTTATTTTTCATAATTTAAATTTTTGTGGTTGAAAAATCCTTTGTGTTAATCATATCTAAACAACTGCATATTTTAAGATCAGTGATTTAATTATCTAAAAGATTCAAAAAGGCTTTCAAAAATTTAAGATTTTTTTTAATAACAAATTCACCCCCCTCTTGGTTAGCTTTGGGATAGTTCTATAAGGTCTAACAACCTACACGAACTTTCAAGTGGTATTAGAGCCAATTTCAAAAATTAAGGTTTAGACTACTTTTTGAAAAATGATCATGGCTAATTTTGGAAACTGAAATACTGCTGAAGGATATTCGATCACTAGACTACCTTTATTTATTTTTGAAAAATTCGCATGTCTACCTTTCTGCAATCACTTGACTATTGCATGTGGATGTTAGTATAGGAAGCATATATTTGACCTACTAGAATTGTTGATGGAATTAGGGTTGAAACACTATTTGATGAAAGGACTTTAGAAGAAAGAGAATTAGCACAATTAAATGCAAAATATTTAAACAATTTTTTCTATGTAGAAATCTGAGGGTTATATGTGTGTTTCTACTTGCAAAACTAGAAAAAAATCTGGGATAGACTTTGCATAACTTATGAAGGAACAAATGAGGTAAAATAATCTAAGTTAAACATTTTATTACATGACTATGAACTATTTTGCATGAAATCAAATGAGTCGATTTTTTCTATGTATATAATATTTAATCAGATTGATACCTCATTGCATGCTTTAGGTAGAGAACTTATAAATTCAAAAAAAGGTAAATAAAATTTTATATTATTTGCTTACTGCTTAAGATGCAAAGATAACTGCCATAACTAAGTTTAAAGATTTGAACATTTATTTTGTAAATAATTTGCTTGGATTACTTATTACTTATGAGAAAGGAGTGAATCAGATAGATTAATGGAGGTGACAAAAGAAAAGAGAGAAATATAGCTTTGAAAGAATATGATTCAGAGACTGATCAATCAATGCCATAGGATGAAGAAGATATTGCACTTATGACTAGGAAATTCAAAAGTTTTCTTAAGAGAAAGCAATAAAGATGTCAGCATTAGAACAAAGGTAAGTTCAATAAGAATACAAAAGTTTCTAATGAAGTCATTTGTTATGAATGTAGAAAGCCTGGACATATAAAGACTGAGTGCCCAAATCTCAAAGTTATTCCTAATAAGGAGAAAGTTGAGGAGAAAACTAATGCTAGGAAGGGCAAAAAAAGAATACAAGAAGCTTTCTGGGCTGACTCAGCTTCAGACTCTTCAGAAATAGAAGCAGAAGAAGTGGTCACAAATTTGTATTTAATGGCATATAAACTTTATCATTTAAATCAAGAGGAGGTATGTGACCTATCCTATGATGAATTATTTAAAGTTTCTGAGAACATTCCTAATGCATATAGGAAACTTAAAAAAAATTCATGCTAGTCTTAGTATTGAATATTTGAATTTACAAAAAGAGCAAGAAAATCTTAGGAATGATCATGCAGACATAGATAGAAATCACATGGCCTTACTAGATGAGTTTGATGATTTGAATAAGAAGCATGGACTTTTGAAGCATGAACTTTTGAAAACATCTTATAGTGAGCTTGAAAAAAATTTTAAAGTTCTTATGGGTGAATCTGATCAAAGGGAACATGAATTAAAGATTGAAAATTTGATTTTGGAAAGTGCAAACTCATATCTTCAAATTAAATTGAAAGCTTATAAGGAAAATAAGTCAGCACCGACACTTAAACAATTTTATAATCCTAATTAAAAGCATACAAGGCCAAAACCTAAGAAAAGATATTATAACTCATATAGACTAGTAAACCCTTTTTTTGGAGTTAAATGTTTTTCATGTGGAATGTTATGGCATATTTCCCATACTTGTACTATTCATAGTAGAAGACATTTAGTGTGGAGACCTAAGATACATAAATTACAACATATCAAACATGCATCAAGATTATCATTGTCAAGAGGTGAACCAAAATTTATTTGGGTTCCCAAGTCTAACATTTAATTATTTTGTATAGGTGCTCTCATACAAGCCCTCATGAGAGCATTTGGTACCTGAACAGTGGATGTTTAAAATATATGACTAGAGATGCAAATTAATTTGTAATGCTGGAAGCTAGGAATAGAGGCAAAGTGACACTTGGAGATAACACCACTAAGAGAGTGGTAGGTTCAAGTATGATTAGTAAAATAAAGAATTTTCTAATTGAAAATATTTTATTGGTTGAAGGATTAAAACATAACTTGCTAAGTATTAGTCAGCTTTTTGATAAAGGTTTTAATGTTAAATTTTTGCCTACAAGTTGCACTATAAGCCAAAATGGAGTCGATGTGTTGCATGAAAATAGGGTAAATAATGTATACATGCTTGATTTAAATTGTGTTAAATCTCCTAATACTTTTTGTCTAAAAATTATTGCTGATGAATCTTACTTATGACATAGAAGACTTTATCATGCGAGCATGAGAAATCTTAGGAAGATTACTCAAAATGAATTAGTTAGAGGTATACCAAAATTAGACTTCACCAAGGATCATTTGTGTGATGCGTGTTAATTAGGGAAACAAGTCAAGTCCTCCTTTCATTCAATCCAAGATCTTATAACTAGCAAACCCTTAGAAATTCTTCACATGGATCTCTTTGGACCCTTTAGCACTGTAAGTCTAAAAGGGAAAGTTTTTGGGTATGTAATTGTTGATGATTATTTGAGATTCACCTAGATTAGACTGTTATCACACAAGAGTAAATCATTTGATGAGTTTAAAAATTTTTGTACTTAGATTCAGAGGAAGCTAGGTTGTGAAATTCCTGTAATTCATAGTGACTACGAGGGAGAATTTAAAAATAAAAAATTTGAAGTTTTTTTGTAAATAATAAGGGATATATCATAACTTTTCAGCTCCTAGGGCCTCTCAACAGAATGGGGTCATTGAAAGAAGGAACAAAACTTTGATAGAAGCTTCTAGAGCCATGTTGATTGAATATTCACTTCCTAAATATTTTTGGGCCAAAGCAATTAATACAGCTTGTTATGTTTGGAATAGAGTGAAGATCTAAATTGAATAAGATACCCTATGAACTCTTTAAGGGTAGAGCACCCAACCTCTCACATTTATATGTCTTTGGATGTAAAGTGTTCATTCATAATAATAAAAAAACTCTTTTAGGAAAATTTGCTCCTAAATCTCATGAGGGAATTTTTCTAGGATATTCAAGTGTTGGAAAATCCTATAGAGTTTTTAACAAAAGGACATTGGTAGTAGAGGAGACCACTCATGTTATTTTTTATGAATCTGATATTACTGGAGGATCTAAGCTGGAGGAAGAAGATGTTGAAGAAATTACCCAAGGAATTAAAAATGCAAATCTTGATGAATGGGTTGGAATAGAAAATGCATTGCCTAAAGAATAGAAATATTCTAAAAGTTATCCTAAAGGGTAGATTTTAGGAGACCCAAGTTAAGGTGTTAGAACTTGGCATGGACTAAGAAAATAAGTGAACCACTCAGCATTTATTTCAATGATTGAACCCACTAATATAAATAAAGCACTTTCTGATAAATTTTGGATTCTAGCTATGAGTAAATAATTGAATCAATTTGTTAGAACAATATTTGGGAGGTGATAGAAAGACCTAAAAATTAAAGTGTTGTTGGAACTAAGTGGGTTTTTAAAATAAAATGAGTGATGGCAAATCCTATAGAGTTTTTAACAAAAGGACATTGGTAGTAGAGGAGACCACTCATGTTATTTTTTATGAATCTGATATTTCTCGAGGATCTAAGCTGGAGGAAGAAGATGTTGAAGAAATTACCCAAGGAATTAAAAATGAAAATCTTGATGAATGGGTTGGAATAGAAAATGCATTGCCTAAAGAATAGAAATATTCTAAAAGTTATCCTAAAGGGTAGATTTTAGGAGACCCAAGTTAAGGTGTTAGTACTTGGCATGGACTAAGCAAATAAGTGAACCACTCAGCATTTATTTCAATGATTGAACCCACAAATATAAATAAAGCACTTTCTGATAAATTTTGGATTCTAGCTATGAGAGAATAATTGAATCAATTTGTTAGAACAATATTTGGGAGGTGATAGAAAGACCTAAATATTAAAGTGTTGTTGGAACTAAGTGGGTTTTTAAAAATAAAATGAGTGATTCAGGTTTAGTGGTTAGAAATAAGGCAAGATTGGTGGCCAAGGGGTTTAATTAAATAGAAGGAATTGATTTTGAGGAGACTTTTACCCCAGTAGCTAGACTTGAAGCAATAAGGGTGCTTCTAGCCTTTGCTTATTTTAAAGGTTTTAAATTATGTCAAATGGATGTTAAAAGTGCCTTTCTTAATGGGGTGATAAAAGAGCATGTTTATGTTGAGTAACCTCCAGGTTTTGAAATTTCATAATTCCCTAGTAATGTGTTTAAATTGAAGAAAGCATTGTATATAATAAAATAGTCACCTAGGGCATGGTAAGAAAGGTTAAGCACATTCCTACTAGAAAGATCGTTTATTAAAAGGAGTGTGGACACCAATCTCTTCATAAAAAGAGTAGGAGATGGCATTCTTATTGTTCAAATTTATGTCGATGATATATTGTTTGGATCCACTGATAAAAATCTTTGTGATGATTTTTTAGAAATAATAAGTAAGGAATTTGAAATGAGTTTGATGGGAGATTTAAGTTACTTTCTTGGTTTTGAGCATAAAGCAAAAAGAGGATGACACTTTTATTAGTCAATCAAAATACATTAAAGATATCCTTACGAAGTATGAAATGGATAAAGCTAGACCAATAAGTACTCCTATGAGTTTTGAAGTTCAGTTAGATAAGGACTCTAAAGATAAATTTGTTGATAAAAAAAATTTAGAGGGATAATTGGATCTTTACTTTATTTAACTGCTGGCAGAACTGATATAATGTTTAGTGTTTATTTATGCTCTAGATTTTAAGCTGATCCAAAAGAATCCCATTTGACTACAGTTAAAAGAATTCTTAGATATCTTTTAGGAACTCAAAACTTAGGTATTTGGTATCCTAAGCATAACACCTCTTTTAAAATCATTGGGTATTCTAATTCAGATTTTGCAGGGTATAGGGTTGATAAAAAAAGTACTTCCAAAACTTATCAATTCATAGGGAACTTTTTAGTTTCCTGGTCTAGCAGAAAATAGAATTCAGTAGCCCCTACTACTGAAGCAGAATATATAGCCTTAGGAAGTTGTGTGGCATAGGTTCTTTGGTTAAAACAATAACTTATGGATTTAGGCTTTTCAATTGGCACTATTTTAATCTTTTGTGATAATATAAGTACCATTTATATTTTAAAAAATCCAATTCAACACTCAAGGATAAAGCATATAGATATAAGGTATCATTTCATTAGGGACCATGTCACCAAAGGAGAAATTGAGCTACATCATGTAGCTACTGAAAATCAACTTGTAGATAATTTCATAAAACCACTAACTTTTATAACTTTCAGCACCATAAGAACCTGATTGGGTGTTATTGATATTCATACTTGATAATTATAATTCTGCAAATTGAAATTGTTGTGTATGTCTTTTTGTGTTCATGATTATGTTTTGTTCTTTATTTATGGTTTGTTTTGAAAGTCAGAGATGCGCCAAGAGGGGGGGGAGGGGGGGGGGGGGGGGTGAATTGGTATTTTAAAAATTTAAACCTAAATAGGAGTTCGAATTTTTTTGTTTTTCAAAATAACAATTTAATAAGTAGAATGCGGAAGCTAGTAGTTCATTCACAACAATGATATTGGTGACACAATTGCAAATTTCATAATATAAGATCAAAATAAAACTTTTCACCAAAAAATTAAAAACAGTAAATAAAATGCGTAAAAAGTAAAAAGCGGTAAAAATGGAAAAAGCACACCAGAGATTTTTATAGTGGTTCGGTCATTTGACCTACGTCCACTCCCCGGAGTCCTCCACTCCAGGATTTGCACTACTAAAAGTTGACTCTCCTTTTGCTCCCACACCAAGGCGAAGAAGCCTTTACAAGACTCACTTTCACCTTCCCCGGTGTGGTGGAAAACCAAATGCTATGTCACCCTCTTGGTGATGGCAGTGGACCTTCTCCTTTTTCTCTCTCCTGGAGATGGCAGAGTACCTGAAAGTTTGATAGGGATGTTAAGCCCTGATGAACTAGTCCCGAGGCTAACCAAGAGGGGGGGTGAATTGGTTATTTAAAATTTTGAGAGCAACTGTAAAAAAATTTTTCGATGATTTGCAGCGGAAACAACTAAAACACATAAATGAAAAGATCAAATATAGATTTCACCCAAGCAGTTAATAAAAGAAAACTAAAGTGTAGAAATTAATCAAAAAGAACACACCAGATTTTTATAGTGGTTCGGTCAACTTGACCTACGTCTACTCCCTGGAGCCTCCCCTCCGGGTATTACACTAACTCAAAGTGTCTCTCCTTTTGGTCCCACAGCAAAGCAGAGAAGCCTGTATAAAAACCTCCTTTCCACCAACACGGTGAGGCAGAGAACCTAACCTCCTTTTGCTTCATCTTGAAGCAGGCAGAGAACCTTGAACTCCTTTCGCTTCCTCCTGAAGCAGGCAGAGAACCTTGGACTCCTTTCACTTCCTCCTGAAGCGGCAGAGAACCCCGGATCTTCTTGCGAATGATCCTTTCACAAAGAACACCAACATGACGAAAGATGACGAGCGGAGAAGACGACTCTGATCCTTGCTTGGAGCAACCTTCGTGAATTCCTCATAAACTCCCCCTCAAAAGATCTTCTCTCTCTCTCCCAAACTCTCTCTCTCTAGGGGTTCTCTGGAAAGGAAAGTGGCAAAAGATTTTTCTTGTTGAAAGAAAAAGATCTTTTATAGGAGGGCTCAAAATTTGCCCTAAATCTCAACTGGCCGGCCTAGATCGTCTAGGACTATCGATATATCATCCTGTACGATCAGTTCAAAATCCGCTATTTCAGTCTGGACGATCTGGCTCTTCTGGATGATTAGTGGAAAAAGTTGTTCTGATCGTCCCGTACGATTCTGCGATCATCCGGGATGATTAGTGTAAATTCAGGAATTTCATCATAAGAAGATCGCTCTGGTCATCCAGAGAAACTTGTGCTGGATGACCCAAAAATGACTTGATCGTCCAGGATGATATGGATATCGTCCAGGACGATTAGTTCAAAATATGCCCAAATCATCCTGATCACCGCTCTGGACGTACAACTGAAACACACTAGACGATCATGATCGTCCAGGATGATCCTGCGATCATCCAGGATGATATGATCATATCAATCAAATATTAATTGCTTTCCTTAATTACCAGACTAATTTAGGCATGATTGTACAGTATCATCCTGGACGATACACATATCGTCTGGGATGATTAGACCAAATATCTTAAAATAAAAACTTACCTAACTTGATCTAGCGGCTAAGAATTTTTGATTTGAGCCTATCATCCTGTATGATATATGGATCATCCAGGATGATCTGCTTAATCAGACACACTTAACTTGATCGCTCTGATTAGGGTTTCTATTTTTACTTGATCGTCCAGGATGATGTGAATATCGTCTAGGATGATCTGAACAAAAATTGAACAGAAACTCTAATTCACTCAAGCTCTCCTCCTAAGTGTGTGTGTGCAAGGTTACTTAGCTAGGGGATCAGTTACATTACAATTGACTCAAGAAAAGGAAAATAATACATTTAGACACACTTGGACCTGATCTTGAGTTGGCTTGAGTTGCTCTTGATCTTTTGTACCTGAAATGGGTTAGCCAAGCAAAATACAATATAAACATATTTATCACCATCAAAACCAGATTTGTAACAATCTCTCCCTTTTCGATGATGGCAAACATATGTGCAGTAGTTTAAAAAATAAAAGAACAAGGAGATCGAAATTTTTTTTTCAAATTTCATTGAACAACTAGAATAGTACAAGAAACACAACTACACATGAAGTAACCAACACAAGATAAGAACTAAAACTACTACAACTGAAATCAAGAATAAAAACTACTATAACTGACTCCCCCTTTTGACATCATAAAAAGGAGGAGGGCAAACAGAAAAACAGAAACAACAGTACAAACAAAAAAATGGCACAAAACATAACACTAAAACGGATGCTGATCCTAATCAGAAGGAGGAGGTGGCTGTGGTGGTGTAAAGTAACTGTGGATGGCGGTGAAGTGTGCTCCAATCTAGGTAATATCCTGGTCGTGCTGCTATTGCTGTTGAGCAGCATAGTCAGTAAAGTGCTGTATGTCCTCTGCGTGCCGCTGTGCTTAGGTAGCAACATAAGAATCGAATCTGGCCTCCCACTGATTGAAGCGCTGTACTAGATGGTCAAAAGGAGAAGCGATGCGAAGGGGAGCAGGTGCATCTGGTGCAGCTAGAATGGGAACAACTTCTTCCTCTTCCTCCTCAACATCCGGGGCAGGCTCCGGATGTAGTCGGGTGCTGTGGAGTACATGGAATGAATTATTGGTGAAGAAGGAAGGAGGGATATTGGGAGGAACTAGATACTGCAGGTCATATTTAGTTTCCAAGGCATATCCAATGATATGTCCTAAAGCTAGATTGGGATGACGTCTATGACCCGGATCCCTAATAGTGGTGAGGTGCTCGATGTATCTGATAAGAAGGTCAGTGGCATTGAAGTCCCGGTGGGCCAAGATATAATATGTGGTTAGAGACAATAATGGGGTGATATGAATTCAATCCCCAACCTTTGGGATGATGGAGGAATGAAGGACATGCTGAATGGTCCGTGCATCCTTAAGGAGGAAAGTGCAAGCATTGTCGTGGTAGGGTGCATTTGTATTTTGAAGAAAGTGATTTGTGACACTCCAATCATAGTCAGGGTCAGTAATAAGAGTGTGGATTTTTCACCAGTCATAGAGAGCTAAAGGATGTTATGAAAGTCCTAGGCTGTGAGTTCTACTGGACGTTGATTCACATTGGAGCGGAGGGTGGAATAGTCAGCAGAAATGCGCAGATTGGCGAAGAAGACTTGAAGAAGTTCAAGGCTAAATGGAAAGGTGAGGGTAAGGATGAAAGTGAGGGAGGTGTGCACAAAAAGATTGAGAACAGGATATGTAAGGGTGCGGGGGTTTACTATTTTTGACTGTCTGATCCTCACCTCAAGATAGCGCTCGAAGGCAGCCTGATCGGTTGCATTGGGAAAGCGGGGATCAACATTCCCCCGTGAGGACATCACACCCTTTTGCCTAGAACGCTTCCCGCCAGCCATTAGAAAGCATAAGTGAGGGAGAGTGGAAGGAGATGTATGGAAAAAAGTGAAGAAATCGGCCGGATCGTCCAGGACGATTAGACAGGCGATCGTCCCGAGGAGTCAAGCCAGATGACCATTGATGAAAAGTATCATCCAGGATGATTAGGTGGATCATCCCAGACGATGTGCAATAAGTGTGTCGGACGGGCTGAATTCAAATCATCCAGCTGCTAACACATGGATCATCGGGGATGATGTGGTGGATCGTCCAGGACGATAACCAATAATTGGGGCATTCTCAGCCGTTCGATCAGATCAGGAAGATATAGATCATATCGTCCAAGATGATGTAAGGATCGTCCAAGATAATCACCAATAATTGGTGTTTCTCAGTAGTATGATCAGAGTGGAGAAAATTTGAATTGATCATCTAGGATGATTGTTGGATCGTCCAAGACAAAGAAGATTGTCTAAGACGATCTGTGGATCGTCCAGGACGATGTGAAGAAAATAGGAAAAAGAGGAGGATGGAGATAAAAGATCAGGGATCCCTAAAAGATATCTAAGAATTCTCTTAACAGTAGTCAGGTGGGACTCTTTAGGATTAGCCTGAAACCCGGCATAAAGATAAGCTCTAAACATGATATCAGGTCGGCTAGCAGTCAGGTAAAGCAGTGATCCAATTATTCCTCTATACTTCTTCTGATCAACAGATTTTCCACTTGAATTCTTATCTAACTGAACAGAGGAGCTCATGGGAGTGTTGATTGGCTTGGCTTTGTCCATTTCATATTTCTTCAAAATATCCTTAGTGTATTTAGATTGATTGAGAAAGGTTCCATCATCCATTTGCCTTATGCTAAACCCCAAAAAGTAGGACAATTCTCCCATCATACACATCTCAAACTCCTTACTCATTATTTTAGAAAAGTCATCACATAAATATTTATCAAAAGATCCAAAAATTATATAATCAATATAGATCTGAACAATGAGTAAGTCATCCCCTATTCTCCTCAGAAAAAGGGTGGTGTCTATGCTCCCCTTAACAAACTCTTTTTCTAACAGGAATGTGCTAAGCCTCTCATACCAAACTCTAGATGCCTATTTCAAACCATATAAGGCCTTTTTTAATTTGTAAACATGATTTGAATATTGGGAACTCTCAAAATCTTGGGGTTGTTCTACAAAAACATCCTCTTTTATTATCCCATTTAAAAAGGCACTCTTGACATCCATTTGAAACAGCTTAAATCCCTGATAATAAGCAAAGGCTAGTAGCACTCTAATGGCTTCCAATCTAGCTACAGGGGCAAAGGCCTCCTCAAAATCAATCCCTTTAATCTGATTATACCCCTTCACCACCAATCTTGCCTTATTCCTAACCACCACACCAGAATCATTCATCTTATTCTTAAAGACCCACTTGGTTCCCACAATACTTTAATTTCTAGGTCTTTCTACTAACTCCCAAACATCATTCTTACAAATTGATTCAATTCTTCTTGTATAGCTAAGATCCAAAATTCATCAAAGAGGGCTTGATTGATGTTGGTGGGTTCAGTCATTGAGATAAAGGCAGAGTGGTTTACTTCCTTCCTAAGTCCATGCCTAGTCCTAACACCTTCTGAAGGGTCTCCTAAGATCAGTTCTTTAAGATGATTCGAAGAATATCTCCAATCTCTAGGCAATGTGGTTTGAGGTTCTACCCTTTCCTCCAGATTTGCATTTTCAACCCCTTGGGTAATATCCTCTACCTCTTCTTCTTCCTCAACTCTAGTCACCTTAGGATCAGATTCATTAAACACCACATGAGTTATCTCTTCCATCACCAAAGTCCTCTTATTGAACACCCTAAAGGATTTCCCCACACTAGAATAGCCTAAGAACACTCCTTCATCAGATTTGGGGTCAAACTTTCCTAAGGATTATTTACCGTTGTTCAGAATGAAAACCTTACAGCCAAAGATATGGAGGTGGGACAGGTTTGGAGTTCTACCCTTAATGATCTCATAAGGTGTCTTGTTTAGATTTGATCTTACATTCACCCTATTCAGCACATAACAGGTAGTGTTCATCGCTTCAGCCCAAAAGTATTTTGGAAGTGACTACTCAGCAAGCATGGCTCTAGCAGCTTCCACTAAGGTCCTGTTCTTCCTTTCAGCTACCCCGTTCTGGTGAGGGGTCCTAGGAGCTAAAAAATTGTGACTAATCCCTTGCTCCTCATAAAAACTTCCAAATTTCACATTTTCAAACTCTCCACCATAATCACTATGAATAGTCAAGATCTCACAACCTAACTTCCTCTAAATCAGAGCGGAGAAGGACTTAAATTCATCAAATGACTCAGATTTATGTGACAGAAATTTAATCCAAGTGAACCTTGAGTAATCATAAATAATTACAAAACCATAGACTCTTCCCCCTAAGCTGGCAGTGCTAATGGGTCCAAAAAGGTCCATGTGAAGGACTTCTAAAGGTCTAGAGGTGCTAATGTCCTTAACAGAGTGAAAGGAGGACTGGACTTGCTTCCCTAATTGATAGGCTTCACACAGGTGGTCCTTAGTGAACTTAAGCTTGGGCACACCTCTAACTAAGTCTTTTTGGGTTACTCTCCTAAGGGTTTTCATACTGGCATGACACAATCTCTTATGCCACAACCAAGACTCATCAGCAGCAGTTTTTAAACAAATTGAATTTTCAGCTTTAATGCAACTTACATCAAGCTTGTAGACATTATTGATCCTTTGTCCCTGCAAAACAACTTTGTCATTTAAGCTTAAAATGTAGCAAGTGGGCAAGAATTTGATGTTGTATCCTTTGTCACAGAGTTGATTGATGCTCAGTAAGTTGTGTTTCAGTTCATCTACAAGCAAAACATTATCAATCATAAAATTCTTTGAATCACCAATTATACCTGAACCTACCACCTTCCTGGTGGTGTTATCTCCAAGTGTAACCTTGCCTCCAGCCCTGGCCTCCAGTGAAATGAACTGATTTGCATCTCCAGTCATATGTCTTGAACATCCGCAGTCCAGGTACCATATACTCTTATGAGGTCTTGTGTGAGAGCACACCTACAAAATCATCAAACATCAGTTTTAGGAACCCAAAGAAGAATGCAATGCATGTGTACTGTGTTGTGAAACAGGCAATTTGGGCCTCCACACCGAATGTATACTACGGTGAATAGTGTAGGTGTGGAAAATGTATCCTAACATGCCAAAGGAAAAACATCTAACACCAGGAAAAGGGTTAACTAATCTACGTGGGTGATAGTGCCTTTTTCTAGGTTTGTATGAAACATGCTTTGATGATTTTGAACCAGATTCTACAAAAGGTGGATGTGCATAAAACTGTGCAAATGTAGGAGGTGTTTCATGTTTCTCAAAAGCACTGATCTTAACTTTTAAAAATTCATTTTCTTTCTTTAAACTTGTAATTTCAAATTTCAAAGCACCATTGCTACTCTCTACTTCATATGCCAGATTATCTAATTCTTTGAAAGCTTTCTCTAAATTAACATGTGTGGTTTTCAGTAAATCATGCTTAGTAGTCAAATCAGAATATTTTTTGTTCAATTCATGAAACTTATCAAGTAAAGACATGTGATTGCAATCAACTGTAGAATGATCTTTAATTAAAATTTCATGCTCTTTTTGTAAATTCAGAAATTCTAGTTTCAGGCTAGCATGAGTTTTCTTAAGCTTCTTATACAATGCATGAATTCTTTTAGATATTTCAAATAATTAATCGTAAGTAAGCTCACATACCTCTTCCTGGTTAGACTGACCAAGATGATCATCAGCCATCAGACACAAATTTGTTTCCTCCTCCTGAGCTTCAGTCTCAGAAGAGTAGGATGCAAAATCTGCCCAGAACTCCTTCTGAATTCGCTTCTTATCCTTTCTGAACTTGTGTTTCTCCTCACCCTTCTCCTTGCTTGGGTGAGCTTTAAGTGTAGGACAATCAGCCTTAATGTGTCCAGGCTTTCTGTATTCAAAACAGACAGTTTCAAATGAACCTTTAAAATTTTTGCTGGACTTACCCTTGTTCCACTTCTGAAAGTTCTTATGTTTCTTCCTTAGAAATCTTTCGAATTGCCTATTGATTAAGGCAACATCATTGCTATCAGACCTAAAAGAACTATTATCACTCTCGCTGGCCTTCAGTGCCACTATTTTCTGCTTATTCTTTTCACATGCATCAAGCTGTCTTTGGTTCACCCCTTGCTCGTAAGAAATGAGTGATCCAAGTAAGCTATCAATAGAATAAGTATTCAAATCTTTAGATTCAGTGATTGCAGTTATCTTAGCATCTTACGAAGAAGGTAAATATCTAAAAATTTTGTTCACTCTTTCATAGTTTGTATGTTCTCTACCTAAGGCATGCAAAGAGGTGACAATTTGAGTGAATCTTGTATATATTTCAGAAATGGATTCAATAGGTTTCCTGTGAAACAGTTCATAGTCATGAAGCAATATGTTTAATCTAGACTATTTGACTTCAGTTGTACCCTCTTAAGTGATGCATAATCTATCTCAAATCTCTTTTCCAGTTGTACAAGTTAAAACACACATGTAATCCTCAGATTTTAACGCACTGAAAAAATAGTTCAAGCATTTGGCATTTAATTGTGCTAAATCACGATCATTAAAAGTCCAGTCAGTAAAGGGCAATTCAGTTTTCACATTGTTAATTATTCTAAAAGGTGGTTCGTATCCATCCTTAACAAGCATCCACATACGATAATCAATTGATTGAAGAAAAGTGGACACGCAAGTTTTCTAAAAATCAAAAGGTATGTTATCAAATAATGGTGGTCGTGTAATTGAATAACCTTTAGCAATATTACGATTACCAAAGTTAGCCATGGATCAAATTCAAAAGTTTTTCAAAACTAGTTTTTATAAATCCCTCTTTGATACCACTTGAAAGTTCGATAGGGATGTTAAGCCCTGATGAACTAGTCCCGAGGCTAACCAAGAGGGGGTGAATTGGTTATTTAAAAATTTGAGAGCAACAGTAAAAAATCTTTTCGATGATTTGCAGCGGAAACAAGTAAAACAAACAAATGAAAAGATCAAATATAGATTTCACCCAAGCAGCTAATAAAAGAAAACTAAAGTGCAAAAAGTAATCAGAAAGAACACACCAGATTTTTATAGTGGTTCGGTTAACTTGACCTACGTCCACTCCCCGGAGCCTCCCCTCCGGGTATTGCACTAACTCAAAGTGTCTCTCTTTTTGCTCCCATAGCAAGGCGGAGAAGCCTGTACAAAAGCCTCCTTTCCACCGACACGGTGAGGCAAAGAACCTAACCTCCTTTTGCTTCCTCCTGAAACAGGTATAGAACCTTGGACTCCTTTTACTTCCTCCTAAAGTAGGCAGAACCTTGGACTCATTTCACTTCCTCCTGAAGCGGGCAGAGAACCCCGGATCTTCTTGCGAAAGACCCTCTCACAAAGAACACCAACACGATGAAAGACGACGAGCGGAGAAGATGACTCTGATCCATACTTGAAGAAACCTTCGTGGATCCCTCACAAACTTCCCCTCATAAGATCCTCTCTCTCTCTCTCCTAAACTCTCTCTCTCTCTCTCTAGGGTTTCTCTAAAAAGGAAATTGACAAAAGATTTTTCTTGTTGAAAGAAAAAGAATTTTATATAAGGGCTCAAAAGTTTCCCTAAATCTCAACTGGTCGGCCTAGATCATCCAGGACGATCGATATATCGTCATTTATAATCAGTTCAAAATTAGCTATTTTAGAATGGACGATCTGGCTCTTCTGGACAATCAGTGAAAAAAGTTGTTCTAATCATCCCGTATGATTCTGCGATCATCCGGGATGATTAGTGTAAATTTAGGAATTTCGTCCAGAAGACTTCTCTGGTCGTCCAGAGAAACTTGTGCTGGACGACCCAAAAATGACTTGATCGTCCAGGATGATACGGATATTGTCCTGTATGATTAGTTCAAAATGTGCCAAAATTATCCTGATCACCGCTCTGGACGTACAGCTAAAACACACTAGACGATCATGATCGTCCATGACGATCCTGCGATCGTCCAGGATAATATGATCGTATTAATCAAATATTAATTTCTTTCCTTAATTACCAGACTAATTTAGGCATGATTATACAGTATCATCCAGGACAATACACGTATCATCTGGGATGATCAGACTAAATATCTTAAAATAAAAATTTGCCTAACTTGATCTGGCAGCTTAGAATTTCTAATTTGAGACTATCATCCCGTACGATGTATGGATTATCCAGGACAATCTGCTTAATCAGACACACTTAACTTGGTCACCCTAATTAGGGTTTCTATTTTTACTTGATCGTCCAGGATGATGTGAATATCGTCTAGGATGATGTGAATATCATCCAGGATGATCTGAACAAAAATTTAACAGAAACTCTAATTTACTCAAGCTCTCCCCCTGAGTGTGTGTGTGCAAGGTTACTTAGCTAGGGGATCAGTTACATTACAATTGACTCAAGAAGGAAACAGTACATTTAGACACACTTGGACTCGATCTTGAGTTGGCTTGAGTTGCTCTTGATCTTTTGTACCTGAAATGGGTTAGCCAAGCAAAACACAATAGAAATATGTTTGTCACCATCAAAACCAGATTTGCAACAGTACCTTAACGATGTTGATCTTGAAGCCTCTCTTCTCTAGAGAACTTTCCCAAGACTCCCCAAAGCCACAAGAGGAGCAAAGCATGCAGCTAGCCTGGAGCCACCATGTGATCCCCTCACACTCCTTCTCCCTCACGCTCAAGCTCACCTTCACCTTCCTCTCATAAGCCCTGGATCTCTCCAAAGAAAAACTTCTCCCTCAAGAGTCCCTTCCTCTCTCAATGCCTCTCACAACAAGAAGACAGACCAACAACGCTCAATTGAAAAATTAAAGTTCTTTTTAAATCAGGCTTCAGAAAATCCTAAAAATTTCAACTTTTTCATTTATGTTCGTACAGTACGATATGAAATCGAACAGTACGATCAATTCAAATATAGCTTCATCCAGTACGAGCACAGACGAACAATTCTCAAATTCTATAAATATCGTACTATACGATATGTATATTGTACAGGACGATCATGTTATTTTTAACTGTTCATACAGGACGAGCAAATTTTTCTCTGACTATCGTCCAGCACTGCACTATTCATATAGTACGATTAGTTCATTTCAGGCTATCATCCAATATGATATGAATATCGTCTAGGATGAATAGAACAAAAAATCTTAGTATCATCTGGTACGATCAAAGGGATGAATAAAATCATCTCTGACTATCGTACGATACGATATAGTATCGTACAGTATGATCTAATTTAATTAAGAAACCAAAGTTTATTTCCTGATTATGGGAGATAATTTTGGTAAGTATTCAATTAATCGTATAGTACGATCTAGATCATACAGTACGAATATTTCAAAAAATTAAAATTATAAACTTACCAAACTTATTTTGGCGGTTAGGGTTTTTCAATTGAACCTCATCGTACAGTACGATTATCATCGTACAGCACGATTAGGTTACAAAACTAATCATCTGGAAATAGCCATTAGCCTTAGTATTAATGATCAATCATATAGTACGATTGAAAATCGTACAGTACGATAAGTTAAAAAACTTTTTAAACATGAAAACAAATCTCCCCCTGTGTGTGTGCATAGTTGCTCCTTTCACATACATGCTTTTGTGGCAGACTCAAGAAAATAAAAATAAAGAAGTTAAAAGTTACAAGATTTTTAACATCCTATTCTACCCAGTTTGAGTCTCCAGCAACCTTGAGCAGTGTGTATCTATCCTGAAATATTAGTGCTCATAGATAAGGATAAACATTTATAATCTTAAGGAAGTCCATATAAATTCAGTAAATATTAGTTGTCACCATCAAAATTAAGTGCTTGGGATCCTGAATTTCAACAATCTCTCCCTTTTTGATGGTGTCAAATAATATTTTCTGATGGCCACAATTGTTATGTCTTCCTTAGCTCCCCCTTAGAAGGATAATTTATTTTTAAAATAGGAGGAGAAAAAATCATTTGGGCTTCATTAAATTTGGTTCCCGACATTATTAGGTAAGTGACCACAGACAGCAGTGGAGTAATATGGATGCGGTCTCCAGCTTTAGGTATTATGGACGTGTGAAGAATATGCTGGATAACACGTGCATTTTGATTCAGGGTTTGGATAAGGGGCAGGTGTTGATTGGATGGGATGTTTCTAAGGGTCATGTTAACTAAGGTTCAATCATAATCATTTGTGAGCATAGATTGGGGATGAGGGCCTTCAGTGGATAGGCCAATGTGTTCAGGTATATTGTTAACAGTGATAACGACATATTGTTTGCAGACATAGAAAGTAAAATTGGTGTACTCTAGATCGATTTTCAGATTTGCAAGAAATTCAAAAAGTAGTTCTGAGTGGATGGGAAACACGAGAGTCAACAGAAATTGAAGAGTGGTGGAGGCGAAAAGGTTTATCACCTCGAAGTTCAGGGCTGCTTGATTCAACATGCAAGATGGGGTGATTTTGGCTTCCTTTAATTTATTGTACGCTTTCTCATCGGCAGCGGAGAGAAAGCGGTCGTCGAACCGCTGAGAGGAGGAAGAGCTCCCCACAATCGTTCAGCCTCGCTTGCTACTACCAGACATTGATGAGGAAGTGAATGAGGAGATTGAGGAATTAAAAGAGGATTGAGTGAGATATAACCAAAAAATGCCTCCAATTTATAGAATTTTGGAAGTATCGTACAGTACGATTGAGAATCGTATAGTATGATATGTGTAATTATTTCGTCTGGATGATTTTTTAGAAAAAGAGAGTCAAATCGTACAGTACGATCAGAATCGTACTGGAGAAATGTGAGTTAGAGGCGTTTATCCTGAGAAGTCGTCTGAACGACTTTTGACAAAATTGATCATACAGTATAAATAGGTGTTCATATAGTACGAAGGGCAATTATTTTCATATCGGCCGAGTTTAAATTCATCCCAATCCATATTGACACATGGATCGTGCCGTACGATGTGGTGTTCGTACAGTACGATGACAAAAAATGTGTATTATACAGGACGAGTGGTTATTCGTACAGTACGATATGTGCAAGACGGGATAGATCTGGACCGTGGATGGAGTGGAAGGCTGAGATTTGAGTATTTTTTTTGTATTTATTTTGTTTTAAGCTTGAATGTCTATGACACCTAATTTTATTCTCAGGATACTAAAGGTGTCATAAGCTAACGGTTTTATAAAAATGTCAGCCAATTGATCTCCAATCGCAATATGGTGCAGTTCAATATCTCCTTTGGCTACATGATCTCTTATGAAGTGATGTCTAATGTTTATTTTCTTTGTTCGTGAGTGCTGAATTAGATTTTTAGATATGCAAATTGTACTAGTGTTGTCACACATTATTGGGATGGTTCCTACAGGTAGTCAAAGATCTAAAAGTTGTTGTTTTAACCAAAGGACTTGTGCAACACAGCTTCCTACCGCTATGTATTCTGCTTCAGCTGTTGAGAGGGCTACTGAATTCTATTTTCTACTGGACCAAGACACTAATGATTGTCCAATGAATTGACAGGTACCAGAGGTGCTTTTTTTATCTATCCTACATCGTACAAAATTCAAATCTGAGTACCCTAAGATTTCAAACATAGTGATGTGTCTAGGATACCAAATTCCTAAGTTTGGGGTGCCTAGTAGATATCTAAGAATTCTTTTGATAGCAGTCATGTGAGATTCTTTTGGATCTGCTTGAAATCGAGCACAGAGACAAACACTAAATATTATATCCGATCTACTGGCAGTTAAGTAGAGAAGTGATCCAATTATTCCCCTATACTTCTTCTGATCTACTGACTTCTCATTTGAATCTTTATCTAATTAAATGTTAGAGCTCATGGGAGTATTCATGGCCTTAGTATTTTTTATTTTATTCTTTTTAAGAATATCTTTGATGTACATAGTTTGGCTAAGGAACGTTCCACCTTCCATCTGTCTTATACTAAATCCAAGGAAGTAATTAAGTTCTCCCATCATACTCATTTCAAACTCATCATTCATTGTTTTTGAAAATTCATCACATAAGATTTTCCCTGAAGATTCGAACAAGATGTCATCTATATAGATCTAAATAATGAGTATCTCATCTCCTACCTTTTTCAAGAATAAGGTGGTGTCCACACTACCCTTAACAAAGCCTCTATCTAGTAGGAGTGTACTAAGTCTTTCATATCAGGCTCTTGGTGCTTGCTTTAGTCCATATAGTGCCTTTTTCAACTTAAACATATGATTTGGAAATTGTGAGTTTTCAAATCCTGGGGGTTGATCAACATAGACATCCTCTTTGATTACCCCATTTAGGAAAGCACTCTTTACATTCATTTGATATAATTTGAAACCCTTGAAGCAAGCAAAAGCTAAGAGTACTCTAATGGCTTCTAGTCTGGCCACGGGTGCAAAGGTTTCTTCAAAATCTATTCCCTCAATTTAGTTATAACCCTTTGCTACTAATCTAGCCTTATTTCTCACTACTATGCCAAAGTCATTCATTTTTTTTTAAAGACCAACTTAATTCCAACCACGCTGTATTCTTTAGGTCTTTTGACTAATTCCCATACATCATTCCTAACGAATTGGTTCAACTCTTCTTGCATTGCTAGGATCCAGAATTCATCTCCTAAGGCTTGATCTATATTTGTCAGTTCAATCATAGATATAAATGCAGAATGACTAACCTATTTCCTAAGTCTATGCCTAGTTTTTACACCTTCTGATGGGTCTCCTAAGATCAGTTCTTTAGGATGACTAGAAGAATATTTCCAATCTCTAGGCAATTATTCCTGAGGTTCTGCTATAGTCTCTATGGCAATGGTTTCTACTCCCCGAATAATCTCAACTTCTTCTTCTTCATGATTAGCACAATTGATCGTGATTTAGCATAATTGAATGCCAAATGGGTAGACTCTTCTACTACCAGGGTCCTCTTATTAAAGATTCTATAGGCTTTACCTACAGATGAGTAGCCTAAGAAAACCCCTTCATCAGATTTAGGATCGAACTTTCCTAAGGGTGACTTGCCATTGATTAAGATGAAACATTTGCATCCAAAGACATGTAGGTGGGAAAAATTGGGTGTCCTATTCTTAAGCAATTCATAGGGTGTCTTATTAAGTTTGGATCTTACATTTACCCTATTTAGAACATAGCAAGTAGTATTCACTGCTTCTGCCCAAAAAATATTTAGGAAGAGTGTATTCAGCTAACATTACCCTAATAGCTTCAACTAAAGTTCTATTCTTTCTTTCTGCTATTCCATTTTGCTGAGGAGTCCTAGGGGCAGAGAAATTATGTTATATTCCAATCTCTTGACAAAATGATTCAAACTTATCATTTTTAAATTCTCCACCGTGATCACTATGAACTGTCTTAATTTTAGATCCTAAATTTCTTTGAATCCAAGTGGAGAAAGTTCTAAACTCTTTAGATGACTCACTCTTATATGCTAAAAATTTTATCCAAGTAAACCTAGAGTAGTCACCCACTATTACAAATCCATAAGATTTTCCTCCTAGGCTAGCAGTACTAACAGGTCCAAATAGGTCCATGTGTAGAATTTCTAGTGGCCTAGTGGTGCTGATATCCTTAATTGAATGAAATGATGATTTCATTTATTTTTCTAGTTGGCAGGCATCACATAGATGGTCCTTGGTAAAGTTTAACTTAGGTATGCCTCTAGCTAAGTCTTTCTGAGTGATGTTCCTAAGTGTTTTCATACTAGTATGGCATAATCTCCTATGCCATAGCCAAGAGTCATCAGCTATTATTTTCAGACACAAAGAGTTTAAGTTTTCAATGCAGTTTAAATCTAACATATATACATTATTTATGTATTTTCCTTCTAACATAAGTGTACCATTTAAGCTAATCATGTATTTGTTAGAAAGAATCTTAATTTCAAAGCCCTTGTCACATAGTTGACTAATACTCAAAAGGTTATGCTTTAAGCCATCAACTAGTAGTATATTTTTAATTACCAAATTCTTAGAGTTTCCAATGATACCTGAGCCCACCACTTTTCTGGTGGTGTTGTCTCCCAAAGTTACCTTGCCTCCTGACCTGGCCTCCAGTGTCACGAACTGCTTCATGTCTCCAGTCATGTGTCTCGAGCAGCCATTGTTCAGGTACCACATGCTCTCACTATGTCTTTTGTGAGAGCATCCCTACAATTTCAATCACAGGTTAGTTTTGGGAACCCAAGTGAGTTTGGTTTCCACCTTATGCTTGTATGGATTAAATGTATGCATGTTATGATGTGATGAATGCAGTTTAGGTCTCCACACTAGATATGTCCTATGGTGAATTCTGCACGTGTGGGCTATGTGACCTAGCATTCCACAAGAATAACACCTAACACCAGAAAATAGGTTCACTAATCTACGGGGGTGGTAGTGCCTATTTATGGGTTTGGATGATGCATGCTATGCTGGTTTTGCATGAGATGGTTCACATAGTGGAGGCTGAAAAAATTCAGCAAACGTGGGAGGTGTTTTATTATTTTTAAATGCATGAAGTTTTTCATTTAGAAATTTATTCTCTTGGTTAAGGCTTGCATATTCAAATCTTAATGTATTCTCACTTCTATCTAGTTCCTCTACAAGTTCTTCTAGTTCTTTAAATACATTCTCTAGCTCAACATATGATGATTTCAAAGTATCATGTGAAGTGGTTAACTCAATATACTTTTTGTTTAATGTATCATATTCATCAAGCAGGGACATATGATCTTTATCCAAGTCAAAAAAATCTTTAACTACACTAGCATGCTCCTTTTGTAAAGTACTAAACTCAGTGTTAAGACTAACATGCTTTTTCTTTAACTTTCTATACGAGTCATGAATTTTTTTAGAAATAATCAATAGCTCATCATAAGAAAGTTGACATACCTCATCTTGATCTGATTGATCAAGATTATAATTAGCCATAAGATATAAATTTGTTACCTCCTCCTCTGCTTCTTCTTCTGATGATTCTAAGACAGAGTTGGCCCAAAATGCTTTTTGTGTCTTAGACTTTCCCTTTCTAAACTTTGACCTTTCCTCGCCCTTTTCTTTGGTTTGTTGAGTCTTAACGTTGGGGCAATCAGCTCGGAGATGATCGGGTTTCCTGCACTCAAAGTAAATTGTGTCAGATGCAACTTTAGTATTATTTGAGCTTTTACCTTTATTCCAATTACTTTGATGATGGCGTTGCTTTCATTTCAAAAAATTCTTGAACTGATGAGTCATCAAGGCTATGTCGTCATCTTCCTTCGCTGCAGAGCTATCACTTTCAGAATTGTTCTCTTTTAAGGGCATCGTTTACTCCTTCTTTTCACATGCAACACTTTATCATTGACTCACTCCTTGCTCATAGGTAATGAGTGACCCAAGCAAGTTGTCAATTGAATAAACATTTAGATCTTTCGACTCAGTTATTGAAGTAATTTTAGCATCATACGAACTAGGCAAACATTGTAATATTTTGTTCACTTTCTCTGAGTTAGACAACTCTCTCCCTAAAGCATGCAAAGATATCACTATCTGAGTGAATCTAGTGTACATTTCAGAGATAGTTTCACTAGATTTCATGCGGAATAGTTCATAATCATGTAGCAGTATGTTCAGCCTAGATTATTTGATCTCACTAGTTCCTTCATATGTGATACACAGTTTGTCCCAAATTTCCTTACCAGTAGTACAGGTAGACACTCGCATATAATCTTCTGATTTTAATGCGCAAAAGAAATAATTTAAGAATTTAGCATTTAACTATGCTAATTCTCTATCCTCATTGCTCCATTCATTAAAAGCTAATTCAGTTTTAACTCCATTCAACATACAAAATGGTGCAGAATAACATTTTTGACCCAACATCCACATGCGATAGTCTAGAGACTGTAAAAATGTAGACATGCATATTTTTCAAAAATCAAATGGTATATTGTCAAATAAAGGTGGACAGGTTATAGAATAACCCTCCGCAGTGTTACGGTTACCAAATTGAGCCATGGATCTTACATTTTTAGGTTTTCTAAAACATTATTTTGAAACCCCGCTGTGATACCACTTGAAAGTCAGAGATGCGCCAAGAGGGGGGGGGGTGAATTGGTATTTTAAAAAATTTAAACTTAAACAGGAGTTCTAATTTTTTTGTTTTTCAAAATAACAATTTAATAAGTAGAATGCGAAAGCTAATAGTTCATTTACAACAACGATATTGGTGACACAATTACAAATTTCACAATATAAGATCAAAATCAAACTTTTCACCAAATAATTAAAAACAGTAAATAAAATGCGTGTAAAGTAAAGAGCGGTAAAAATGGAAAAAACACACCAGAGATTTTTATAGTGGTTCGGTCATTTGACCTACATCCACTCCCCGGAGTCCTCCACTCCGGGATTTGCACTACTAAAAGTTGACTCTCCTTTTGCTCCCACAGCAAGGTGGAGAAGCCTTTACAAGACTCAATTTCACCTTCCCCGATATGGCGAAAAACCAAATGCTATGTCACCCTCCTAGTGACGGCATCAAACCTTCTCCTTTTTCTCCCTCCTGGAGATGGCAGAGTACCTTGACGATGTTGATCTTGAAGCCTCTCTTCCCTAGAGAACTTTCCCAAGACTCCCCAAAGCCACAAGAGGAGCAAAGCATGCAGCTAGCCTAGAGCCACCGTGTGATCCCCTCACACTCCTTCTCCCTCATGCTCAAGCTCACCTTCACCTTCCTCTCACAAGCCCTGGATCTCTCCAAAGAAAAACTTCTCCCTCAAGAGTTCCTTCCTCTCTCAATGCCTCTTACAGAAAGAAGACAGACCAACAATGCTCAATTGAAAAATTAAAGTTCTTTTTAAATCAGGCTTCAAAAAACTCTAAAAATTTCATCTTTTTCATTTCTATTCGTATAGTACGATATGAAATCGTACAGTACGATCAGTTCAAATACAACTTCGTCCAATACGAGCACAGACGAACAGTTCTCAAATTCTATAAATATCGTACTATACGATATGTATATCGTACACGATGATCATGTTATTTTTAACTGTTCATACAGGACGATCCGTGGGACGATCCCTAGGACGAGCAAATTCGTCTCTGACTATCATTCAGCACTGCATTATTCATACAGTACGATTAGTTCATTTGAGGCTATCGTCCAATACAATATGAATATCGTCCAGGATGAATAGAACAAAAAATCTTGGTTTTATTTGGTATGATCAAAGGGATGAATGAAATCGTCTCTGACTATCGTACGGTACGATATTGTATCGTATATTATGATCTAATTTAATTTACAAACCAAAGTTTATTTCCTGATTATGGGAGATAATTTTGGTAAGTATTCAATTAATCATACAGTACGATCTGGATCGTACAGTACGAATAGTTTAAAAAATAAAAATTATAAACATACCAAACTTATTCTAGCGGCTAGGGTTTTTCAATTGAACCTCATCGTATTGTCTGATTACCATCGTACAGTACGATTATGTTACAAAACTAATGGTCTGGAAATAGCCATTAACCTGAGTATTAATAATCAATCGTACAATACGATTGAAAATAGTACAGAATGATAAGTTAAAAAAATATTAAACATGAAAACAAATCTCCCTCTATGTGTGTGCATGGTTGCTCATTTTACATACATGCTTTTGTGGCAGACTCAAGAAAATAAAAATAAAGAAGTTAAAAATTACAAGATTTTCAACATCCTATTCTACCCAGTTTGAATCTCTAGCAACCTTGAGTAGTGTGTATCTGACCTGAAATGTTAGTGCTCATAGATAAGGATAAACATTTGTAATCTTAAGGAAGTCCATATAAATTCAATAAATATTAGTTGTCACCATCAAAATTAAGTGCTCGGGATCCTGGATTTCAACATGTTTTGTTTGATTTTTTTCCATATTTTTGTGTTTACTTTTTCATTTTTATTTTGTTTGTTTTGTTTTTATGTTATATAGATCTTATTTGATTTGTATTTGGAAAGTATCTTGATCATCATGTACAAATCAAAAATTTCATCCCTAATCATTTTATATGAACCCATTTCGTACTATACGATCCTTCCAGATTTTACTTGATTTCTTTTCAAAGTTGAACAGGAAAAAATTTCATTTTTTTTTTTAATCATACAGTACGAACACATCATCGTCTGTATGAACCTTCTATAATTCATCTGTATAAATATGGCAACAATTCCGAGAATGAATTTATTATATTTCAGGATGGCAATTTCCAAAAATCGTCCTGGATGAACACGTCATCGTCTGTACGATCATGTTGTCAGTTATCATGCATATGAATTAAAATGGTTGGTATGATTATTATTAGTAAATAGTCCCATTTGAACACCTGTTAAATTTCATGTGAAATGACTCATCGTAAAGGCAACTTTTTGAAAAGATGTTTTGCTGTAATAACTATTCTTGACCATTTTTGTTCGTATGTACGAACTCAAGTTAATACCATATAAAGTTTAGGATTATACGTATGAATGCAATATCATATTGTATGATCATGCCCAATTCTTATAAATCTGAAGCCTTTCTTTGAACTTTCTTCACAATCCATCCCATGTTCACTCCCTTTCAATCCTTATGTTCAATCTTCTCAAATGGCAAGCAATAGAAATAGATCACGTCCTTCTAAGGGGAGTTCATCTTGTTCTAAATGAGATGACCATTTTCTTTCAAGGGAAAATGAGCAAGCCTATGATATATTTGTTCAAGCTAAAATCACTCCTTCCTGTCTTCTTATTTAAGAAGACAAACTTTCTAATCATGCCTCTATTTGACTCAACACAATTTTTCTTTATTCTCACCTTGATTTATGCATTTCACTCTAACACCTTTTACTATTTTCTTGCAAATTTGAGAATGAGAGAAAATCATGCAATCATGTCCTCCTATGTTTTCAAACAAAGAGTCGAAATCACTAAGAAAGATTTGGGAACATTTCAGCATCTTAGAACTGAGGGAGTTAGAGCACACTTGATGATTTCTAGAAGTGATTTTGATTGGTCTAAGTGAATCAAACTCTTAGGGGTATTCCTTCAATTCAACATTTACCCCTAGTGCACACTTTGAATAAAAATACTTGGATCATCTAGCATGTCTCAAGAACATCTATTATTCCTAAAGCTGGTGATCAAATCAATATCACTCCTTTGCTCTCTATTCTACATATTATATAATGTCAAAAACTCTTTTTGATGAACACCAGTTGATTCTGGACTACATCAATAATCTGACTAACATTAGACTTCCTTCCACTAGATTAAAGAAGAATGTGGCTTTAGGAAACTTGATTGCATACATTCTGGAGAAGAAGTACAATCTTATTCATCTCGATCCCCCAAATAATTTGCCATGCTATTTTACTGATGCTTCATTCCATATTCTTTCCCACCGAGATCAAGGGGATGAGGGAGAAGAATTTGGTGAAGAATGAGGACCTGCACCAGCTCCTGCACCTGTACCTGCTCCTGCTCCTGGACCTGAGCATCATTTCTATCAAAAAATGATCGAAAGATTTGATCGTCCTGAGTCTCATTTTGATCAACAATTTGATCACATTGAGACTCATTTAGAACAGTAGGACTATCAATACAATGAAGATATGGGCTGGGTTAGAAGATAATTGTATTCAATCAACACTCAAGTACCTATCATCAACAGCTACTTTACTCAATTCTATCCTCCACAACCTCCTCTAGATACTAATCCCCCAGAGTATTAATTGGTTTGTTGCTTTTTGATCTTTTGATGTTCTTTCTTGTTGCTTTTAAATGATGTTGCATTTAGTTATTTTTATTATGGATCAGTTGTATTTGCTTTCTGTGTGAATCTGTATTATTTTATTAAAAAAAAAGTTCTTAATGTATGTTCTATGGAAGATTATGTGTTCTTAATGTATGTTCTATTGGCTATTTCAAAATGTTGATCTAAGGGATGAAATTTTTTGTTTTTTGCATTACATTGTTATTTCCTTAGAATTTTTTTTCTCAAACTTTAAATCAAATTATAAATTAGATTTAGATAAGAAGATTATCTTCATGTTCTAATAGATCTTTATATATAGTTATAATTGTTACGAAAAGAGTGATTTTTTTTCTTGTTCAATGTGTTGATTTAATTCTTATTAATTGGGTTTTGTTTTATGGTTTAATCTTCCTTATACGAGAAAGTTTCTTTTTCTTTTGTCTAGAAGATGATTACAAGCTAAGATTTGCTAATTTAAGCTATGGAAAGAACAAAATATCAAAAGATGCACAAAGTATGCCAAATTTAAAAAGAGGCACAAAATTAGCCCAATATGAAAAGATACGCAATGTTTGCCAAATAAAGTTTAATATAAGAAGATGTGCAATGTTCGCCAACCAAAGTTCTTAATTCTTGTTGATAAAGAGGCATAAAATATGCCCACACTACATTTAGTTCTTTCCTTTATATTTCTAATTCTTAAAAAAATCCATGCATTAAACAATAATTTTAACTATTGAATTTGAAACTATTTGATTTTTATTTGTTAATTTTTGCAATAATTACTCTAATTAGATATTTCTACTTTTTAGAGCGAACATTAAGCCTGGTCAACTATACTTATCTTATTTGTTCTTTGATTTAAACTATGAGTTGTCCATATTATCTTATATTTAATGAACCTGGTCTACTATTCTTATCTTATTTTTTCTCTGATCCAATTTATTGCAACAGAAATTTAATGTTCTGTTTACAAAATATTAACATTTTTTTCCTTATCAACTTTTAAATTTGTCCATAGTATCTTACTTTTTTTTTGTATTTCTATATTTCTTATTTTTTGTTTTCACCTCTCTTTTTGCTAATGTAAAAAGGCGGAGGTAGTTTAATGTTTGTTTGATTTGAAATGTTTAAAGTCTTTTTGGGTTTGCATTTGTGTTTGTGTCTTCTGTACTTCTGTACTGTTTGTGTTGTAGTTTTGCGTGTGTTTCATAAAAATAAAATATATAAATAAAATTCATTATCACATGTTTTTATCATTCATTAAGGGGGAGCTTAGGAGAAAAAAACTTTAAATTGTAATTCAAACAATATTTTTTTTTTGTCATCATAAAAAAGGGGGAGATTGTTGCAACTTAAGAATTAAGATTGTGATTTTTGATGATAACAAAATATTATTTTTCTCATTTTATTATTTCTCCTAGCATATATTGGATATGTCTATGTATTTTTGTGAGTACTAACATTTCAGGGAAATCATATACTACTCCAGATTATTGAAAACTTCAAGATAAATTAGAATAGGATTTCATGTAATAGAGTTTGTACATCTGTATTTTTTATTTCTTGAGTCTGAACAAGTGTGATTGTAATTGGGTAACCGTACACATACACAGGGGGAAAGAGTTAAAACCTAAATTTTTTAAAACTAATCATATTGTACGATATCCAATCGTACTGTATGATTTGACATTGATTTCCTCCAGAATGTAGTTTCTCAAATCTGGGCTTGAATTTTTTGAATTATTTGTACTGTATGATGTCCATTCATATAGACGACTAATAGAGTACAAAATTGGGTTTATCCAAGATCATACTAAATAAAGCCCTAATTTATGAACTGTTCATACTATACAATGTATGTTTGTATAGATGGCTGATAGAGTTCGAAATAAGGTTTGTACCAAATCGTTCCAAATGAACACCCTAATTTTTTGAACTGTTCATACCATATGATCTGAATTCGTATAGAGGACTAACAGGGAACAAAAATGAGTTTGTACCAGATCATACTAGATGAACTCTTATTTTTAACATTTTTATACAGTATGATCCATGATCATACGGTATGATTATAGGACAATATCTTGTAATTTTTAGTTTTTGGATGTTTTTCATGTGTTTTTTATATAAGGAGTTCATAAAACTATCACTTAAGACCTTTGTTGCGATTTCTCTTGAGAGTAACCATTAAGTGTGAGTGTTTGGGAGAGATTGTGAGAGTGAAGTATGAGAGATCAAGTGAGGGGAAGTTGTGAGGGATTCACAAGGTTTCCCAAATCAAGGATCTTTTTATCTTCTTCAAGTTTCTTCCCATCTCCTCTGGAGGCTCTTGAGATAAGATCTTTAACATTGTGCCTAGGTTCTCTGCCTTCACTAAGAGGGTGAAAACAGAAGATAGTTCTCTACCTTCACCTGGAGGGTTAAAAAGGATGGCAATTCTCTGCCTTCATTAGGAGGGTGAAAAGGATGATGGTTCTCTGCCTTCACTAGGAGGGTGAAAAAAGACAATGATTCTCTACCACACCGGGTTGGTGGAAGAGAGATTTTAAGGGCTTCTTCGCCTTGCTGTGGGCCAAAAAGAGAGTCACTATTGTTTAGTGCAATACCTATAGAAGAAGTCTCCAGGGAGTGGACGTAGGTCAAGTTTGGACTGAACCACTATAAAAAATTTGGTGTTCTTCTGTTCTCTTTAATTTTTTGCATTTTTATTTTCCACGTTTTAAATTTTTATGGTTGAAAAATCCTTTGTGTTAATCATATTAAAACAACTACATATTTTAAGATCAGTGATTTAATTATCTAAAAGTTTAAAAAAGCTTTTTAAAAATCTAAGATTTTTTTTAATAACTAGTTCACCCCCCTCTTGGTTATCCTTGGGATAGGTCTATAAGGTCTGACAACCTACATGAACTTTCAAGTACATCTCTATCGGCATTCTGAATGATGTATATTTTTTATATTCAAGATCTATCTTGATTTGATTATATATAGATGAGTTGTCCATAAAGGAAAATATTACATGTGTGAAAGCAATATCTATCATGAGTTTCAGTGTAGGAAGTAGGAACTCATCTTTAGGATATGTTTTATTTAAATCTCTAAAATTAATACAGACATGTATCTGACCATTCTTTTCCTTGATTAGAATGATGCTAGCTAACCAATTTAGATATTTCTCCTCCCTAGTAAAGCCAGCATCGATAAAACTTATTGACTTCAGTTACAACTTACTATCCTTTGTCGAGTCGCATCCGTCAAGGTGCTTATTTTATGGGAGCCATTTCTGATTAGATTTCTAATTTATGAACTGATATGTCAAGAGATAATTTGGGCATCTCTTCATAATTCTAGGTGAAATAGTCTTTGAATTCTGATAATAACTCGATCATGTTGTTCACCTCATCCTCATTCAACAAAGAGCTTAAGAAAATCAGTTGAGGGTCTTCTTCAGTGTTTAGATTTATTTCTTTTAGATCTTTGATTATAGATTTAATCTCCTCTTTAAGTTCTAGAGGTGCATCCCTAACTTGAGTCATCCAGTTCATCTGAAGTTTCTAAATATATTTTATTAAAAGACTTAATGTTAGCTGAAAAGAGACTATCAGATTGTAGATTATTTACTAAGCAATATTCATCATCATCAATTGAACATAGAGTAGTAAATCTAGCACCCATTCTTGATGCATATTTATGATATTTTGTTCTCTACTTGTGTTCAAATTATTATAATTCATCTTTAGTCCAATTTGAGGGTGTTAAACCTCGAATAGCAAAATTATTTACATAGTTTGAGTACCAGTCAAAAAGAAGTTCTATTATATCATCTATAAATGGATCATTGAGGGTTACATCAATTTTTGAGGGTTTACTTGTGGAAGATACAAAGGTATTGGGTTTACAATCTGGATCTAAATGAAATGAGGCTTTCACCTCTAACCTCTTTACATCATTTTTGAATAATAAGGTTAACAAAATATTTTCTACATATCTTTTTAACCTCTCCATGGTAGATAAGTTTGAATTATTTTCCCTAACAACTCGAACCCTATCATCTCGCTATCAATTTTTATAAAAATCTAAAATTTGGTTGATTGATAAATTTCCTATATTCTACAACATGTCTTGCTCAAACACATAAAACTCTTCATCTAAGCCAGGTTCAAAATCATTATGTATTACAGGCTCCCATACTTGTATATATTGCTCATCATTTTCTTGTATCACTTGGTTTTTCCATCCTTGACCTCTTCCTCTAGATCGTTGCACCAATCTACCACCTCTTTGTGAGGGAGGAGCAGGTGAACAGTGAATGTCAAGTTAGAGATCATAATATTTTCCTTTTCTTCTTCTTCTTTTTTCTTTTTCTTGTCTTTCTTTTGCTTCTACTTCAATCAATTTGAGAGTTTTAGAGAAAATTGCATACTTCTTTGGTAGATAATAAGAAGTATCTTCTTATATATCAACTTCATGAATAAAAAATAGTTGCAAGTCACCTTTGATGCAGTGCTCTAGCTCCTCTCAAGAATATTTGATACATTGATGCAAGGAACAAGACATTATTCTTTATTCATAGAGCAGGGTCTACCAAAGAGAGCGTTAAAGGAGGTTTTAGAATCTATTATTTGGAATTTGGCTTCAATTTTAAAGGTTTCTATTTCTAGTAAGAGGGTTATTGAACCCAAAGCTCTTTCACCTTTCTCGTTGAATCCTCACAATATTATTTTATTAGAACTGAGTTTACGAGTATCCACTTTCAAATATGCGAGAGTTCTAAAAGTCATAATGTTGACAGATGCACCCAGATTAACGAGCACATGAGATAATTTAAAATTATCTATGTTTATAGAAATGTACAACGGATGATTATGATCTGTAATTTCCAAATGTAAATCTTTATCTAAAAATATAATCCTCAAAACATTTTTAAAGTATAGCGCATCTTCTGATTACGTGATGCTAGCTGAGCCATATAGATCTATAGATCTAATAAAGCTTTAACTAAAGCCTCTCTTATTTCTTTAGAAAGAACAAGAGCATTGTAAATACTCAGTTTAGCAAGCAACTTTGTGAGATGAGCTAACATATTACATTCCACTTTAGGAATTTTTGTATTCTCTACATCTGGCTGTTGAGCTTGTTGAGGTTTATTAGAAGCTTCTAGATTATCTACAACTTTCTTCCCTTTATCAGTAGCTATAGTTCATGGCGATAAAACTTTACCACTGTGAAGATTAACTTGTACTGCTTCTTCAGAAGAAATATTTTCACTAGGTTTTGATTATTGATCATCGATCATCATTTGATTGTCTTCTAATGGACTATCTGAATTTGAAATTTCTAATTCAATTTTCATAAGATCACTTTGCACATCAAGTACAGGGGAACCACTTTCATAGTAATATTGGAATTGTTCATCTAAATCATTTATATATGTCTCTTGGGAATTATTTTCATCATTATTTAAATTTAGATCCAAATATTCATCAGTAGAAGTGAACATGATATACGTAGAATCCCTTTTTATTACTTTCTTATTCCCAGGTGGGATGAATTAAAAGTCATACAAAGTTAATTGTTTAAGAGACATGTGTTCACCATTTGCATTATAACTATTTTACCATAATCTAACTCTATTTTTTCTTCTACTCCTCCCTCTAGACTTCAGAAGCTTGATCAACTTGCACTTCCTTAGGCTCTTTAGTCAAAACTATATTTTTCTTCTCCTCACGAGCTACCAGATCAACCTAGATGGGATTCTATGCTCTTATGGATTCTTGGAAAAGATGGATGATACAATTTATTAAGGATTCTCTTAGAGGAGTGAGATAAAGCAACATCCCACCTGTCATTAGATTTTAAAGTAGAAGAAGTTATAGATGGCTCACCAATTATACATTTGGTGGATCCTTGACTCTAATCCATTAAATTTTCTTTGGGTATCACAATTATCCCTCCTCTATAATTCCGGTCAAGCCTCTCTTTGTAAGCTATGAAATCTTCCAACATGGATAAGCATTTGGTGATGGGGACAATAATTCGGTTGCCCTGCTTTGCCCACCTCTTCTGGCTTCTTAGGAACAACAAATTTAAATCCTACCTTCTTTGTGAGGTTCTAAAACACCTTCTTAATAGCCTCTCGCTTGAATGGGTATATTTTATTCTTAAAGAGTCAAAAATTTCCTTTCTATGTTCAAGAGTTTAAGGTCGGGGACTAGACTTCTGATCACTCTTGGGCTTATTATACTATTGATTATGAGGAGGTTGACTCAAATTCTCTACCTGAATCTGTGTTGGATGTTTCTCTTTATCAACTGCAGGCACTGATCTTGATTTGTTTTCCAACACCTTTTGAGGTTTCAATCTCATCATCTCTAAAGGAGACTGATCTTTAGAAATAGAAGCTGAGATATTTCCTCTTAAAGGTTTGAATCTTTAACTGATAACTTCTCAAAAGTCCCAATCATAAAGCCTTTCAATAATAAGAAAACCAGACTATAAATATATTCTTTAGGAGGATCTCTATAGCATGCTATTTTTACAACTGTGGCACACTCATCTTGCTAAGATTCCTTTATATCAAAATATAGCCTACAAACCTTCACCTGACTTCTATTTCTCAACTACCAAATTATCAATAGTGACGTGATGCTTTGGGCAGTTCAGTATACCAATCAAAAGCGATACCAGAAAAGCTGCTAATGAATTTCAAGAATAGAAGGGCGTCATTACCACCAACATTGCTGCAACTTGCTCTGAAATACATGAGACATTACTATAAGTATAAATAATATATTTGTTATATGTTGTATTTTTAGTAAAAATGTGTTATTTTAGTTATGTCGTGTAGAAAAATTATAAAAAGGTACAAAATTTAAAGTATCATCAAGTGCCATGATGTCAAATAAATCAACACTACAACGCCGTAAAGGACTCCTCCAGAGCGCCACAATATTGACATGGTGGTGCAGACTTTTCTTTTTAATCGTGCCATGTCATCAAAATGGTTCTCTTGGTAGCATCGAGTTCACTGTCTTTAAGCACTATGACATCACAATCTGTCGTGCCTTGGCTCCAAAATTGCCACTCGGGCGCCACAGCATTTGAAAGTTAGCAGTGTCGTGGCATAGCAGTTGTAACTTCTAAACAATATGATTTTATAGCAAAGTGGTGCGACTTCTCATTAAGTAACTGATCCACATCAGCACGAGCCGCGATCGAGCAAAAATATCAGTGCAGTGATATTATTCATTTTATGGGCACTATAGCGCCAATCTATCAAGTGCCATAGCGTTAATTGCCTAATTTATGTTTTTTTATAAATAGTCATTGTCTTATGTTTATAGAAGAGTCTAGTCACTTGTGAAATTTTAGTACTTTCAAATTACTTCTCTAAATTTCTCTTAGAGGGATGCTAAGAGAGTTTAGGGGAAGTACTTAATATAATTTATAAGAGAGTTTTAGTCAGTGTTTGCTGAAGGAACTCTATAAGTTGAGGGAGAAAGCTTGTAGAAGAGGCACTTTGATCCATCCTGGTGATATCTTTATCTTGTATCTTTAATTCTTCCATGGTATTAATGAAAATGTGTTTACTTAATTATTATATCATGTCTGGCTAAATCTCTTATTTTGGATTGGTAATGTAAAGTGCATGTTTAGTACCAATATAGATGCTTGTGCAATCAATGTTTAAGATGCTTTCATTATTTATCCCAATCTTAATTTAATACACATAGTGTCCATATATGTAGTTAAAATTTAGTGTGTGTAGAGTCCTGGATGGAGGAGTAAAAGAATAATCAAGAGTATTGAAATAGATTTTTACATGCCTAACTATAACAGGTAACAGATTCTAGGTTCTTAAGGAGATGATATAATTATAGGAGGTCAATAAATATCCTTTTTACCCCTATATGCTCAAAAAATATTTAGGGATGCATATGTGTTTGGGTGGTTGAAAGGGTTTTTTGAAAAATCTAGTTTTCTTTGAGAATTTTAATTCAGGATTTCAATCTCAAAATCGAACACGTCATTATGAACGATATATTATCCTGACGGATAAAGATATTATTCCCTAATGGGTTTAGATAATAAAAAAAATTATCCTGATTATAATAGTCAAATCCAAGGGAGAACTATATATGACCCCAAATGATCAAAATGAGGTTATGCCTATATTTAGTTATTATAACTTGGATGAAAACATCATTATTTTCATATTAAAAAACACTATGATAAATGATATGTCTCCCTGAGTGAAGAAGATATCATATATCATCGATCATCCGAACATGATGGTAATGATTGTCGTTGATTTTAATTTTCTTAAAGAATAATAATTAAGTTTTAAAAATTAAGTTTTTTTTTTTAAGTTGATGCGGGTTATAAATCACCTATGAGAACAAGCCCTTGTAGTTAATTACATCGTAGGAGAATGAGGTCTCCTACAAATACTCTCAATTAAAATAATGGCAAAAGTTCTTTTTAGAGATTTTTTAGGAGTGATATCAAATGAGTTGAATTTGGAGTCTTAATTGGGATTAGATCAAACATTGAGCACTTATTCTTGGAGTTAATTGAGGAGGGGAAGGAGACACTTTGATATTCTGAAATAGTTCAGAAGTGTCCCAACCTAATCTAAGAGTTGAGCTTTAAATTTTGGATTGAGAGAAATTTTAATTTGAGTTGGATAAATTATTAGAAATTTAGGATTAAATTCCCGGAGGTTACGGTCTTATAATTTAAAATCTGCCTTAGATCCTAAATCTATTTTGGGTACCGAATAACGGTGGCCCTAACCTAACTAATGCAGTATAAAACTTGGACTTACCTCAGCCTGGATTAGGGAGCCAGCTAACCACCTATCTAATTTAAAATTCATAAGTCTGATCTTTATAAAGGAGTGGTAGGGACATTGTTAATAAAGTTTTTGAGAATTGGGACCGACATCTAGAGCAGATTCTAAATGGTCCCTTGACTTATATATGGTGAAAATCTTAAAAAGAAATGCGATTAAAGTTTTATACTCTTTTTAATTAGTTTCTAATGCAATGCATACTGATCGACTCGATAAAATGCATAAAATAGAATGTAGCAATTCTTAAAAAAAGGCCTAAAAATATTTTCCCTAGAGATTACACAACATCCAGTTGATAGATCTGCACCCTCAAAGGTAGGTGGTATGCTGGAACCCACAAGCAAGGAGGTGCCTAAGAAGGAAGAGAAGGTAAAATATGCTTTATGTAGACTCCCAACAATCCCAAGCTTACTTCTTAGATCGTTAGAGTTTCTTTGTTGAACTAAAATTTTTAATTTTAATTTTAAGTGGAAAATTTTTATATCATATCCTTACGAGCCGCCGATCAAATCTAGGCTAAAATAAAAATGTCATGCAAATCGCCAAAAAACTAAAAAAAATAAGCAGCCCTATACGCAATCAAATTAAATCAAATACTTCAATCAATTTAATTAATTACTTAGAGTAATGCTTTTAGGAAAATGCCCCATTTATTACAACCAAGAATTGCAGAAATTAAAAGTGGCCGGGCACCATTAACCACAAACTCAGATTCTAATCCTAGGTTAAACAATAGTGACTTTAAGTGGGATACTCTTTGTCTTCAACTCTTCATCCTTCTCATTTTTGAACTCCTTGGATTTGTCATACCTAGATACCCAAATGGAAAAGGAAACTCTTCCCCCTGGGGGGGAGGTTATTCTTTTCCCTTAGGGTATTGAAATGATCCAAAATTGGACTTCCAAATGGAAAAGGACTATCCCCTGAGGGGTATCATTTCCTCTTTGGAATTCAAATTTGGATACATATATTCCAACTCAAAGACTAACTTTCACAACTCTTAACTTTCAAACAAATTACATGGATATGGAAAGAAAAATATATACTCTCCTGCAAGGTTATCCTAAGCATTTAAAAAATAAAACTCATCCCAAGCAGTTTATATATGTATATACATTGAATTGAATAAGTAAATAATCATGGCCATGCTCTTATTTATTTGGGGGCTAAGCAACTGAAGCAATTTTTTTTATTATCAATTTAGCCCTCATTTTTTTATTGCGCTGCATAAGCATGACCACCTGCAAAAAATTCAATGAGTATTCAGATCGATCCTAACCTAGGGGTAAACTATCACCCATCACATCAATTCACGGACTATAATAAAAGTAAATGAACACTCACATCAATCAAATTTCAATCATAGCATGTAATGAAAATATAGAAAACCGAGCACACAGTAGTAAAAGTAAATACTGGCCTAGCCTAGACTAAATTTGGTTGTCCTAGCAAACCATCTAAAGTGTGTGCTGAAGGCCGTGTGGATGGGGTAGATCCTAAGCTGGATAGTTTATTCAAGTTATCTAGTGTTCGAGTTTGTTGAAGGTTGAAGGATAAATTTTGGTTTGAGTGTAAATTTTTTTTGGTTAAAACCCACCAACGGGCCTATGAGTTAATAACAAAAATAAAGTACACAGTCCCTAGGAGAAGTTCTGCCTCTCCTGCTCAGAAGAGCTACAAAAAAAAATCAAAAATTGTCCTAAGAGCCAAATTTGTCCACTAATCATGAGTACAAGACAACTTAATAACATGCTATAAAGATCAGAATAGAAAACCCAAAAGAAGACATAAAAAGGATTATCAATAAGCTTGGTGTTGCCACCCAAAAAAGAAGTATTATCATTAAGCTCGATATTAACACCCAAAAAGAAGTCCTGTAGAGAAGGATGAAAAGTCTCCACACATCTATTTATCTCAGTCAAGTAGCTCAAAAAACCATTATGCTACCCAAAATATAATTCAAATTTAACCTACAAGATACCACTACAGTGCAACTGAAGCCGAAAAGGAAGTAAGCAGATATTAGATATAAAATAAACAGTAAAATTTATTATGCCAATAATCTAATACTAAATATCCAAAATTAAATATTGATCCACCTCATCAACCAATAAGTGTGCAAGTAATTGACACTCCAAATATCACAACTATAAGCAGCACACCCCACATTAAAACACCAAGACAAATAGATAATATACCAATAGTAAATATTTCCACTGCAGTTACCAGGTTTTTCACGACCAAAAGTAGAAAAAATAGCATAGTTGTGAATATATTAAGAATAAATATACCAAAAATAATAATAATCGGGAAGAACACAGCCAACATCAGGAATTCCATCATTATTTATAGTCATTAATGCATTCTAATAACAATGATCTAAAGCACCAATAAGCCAATACAAAAAAATAGAAACCAGGAAGACCACAGCCAACTATAGGAAAAACAACATCAAAACCATCAGAACCATAAATGCCAAACCAAAAGGGATTGCCATAAAACCTCAGGCATGTAGTATCAGTGATGCTATCATACACAACACTCAAATGCCACTCCAATCTAATCTCCAACCCACCCAGGCTCACATCAATCTTGCGGAAAGGACACACTGAAATAGACTAAAACACAGTTGAGCGGAGATACAACCAGCTTACACCCATCAACTTTCATCCAAATAGCCCAATAATTTCTACCCAAATGAGAGAAAGACTTCATATCAATAAACTTGAAAAAATATCCTGAACAAGGATAAAACAAATAGTCCATAAAAAGAACAGAGACAGACCAACCAAGCAGAAATTTCTAAAATGAAGATTGATAAAAAATCAATTCGAAATAACCCTAGGAGTAGACGAGTAGCAAAATGAGTGTTGAACAGCAAAATAAATTCTCCAGTCATAGCTCAAAATAGGCCAATCCCACCAATTAGATTCAAAAATTAAGTCATGAATGCTATTATACTGATTATCAAAACCATGCTGGTAAGAAAACAACCATCTACAAATCTTACAAGCTTTAGTAAAATAGCAATTAAGGATCTGGCAACTCCAAAAACCCACAATCTGGAAAACAAAACCTAGCCCACTGTCCAAATGCACAGACAAAATAAGATAGACAACAACAACATGTAAACAACCTTCCCAAAAAAAAATAAAGCGCCAAAAGAATAATTAGGCCGAAAGAAGGCCAAGCAAAAAGAATCAAAATTTTCTAACATAAGGAAGTCCAAGTTTATCTAATCTAATGCTGCCTTTAACAAAAGGAGGGAACTAATTATAAGAAAATTCATTAAGGAATTGAAGGTCATAACCATGATTAGCCAACCAGTCAGCACAAGCATTGCCTTCTCTATGAATATGAGTCAACTTGGCATTACAGAAAATCATAAGCAGTTTAATTTCCCTAATAAGATAGAAAAATTCTGGACTACAACTTTTTTCATCACTATCTTTAAGGTAAAATAGCATGTGTAACGCATCAACTTCAATCCAAATATTAATAAGACCAAGGGAAAGACAAAATTTCAAACCAAAAAAGATAGTAGAAAGTTCAGAGTAAATAACAGAATAAGCAGGAAGAGGACTAGCAAAAGCAACAACAAAATTACCACTATAATCTCTAATGATACCACCACAACCACACATCTCCCCCTTAACTGAGCCATCACTACTTAACTTGACCATGTTTAGAGGAGGGTTCATCGAATAAATTAATCTATATCCCTCATAGATAGCCTTATCATGAAGGACAATACCAAACTCCTTAGCACCATGGGAATAACCTTTAAAATTCTTAGAGCTTAGAAGATTAACTTTAAATAGCCTACACACTTTATCTTTAACATTTCTAATAATTTGGTCATGATTCATAGTGATTTGTTAAAAAGAGAGTTATTCCTACTAAGCCAGAGGTACCAAAGAATTAGGGAAGGAATAAGATTAACAATATGACCTCTCCCATTAGTGAACCACAAATGAAGGATATCCTTAATAGAAATATCACTCTTAAAATAATTGAGTCTAAAAATATCCTCAAAGTGAATCCACACCTTAGTAGCAATTGGCCCAGAAATAAAAACGTGATGCATATTCTTAACATGATAACAACATTGGCATTTGGAAGCAAGAATGAAACCATGCTTAGTTAAAAGCTCATCCATAGAAACGTAATTATGCAAAACTCTCCAAGTAAAAGTAGGAATAGAAGTGGGAATGCCTTTGTGCCATAACATAGTAAAAACTTTCGAAGAAGCATATTTAGATCTAAAAGTATTCCAAGCCTTCTTACTATTAAAAAGTCATTGCTAGCCATGTTGCACAACATAAGATCATCAACATCATTGTTTAAAAAAATTTGCAAAATCTAATTAATAATTGGCATAGGAATAACTTGCAAAAGTTTCTGAATATCCTAGCAATTATTGGTAATAAAAAAATCCACCTTGATAGCAGAGGCAGAAACATAATGGAGCATATTATCTATAGAAGACAGGTTCAGCCATTTGTCCTACCAAAAAAATAAATTGGCACAGCTAATACCCTAAAAAATATAAGGTTTCACTTCCCATTTGATATTGTAAAGTCTTTTCCAGACTATGGAGTCACCCATTTTATAAGTACAAGAAGTTGGATGATTACGAACACAATACTTATAAGTCATAAATTTAGACCAATGACTAGATTAAGGGTGAAAGTTATACCAAAGTTTATAAGAAAAAGCATGAGCTAAATTCACCATGTTCTTGCAACCCAGACCACCTTCCTCCAAAGTACCACAACACTTATTCCAAGTCGACCAAAGGATTTTAGAATTACCACTCTTGCCTTTCCAGAAAAACTTATTAATTAATTTTTCCAATTTATCACACACCGCAAACGTAGGCTAAATAGTTTGAAAAATATAAACAGGAAGGGAACAAAGAACACTTTTAATCAATACCAATCTACCCCCAAAGCTAAGGAAATTAAATTCCAAGAGTTCAGTTTATTGTGCACCGCAGTAATCAAGTCATCAAAAAGGAATGATCTTTTACGACCTTTAAATAGAGGAACACCAAGGTGCTTTAATGGTAAGAAACCTTGCACAAACCAGTGATACCTTTAATAACAATGATGCGACAACTAGACAAATTCTTAGGAGTGATAAAATAATATTTATTTCTATTAAGGTTTAAACCACTTAACAACTCAAAATTATTTATGAAAGTCATAAGCATATTAATCATATTAATAGAACCATTAGAAAAAATAATAACATTATCAACAAAGCATATGTGAGAGATAGGGAAACCCCCAGAAGTGCAAAAATATAGGTTCGGGTGAGCTTCATAAAGAATGGTAAGACCTCTAAAAATATACTCAGCCATAATAATGAAGAGAGTAGGGGAATGAGGATCACCATGTCTGAGACCATGAGAGGAATTAAAAAAGTCATTACTTTTACGATTAACAATAATGGAAAAGTAAGACCCCTCAATACTTTTTTTGATTAACCTGATAAAATTAGAATTGAAACAAAAGAGCTGTAAAATGTGATACAAAAACTTTTAGTTAATGTTATTATAAGCTTTAGCAATATCTAATTTCAAAACCATGTTGCCACCTCGCACTTTAAGGTCCAGGTCTTGAATAATCTCTTGAGCCAAAAGGATGTTATCAGTAATGGCTCTACCTTTAACAAACCCCATTTGGTAAGGAGAGATAATTTTAGAAAGCAAATGGGATAAGTGATCCAAAATAATCTTAGAAATCAACTTGCTAAAAAAATAGCACAAACTAATAGGACGAAAATCATCCCACTTATTAGCAGCAACTTTTTTGGGAATAAAAATAATAGAAGTGCTAGAAAAAAAAACTTAGGAATAGAATTTCCATTAAAGAAATCCAAAATTAGCAGCATATAAATCATTACAAATAATATTCCAAGATTTTAAAAAAAATTTCTAGAAAAACCATATCAAAAACAACTTTCTTAACTTCCTCCATCAAAGGTAAAAGGGTAAGAATGTTAATGTCCTCGTCATTAATGATGCTAGAAATAAGCTTAGGTTGATCAGTCGGATGAGGATCAAAGTTTTTATTAAATAAATTAGAGAAATGCTCAACAATAGACTTAGAAATCTCATCTTCCTCCTCAATAATGTTCCCATCTTGAAGCTCAATTTGATGAATAAAACTTTTGGCTCTACTCTTTTTAACTAACGAATGAAAATATTTGGTATTATTATGCCCTTCAATAAGATGTTTAGAAGAAGATTTTTGTTTCAAAAATATATCTTCATGCTCTTAGAGCTTAAACAAAGAAATTTTAGCCTCTTTCAAATTAACTAAATTAACAACCGGAGGATCATGCTAACAAATAAGCTCAAAAGAAGTAACTTTTTCTTTGGTAGAAAAAATATTAGCAAACAAGTTTTTGAAAACATTTCTATTCCACCAACTATGTTTAAACTTAAACCTTTTAAGTTTAAACCACTGTCTAATCATCCCAACATTATCATTGTCAGGATGCAAAGGGGCCTCCCAATTCTCTTTGGCCAAATCATTAAAAGAATTATCTAACAACTACATATTTTGAAATTTAAAAGTATGAGAAAAACTAGATAGTCTAGACTTGGTACTAATCAGGAGAGGAGAATGGTCAAAAAAAGTTTTACTTAAATTCTCTACAACGGTGTTATTACTATAATTCATCCATAAATCATTAAAAAGAACATGGTCTAAACACTGTCACATATTACCAAGATTCCAAATAAAGGGATTACCATTGAAGCTAATGTTACTAAGATTACACTCCATCATCATATTATTAAAATCTTCCATAGCATGATAAATTGGGTTAGAGCCTCCATTCCTTTTAGAGGGGTTAGACATAGTATTAAAATCACCACCAACTAACCAAGGAGAATTAATAAGCTCACTAAAAATAGTAAGTTGTTCCAAAGATCTTTTCTGACAAAACAAGAAGAAGAAGCATATATAAGGGAAGCATAGAAATTAAACTGCATAAACTCAATTTTGTAATATAAAACTTGAGTAAAATCACCAATAACATCAATGCTAATAGGGTCTTTCCAAAAAATCTAAATTTTGTTAGAAACATTCGCCACACTATGATTAAAACCAAGAGTCTTAATATTCTCATCCAGCTTGAAAATAGAAATAAGAGGTTCTAATTAAACAAGAAAATAAATATTATGAATACGGCATAAGTTACAGACTCTAATCCTAGAATTAGAGCAACCAATACCCCTAACATTCCAAATAATTGACATAATCATTAATGCAATTTGTTTATTGTTTGAGAACAAGTGCTTCTAGGAGATTGCACTTTTTGGTTTTGGAATTTTTTATTTTTCTTACTTTTGACTGAAGTAAAATCACGCCCTTCATTAACAAGACCTTTATTAGCACTATCATTAACAAAAGCATCATCATTAGTTGGAGAAGAAATTTTATCGCTTATACCTTTTCCCTTTCTCTGCAAATCCTTAGAGCTCTCTGAAGCACTAGTACCTTCAAGCATACTATTTTCATTATTCTGACATTAATCATTATTCCTCATCACATTAGCAACCTCCTCCATTTTCTCCTACATTATTCTCCTTGTTCAATATTTTCATCGAAAAAGTTTTCCTGGACGTTCACAAAAGGTTTAGAAGAATATAAATCAATACCGTTATCAATGCCCCCTAGAATCCAATATATTAATGTTAGTAGCACATGGTGAAGAAGTAATAAGAGACATGGAATTATGTTTTAAAGAGATAGCAACCATCTGCTCATCAACATTATCCAGATTTTCCAAACCCTTAGAGATCAGAATATGAGTTCCGAAAAGAATGTGAGGTGGCTCAATAAAATCCTTCACATAAGAACAAGGGATGCACTCCTCATTCTTATTATGATCTCCACCCAAACCTTGCTCCATCTGACAAACATGCTCAATGTTACCATTAACCATTTCATCAACATGATTACCCTTGTTCTCTTGAGAAAGATTGGAGGCCATAATCATTTCCTACACTTGCACTGGATTAGTATTCTCATGTGAAAGTTGTTCAACTAAACTATTATTTCCTTTTGATTCTTTAACCATTTCCTTATGATTACGTAAATGAGGATGCAAAATAAAACATTCTGAATTGTTATGACCATGCATTTTACAATGGCCACAAAAATTAGGTAGGCTTTCAAATTCAACTTTTTGTGATACCAAGTAATCTCTGAACCAATCCAAATTTCTCTAGCATGTTTCTTTGAAATGTCTAATTCAACTTAAATGCGTGCCACTGACAGATGAGAAACAACCATAGTAGCATGATCATTCTGCAAGGGCCTCTCAAAAATAGAACCTAAAGCAAATAATATTTGAGAATTAAATAGATGAAGTCTCAAATTAGGAAAAGATATCCAAACATGTGATATAGGTGATTCCTTTCTAACATCAAAATTGAGAGTCCACTTAAGTAAACTCATTTGACAACCCTGGATATAATACGTTCATCTAGAAAAAATGCGACCATAGTCTAAATCGTTAAAGAGCTGAATCGCAATATGTCATTGATCCAACAAGCCAATAGAAAAAGTTCCTGATAATTTTAGAGATAGAAAAAACTTATAAATCAGATCCAAAATTGGCCTTTTCAATGCAAACTTTCTAACCAAAGTAAAACCAAAAGGGATAGAAAGCAGGGAACCACTTTATCATCAAACATCAAAGAAGGCAAACCCTTGAAGGAAGAATGGACTAAATCTAACTTTAAGGAAGAAGGTAAATTGCCTCCTGCTAGAACATCTTTAAAAGAATGCAATTTACCATAATAATCAAAGAAACCAATGGTTTAGATGATGATGGTGTCGTCATCTCCCAAACTCCTAGTAAAAGAAAAAAATAACAAAACGAAGCCACGAAAATACGAATCAAGAGAAAATGAAAGAAATTAAATGGAAAAACTAGGAAATGATCCACGATTTAGTCGTAAGAGGTGCTGAGAAAGCAACCCTTGAATTGTACGAGTTATCGCCAGAGCCAGATGAATTTGATGTATTTGAGTGTAAATGTATTAAGGGTTATCTTAGGGTAGATTTTTAAGATCGATTTATTAAATGAATTTAATTACTTAAAGATTGACAGATTAATAAATTTTAATTAGTTTGATTAATTTTTTATTTTAAGGATTAAATCAGTTTAGATTTTCCATCAACTAGTTAGTGGCGTTGTGCCATTAGGCTCGAGGAACCAGGACTCCTTAGGATACTTAGCCCTGCAGCCCAAAGTAGTCCATCCTAAAAATCGGGTTGATGTAGTTGAATTAAGGTTTTTAGTCTAGTTACATAATTAAGAGTCATTTAATTTAAAAGTTGTACACTCCATTAAATTCATTCGTGGTGTTGTGCCATCAGGCTCGAGGAACTAAGCCTCCTTAGGACACTTAGCCCTGCTGCCCAAAGTAGTCCATCCTAAAATCTTTATCTTTAGAGTGATTATTGTGTATTAGAATATTGGTTAGTCAGTTTTATTAATCAAGTTAAAGTTTTCTATAATTTTAACCAATTATTGGATTTTTGAAATTATGGGAATTATTTAAACATGTTAATTAAAGGGTTAAAAGTTGAATTTTAAAATTAAGATTGGTTTTGGGGTTTTGAAATTTTTATTAAATATTAGGCCTTAAAATCAGTGACAAAACTTGAGTTTACTCAATATGGAGTTTTCTACATTAAGTTATAATTATTTGAAGTTTTAACCTACTTTTGAACTATGATTGACTAGAAAGTTGACTGTTTGACTTTGACTCAATTTTGGGGTTTTAATATTATTAGAAAATACTAGATTTTAATTAGAGTTGAATGGCTTTTAATTTGATTGAATTGGATTTTCTTAGAATTACTTATGATTTTTTAAAGTTTGGGTATTTTTGGAATTTTAAAAATTATTTAATTAAAGGAGACTTTTAGATTTTGATCCAAATTAATCCCAAACTCCTTGAAATCACCCCCAAAGGTCAGAAATGACCTAAGGGGATGTTTCCAAGTGTTTAGGGATTTTTTGGAAATTTTAAATAATTTTAATTTATTAAACAAATTTATTTTCAATTTTCCTTCAAAATTAAATTAAGGTTAAATTAAAGGTGATTTGATGGGACTTTTATTTTTCCTAAGTGAAGGATTAAATTTTGGTTAATTTGATATATTATTTATATTTTAATGATTTTATTTGAATTAATTTCATTTTTAAAATTTTTATTTTTAATTAAAGGGTTATTTTTAAATTAATTAAATTCCTAAGTTAATGATTTTTAAAATTAGTGAAATATTAACCTAAGGTAGGTAATGTCACTAGGTTTACATATCTTGTGTTTTACCCCTATTGGGTGCATATTTAAATTTCTATAATTTTTCTAAGTTCTTAGACCTTGATCCTTAATTTTTGTCTGTAGGTGACACTAGTTTTTGAATAGGTCTAAAATCAGGTGTATCTAACCCTTACAGTAGAACGTGCAAGCTATAAAAATTTCAAATCCTATTTATAGTGTTTTTATAAGAAATGAATTTTCAAAATTTTAGGCCAAAATCTTACCTAGAACTTTAGAAATTCCACTTGCCAAAATATTACAGTCATCTCTAAGGGCCAAGAAAATTGAGAGATGTAAGGAACATCCTCAAATATACCCACCCAAATTTAAGGTCAATTGGGTCACTAGAATGAAAGTATTAAGAAAAAATAGTTTTTAATAAAAAATTATTATGCATCACCTTTATTCTTAAAAATAGAAATAACACAGTCATTCTCACTCATTTGGCATCTTTTTAGTCTTAAAAATAGTATTAAAAAGGTTAGTAAGCCAAGAAATTCCTTCATCTCCTAAGTATTTCACACCTCTATTGGAATATCATCCGGTCTAACAGCTTTTCCACCCTTCATTTTCTTTAAAGCATCTATAACTTCAGTTTTTCTAATATGTCGATAAAAATAAAAATCTTTATTTCATTTAGGGTGCTAAGGTCACTACAGTCAATCGTATTTTCACATTCTTCATTAAAAAGTTTACCAAAATATCTCGTCCACCTTTATTGATATATCATCTTCTAAAAAAGTACTTTTTGATCTTCATCTTAATACACTTCATTTGAACTAAATCCTTACTACTCTTATCTCTTTGTTTGGATAACTTATACATATATCTTTCTACCTCCTTAGTATGAAATCTATTATATAAATCATTAAAAGTTAAGATCTTTGCATCGCATATTGCTTTCTTCAATTCCTTATGTGTCTATTTATATCTTTCCCAATTATCAGAATTTTTACATTTAAACTAATTTTTATAACAAATCTTCTTATTTTTTATATTTTCTTATAAATTTGGATTCCACCACCAACTATTTTTACTATTAGGAGATCTTCCCTTTGATACTCCTAGCACATCTTTTGCAATATTCTTAATATCACTAGCCACCTTTTCCTACATAACATTAGCATCCTCATACACAAACAAAATCTTAAGATCTAAAATCTTACTCTCAAAAATATTGTTGTTAATATTCTTTAATTTCCCCCATCTAATCCTAGAATATTATTTTACTTTATTTTTTAATTTCCACCCATTTATCCTAAAGTCCAAAACTAATAATTGATTTTGGATACATAAATTTTCACTCGAAATAACTTTACAATCTTTGCAATCTAAATGATCTAATTTTCTTATAAGAAAATAATCAATCTAAGTTTTACTATATCCATTTTTATAAGTGATGAGATGCTCATCTCTATTCTTAAATAAGGTATTAGCAATCAAAAAATTATAAGATAAAGAAAAATCTAATATGGTCTTACTACCTTCATTTGTCATTCCAAACCCATGACCACCAAGAATGCTTTTAAAATCATCTTCCTCTCTACCAACAAGTCAATCTAAATCTCCTCTAATAAAAACTATCTCATCAAGTGGTATGTTTTGTATTAATTCTTCTAAGTTATTCCAAAATTTTAATTTTGAACGCATATCCAAATCTACTTTAGGAGCATAAGCACTTATAATATTAACAATATTAATATCAATAATAATCTTTAAAACTATAAATCTATCTCTAATCCTTTCTATTTTTATAATATTATCCTTCAAACTCTCTTATTAATAATTACACCTACACCATTTCTAGTATGACTCCTACCCGAATACCATAATTTAAATCCTAAACTATCAATCTCCTTAGTCTTCTCTCCAACCCATTTAGTTTCCTGAATGCACAGAATATTTATCTTCCTATGAATCATAATATCTATTAATTCCATTAATTTTTCTGTAAGGGAACCTATATTCCAAGTTCCTATCCTAATTTTAGTTTCATGGACTAGCTTGTTGCCCACATCCATCCTTAATATGGGAACCCTTGCCCATTTAACACTATACCTGGGAAAAAATTAGAACTTCATTATGTACGATCTAGAAAGAGCCTAATTTTATACTCTATCAGTCATCTGTATGAATTAATATTATACTGTATGAATAGTTTCAAAAGTAATACTTCATTTGGTATTATCTGGAATGAGCCCAATTTCATACTCTGTTAGTCATTTATATGACTTGACATCATATAGTACGAAGAGTTAAAAAAATTTAAGCCATGATTTGATTAATTGTATTCTAGAGGAAAATTATGTCAAATCATATAGTACGATTGAATATATACAATACAATTAGTTTTTTAAAAAATTAATTTAAATTATATATCTCTCCCCCTGTGTATGTGTGCACAGTTACCCAATTACAACCACACTTGCTCATATTCAAGAAATAAAATAGAGATATACAGACTCTTATTACATAAAATCCTATTCTACCCTATCTTAAAGTCTTCAGTAATCTAGAGTAGTACATGATTTCCTTGAAATGTTAGTATATACAAAAATAACCAGAAATATAAAATATATGCTATGAGAAATAATAATATATTTTATCATCATCAAAAATCATAATCTTGATTCGTGAGTTATAATAGCCTCCAACCAAAAATGCCCCCAACCAAAACAACCCAACAAATAAGCTTCCAAATGCACAGATAACCCAAATCAACGGACCACCAAAGCTAAAAGACAGAGAATAAACCAAGAGAAGGGTCAACAATAATAGAAAAGAACCAACTAATCAGCTTACTTTCCTTTTCTGTTTCCTCCTACGAAGTTTGCCACCCCTAATGGAAAAGGCTTTTGAAACTATCCGATCAACATTTAAATTAAACATCTCATTAAAATCATCCTCAGCCTATCAAAGTTATCCCCCCCACCCCCCCCCCGCCGACCCCCACAAGGTGGTGAGGTCAAGCCAATCCAACTAATACATAAAAGGATCCTTCATCGACAATCCCAATTGAACTTTCAAATCATCATTAGAAATAACAAAAGGAACATCCATAAATGGCACTTCCCCATTCACATTAGGAGATAAAATCGAAACCGTAGAATCCAAAAGAGATCAACCATAATTGACATCCAAATCGCCAGAATAGACATCCAAATCACTAGAGAAATCATTCAAGATGACCGTGTTAACATCACAAAGCACCATGTTCACAACATCCAACTTTTCATGAGATAAAACAAGACCAATTTCCTTTGGATCCTAAGCAACATGAACAACCAAATCATTAACAGTATCCAACTTGTAGACATTTTGGTTTTCACCATCATCCTTATGCACCAAATTTAAATCAACCCAACCGATGAAGTACCATTCTCCATAGCCATGCTAGAATCGACCATACAAGTATTAGCCCCTAAATTACCATAAATATCTTCTCTAAAATAACTTTTTGGATATAGCCAAATTTCTCTAGATCAATCCACACAAAATCCTGATATTTTTTGAAATGTCAAGCTCAACAAGCACACAGGTAATAGACAGTCGAGCACCAATGGAAGTCACATTATCACATCATAATGGCTGACCAAAAATAGAACTAAGGCCATGCAAGATATGACGAGCAAAAAGATACGGATGTGTATTAGGAAATGAAACCCAGATAAGGATTGAAGGAGATTCTTCAGCAATATCAAATTCTGATGACCATTTCATTAATTTCATGAAACAATTTTTCACAAAAAATGAATGATGAGCAAAAACTCACAGTAATCCATATCAATGATCATCTTGATGAGCATATGCTTAACATCAAGTAAAGTAACAAAGAACTCGCTAGATAGTTTAAGATTAAAAAAGAATTTTTGAATAGCATCCTGTGGTGACCAACAATTAGAATTTACCAACTAAAGAGAAGACAAAAGGTACAACAAGTGCCAAGATTTTTCTTTAGAAATTCATAAGAAAGGTAAGCCACAAAAGGTTGAAATTTTTAGGCCTAGAAATTCCATAGAAGAGGCACCCCTACAAAAGCATTAAGAAATGACTTAAGAATAGGATTTCCAGCAAAAAAAACCTAAATAAAGAAGCTTCACTTGATTAGCCACCATCCACATGGGCGAAGGCAACAAGATCATGGAAAAATAAAGCCAAAATAAGGAAAGGAACTACATTGGCAAAAGGAGAGAGCACTTTCCTATGAGAGAACCCAGATGATGAGAGGCCAGTGCCGAGAACAAGCAGGAGAAGAAACCCTATCATAGTGGCACCCAAGAGTCATTGTACTAGGCTTAACGAAGCATCCCAATACCATTTCTTTCTCTAATTTCAAAAGAATCTATTTAAATTAACTTTTAACTTGATTTAGGTTTTTTGTTTGTTGACTCATCTTAAGTTGGGCTTAAACTATCTCGATGTGAATGAGCTTACTTAGATCAGGTTAACTTATTCTAGCCATTTGGATGTAATTGAATTTGATGTAAATTAAATTAATAAGATTTAAATCAGATTGGCTGATATAGATTTTTTGGGTCAAATAAGCTAATTTAACTCAGATGGCTCAAACTAATTGCATCAAGGAGCTGGTTAGATTTAAAGCAGCTTATTGAGGCTAGCATAAATAAAAAAGAAATGTGCGAAGTAAGATTTAGGATAGGACTAGGTTGAGATATATTGGATGTGTTTGAGTCACCTATCTAACCTATCTAGTCTAACAATCGAGTGGGCTGGCGGTCGGTGGATGTCATGTCATGGGTATCTGCCTAAAAGATCCTATTGGCATTCAAACTAAGGTAGGAAGGCCTAGATTCTATAAGAACTCTAAGGAAAAGAAAGCTGACTCATAAAACTAAGAACAATAGTAATATTTAAATCTAAAGATTTAAATTATTATTTTTGTTGATAACTTTCTTTAGTTTTATAATTGCTTATGAGTAAAAGGTGAGCCAAAGGAATGCATATGTGATGATAAAAAAAAAATAGAAGGTGATTATGCTAAAGCAAATGAATCTAGAGAACAATAATTCTAAAGGAAGACAAAAAATGAGGATATAATATTGAGGA